>CM034056.1:1958077-1963077 GCA_019804595.1 Bruguiera parviflora
ATATATATATATATATAACTCATTACTTACCAGCATAATTAGACGCCTAGCATGTCTTCCATAAATCTTTTTGTTACCATATGGAAAGTTGAACATTAGATTAATAGAGCGAATATACAGCCTTATATTTACTTGGAAATGACGCTCACCTCGCTTTGTCCCCAAATGTACAAGCAGCAAACTGTGACGATCAGAAAAAAGAAATTGATACCGATGACAATAAGAAAGAGTAAAGCTAGCCTAGAAAGCCAGTTGTACCGAACAAAGCCATCTACGGCCTATCCATCTTTACAAAGGCAAGGTGCCAAATACAAAACTACAAATATCTATATATATATATATATATATATATATCAGAAAAGGGAGAGATACAGGTTACAACTTACAACCTCAAGAAAGCGTTATATATATATATAGGAACACCTGGGAGGACAAACCAACCAGCCCAAACAGCTATGGCCAGTAAGGCGAAAACATGTCAGGTCAATCAAGATTGTTTTTTTAAGGTAACCATGATTATTTTCTTTATTTTTGTAAAATCATTTAGTCACGATAAAATTTTATATTATATATAAAATATATAATATTGTATACAATATAAAGCAAATTTATATAAATATTTATTATATTGTTATAAAATTTTTTATATTGTATAAAATATTATTTATATAAAATGAAATATTTTACTTATAATATAAAACATTATTGTATTAAAATAAGTCTATAAGATTTTGCGTCCAGATAATCTTTTTTTTTTTTTTTTTTGGGTAAACGGGTGAACTTATAAATTACCCACAACTGTATAATCTCATGTTTATTAGGCTTATAAGTTTCACAGGGCAGACCATATGAGATTTGTTGTAGGGTTCCAAATTTATAGAGTAAGATGGTTTTATTTTCTACTTACTAGACATAGGATGAATGGAAAAAAAAAAAGAAAAAAGAAAAAAGAGAGTATTCAGATTTTGTAACCTTAATGACCATAAAAATCTATTTTTCTTCGTTGTTTACTATATCTTATGAATGTATAGAAAAAAAATGTTTTAAGAACTTTAAAAGAAAATATATTCAAAAAGTTTTTGAACATCTAAATTTTCATCCTTGGACCATTCACCTCAATTATAAAGAAATTTCGAAAGCAGGTGAAGCGGCCACCAGACCTGTCAGGAATCCTTACGCGACGCTTAATGGTTCATATTAACTTTCACATTTTAACATGGTGCCTATCGCTAGCTAGAAGCGACTTGTGATTGAGACCATCTTAAGCTTTTGTGTGCGGTAACGTACAGTGGGAATTAACAAGGAAAAATTACAACAAAAAAAAAAAAGAAGAAAATCCAAATAAAATATTTGTAAAGTAGTATTTATTACTTAAAAGGGAATTGAAAAGGCAATTTTTTTTTCTCTCACAAGAAAACGAAATATTCATTCCCTGTAAAGAATCAAAGAGGCAAGACAAAAAGCCAAGGAACTAAGAAGAGAGCTGGTCCAATTCCCACTGTAAAGGGTTTTAGAGGGGCTTTTGATCAGAGTTTTTAAAATCACACCGACGCTGAATCGGATAAGGGTCCAATTCTTTTGATCATCAGTCTGAATATTGTATCAGTAATCGGATCAACGAGTCAATTCTTAAAAAAGAAAAATAAAAAAATTGTATATTATATAAAAATAAATAAAAATATTATTAAAATAAAATTTAACCATATAAAGTAGCCTTGATAAAATAATGTAAATATATATAATTTTTCTTTACCGAAAAGGAACTAAAAATTTTTTCGATAAAAACCTGACTAGTTCACCAGTCCGACAATATTGTTGAACTACATGGATCAATCTGATTTTTCCGGTTCATTGTTTTAGACGGGTTTTTAAACAGAATCGGACTAGATCCATGGTGAGTTCATCGGTTTTTTGATCCGAATACCCGTTCGATCTGATTTTTAAAATTATGCTTTTTAACTGATAAATTTTGTGTATTATTCTAAGTATTTTCTTGATTGTTACGATCCAAATCCTCCCGGAATATGGCCCGTATAGCGACAACCTTCATTTTGCTTTTGAATTGGAATTTTTGAGCTGGTTGAACTTGAAATTTTGAGAAAAATTGAATCTTTTGCCTAGCATAATGTGAAGTACAACATTTGAAAAAGGCTCATATCGACATATCCTGCAATTTGGCAGCTAGACCAGCTAATGACAACTAATATTTTGGACCGACGTTGAGTTCAGGCAGCAAATCAATAGTATAATTCCTATTAGATTCCTGATCCATGCACTGCTCAGAAATAGGATCACATACAAAGACTTGTCAATGAAACCAAAATGCAACAATTGATCATGATGGTCGTTTTCCTGGTGTCAACTTTGGATATAGAGATTTAATTTTGTTCCCCTCATCTCCGTTTTCTATCCACGAGTAGAAACAATTATTGGGGGGGGGGGGGAGGGGCTTGGCAGGCACGTAATTTTTCAGGATTGTGATCAACTAGGGCGTGCATTCGATTAGCAATAGCCAATAGGGCGTGCGTTAGTAATAGCAAGCTTGATGCTATATGCCATTTATATGCCATTTTTTGGACACAACAGAGTCTTTTTTGTTCTTTTTTTTTCAATGGCGAGGACCCATCATTCAGACATCCTCAATCAATTTAACCATTTATAACACATCACACATCACAAAATGATGATAATTTATATTAGGTAAATTATAATTTCCGCGTTGCCGAGATACGCAATCAAGGGTTTGCCCGTGCATTTCAAACTGCATTTTCATCGCTTAGGAATCTTATTCATTAGAAAGGGAAAAGGAACTGAATTCAAACCCCCCGTATCGAATGATCTTAACGACACTCGGGTGTAATTGTGTTTTAGCTTCCTAGATAGACGCTGCATGTTGTGCAAATCATTTTTCTTTTTGCTCGATGAACCGATGATATGTAATGTTGCCAAAGATCCAACATTTGCTGAATTTGGCGGAACCCACGCCAAGAATTTCTTTCGAATTTACTCGGGTTGAGATGGATATTTTAAATGAATAATTTTAAAATTTAATGTCAAATCTCAATTAAGTTTAATAGTATTTAAATAATATATTTTTTATGAAAAAAATAAATAATAATGTTACATATACTCTTTAATTTTAATTTATAAATATAATAATTAATTTACTAAAAATAACTTTTTTCGGTAAAAAAAAAAAAAATCTCGCCGTTGAGTAAAAAAAATTGATGGGGTTAATTCTGTAGCAATCTTGAATCAAAAAGGTCCAATTAAAGGGCCGAGAGCATTTTGGGGAACCGAGAAGAAATTACATCACAAAAGCGTGGATTTGCACGAAAATTACACCTGCGTCGTGGAACTCGAGGCTTAAATTTTTTCCTTTTTTTTTTTTTTTTTTTTGGTGGGAAGAGCTTTAAGTCTAGTGCGAGTTAAATTTCTGGGAGAAAATTTACTCGTACTTGCCTTTGGTAGGAAAGTTAGATTTTATTATTATAGAGTCGTGTGAACGGTACATTTTTAAAGGCCTTGAAAAGAGAGAGGGGGAAAACGGAGAGGGTGGCCGTGGGGAACGGAGGTGTGAGGGTGAATATAATTTTCATCCCTCCGCTTCGCGGGCAGCCGGCAGCGTGTGTCAGAACGTGGCTTCATCATAAGCTCCGGCTGCTCCACGACGCCCTGTACAGTATCGGACCACTCCCCAATAATCCGTACAATATTGCTCCATTTAATTCCTCGATACCTTCAATCGTTCAAACAACTCCAACAAATATGAACTATAATATAGTCTATCTAATAGCGGCGAAGTAAAACTGATAGTGAAGTAATTACTAAACAGACCACATAATTTGTTTATAATCACACAACAAAGTCATCATTTTCTCTGGATACATTAAGTCCATTTAAGCCTAACCAAATCTTTAAAATTTTCGGGGTATTAATAAATTCAAAATTTCCGGATAGATTGAGATTTATAAGCTGACTAAAGAAACGTGTTTAATGATTCGTTCATTTTCTGAAAATTGCAGAACCAGTTAATAGCAAGAGCAATTGGATCGACAATTTATATAGTAAGTTGCACCTCAGTCATCCTATATAATATAACCTTCCTTGCCAATGCTTAATTGGGTCGACAGATTTTGTCAAGAAACTGACGTTGGTCATGCTTGGCTACGAAGAAATTGACTACACTTTATATTCAATTTGCTGCCTCATTTCCCCACATGACCTTGTTCTTGCAGCCATTTACCACTTCCATGAAACTTCATTAGAACATTCAGGACTCACAACTCCTAAGCAGGGGAGAAAAAAAAAAAAAGTTGCACCAAACGAGAGCTTTTTCCCATAACATTTGCCTCGTAGCTAGGATCTGTGGCCTCATTTTTAATGATGTAACTTAACGTGCACATGTTTTGTCACTTTCAAGCAAACAAAAATTTATCACGCTTCGAATTTCTGGGTCAAACCTTATTGGTGTAACAATAAAGTGGAATATTTCTTCGGAGCTGCAAAACATAATTGCCTCATTTGATGCAATAGGTCTACATTTCTGGTGAGGTTCATCAGTTCTCTGCGTTTGTAGTAATTATTGGCGCTGCGAAATTCATGTGCAGCCACCTCAATATTTCTAGAGGTCACCCCCCCAAAACTAGTCCCCCCTCTCTTTTCCTTCTCCTTTATTTCTGTCTGCAGATAGTAATTGATTTTTTTTTTTTTTTTGTTTTTCAAGTATATGGTATAATGCTAATACCTACGTATATGCATTTCCTGGCTTTTGATCGAAAAATGGTAGCTTGCTGTATATGTTTTTTTTTTTTTGAGGGTTAATTTAAGTACGTAGAGAAAATATTCTTTCCTTTTTGTTGTTGCTGTTGTTGTTGGATCCAAAGAGGAAATATTCTCAACTCACAGAATTTCTTCGCTGTTTTCTAAGGTTGGTTTGTTTTGATACGAAACACTTCTTAAGGAGGTTGAAGAAGCAAGGCGGATCTCAAATATACCAT
>CM034056.1:1968077-2150341 GCA_019804595.1 Bruguiera parviflora
TCACAGCGCCTGTGCCTTCCTCTCATCAAGTCTCACTCTTTTATCCTGGTATTATTGGAAATCATTTGAGTTTAGAGATTAATGATATTGAGCTTTACTTCTTTCTTGGTGTTGCCACAGATTTGAAATCTGTGACATGGTTGACTTGAAAATGATATCCATTGTGGTTAAGGGTCAAGAATTCACAAATGTTCCATCTTGTTTATGCAGGCAGCTAATATTGAAAATGAAACGTCTGTAATTACAGATGGTGAATATCATCAACTAACAAAGCATGAATATTCAAGCTCAGGGCGTGGGAAGTATAGTGGTAAGTGCATGGGTTACTTGAGCTTCTTATTATTGATGCACTTTTCTGTTGTTTTATTTCATTTCACTTAATGTAGATCAACCTAGGTGAAAATAGAAGAGGTCTTGGTTACGTTTTATGGAGTTGAAACAGCTAAAGCATAAAATTAAATTAAAATGAATTTTCTTTTTGTTACTTCATCTATCTTGTTCATTCCTTAGGCAGAAAATGATTGTGCTTGCCGTGGTAATGTTTTCGAAAAAAATTCCTATTTCTTGCTCTGCCTGAATGCATCGAATCACATACTACAGTGACTTCATAAGGCTACGTTATATTCTCTTTCTGAGTTTTTTATTTCATTTTATTTTTATTTTTATTTTTTTGAATTGCAGAATGGAGCACAACTGAATCATCTGATGATATTGAAAAACACGATCTTGAGGAAGTTTCGGACGAAGATGAGGCCTCCTTTTATGACACAAAAGAGTATTTTACCGAGCTGACTGCTACCAATGGGCCATTGAAGGAAGTTGCAGACCATTCCACAGAGCCTAATAAATGTGATAATGAGGAGAAAATGCATACAAAAAAGCAGGGTTGTAATTCTGGTTTTCCACTAATTGAGAGGCGAGGGAAGCTTCCAGACCCAGTCGAGAAAGAAAGAGGAGTCAGTCTTTGGTCTATGATTAAAGACAACGTGGGAAAGGATCTGACACGAGTATGTCTTCCTGTTTACTTTAATGAACCAATATCATCTCTTCAGAAGTGCTTTGAGGATTTGGAGTACTCCTATCTTTTGGACCAAGCCTACGAACATGGAAAAAAGGTCAGATAGTAGTATTTGTGTTACACTTTTTATGCTTGTCCTTTACTTTGAACTCTTTGCAATGTTTTACCTTCCCAAAAGATCTTATGCTTGGAATATTTAGCATGTTTTGTTCGCTAAAATTCTAACGACCTCCACAACCATTAGATGGTAAATGAATTGTGGGTATATGTCCAAAAAATTGACTGAAGCAGCAAACTGATCAATTGATTCTATTTTACATTTCACATTGTACTGAGTTGTTTATTGGTGTTAGTGAGTGATACAAGTAATTAGTGCAACTGGTCTCATTTCTATATTTGCTTATTGTTCAAGCAATGTTCCCCATTATGGCATAGAGCATGTTGAGGTACCATCTGAAATAGCATCAGCTGATAAAGTGGTAGGATAAACAATTTGCCTCTTATCTAACAGAGTTAGTTAATGTAGGTTTTTGAGAGTCCTGTTAAATTGACAAAGACTTTATACCTTTTGTATGTGAAAGTTTTGCATTTGGCTGTTCTCTAGCTATGAAGCTTACCAGTTAGAGGATACTTTTTTGAACATGCAATAAACAAGAAATAGAACATTAAAGAACCAAGATCTAAGCATTGATTATTCTCAAATCCTTCTATTTTAAGGACTAACGGGCTTGTTTATAACAATTTTGTGTCAGTAAGCTCAAAACTCTCATTTGATACTATCTGAATGTCACTGTTGGTTTTGGTTCCTGTGGGATTTTGTACAGGGGAACAGTCTCCTAAGGATCCTAAATGTAGCTGCTTTTGCTGTCTCTGGATATGCTTCCTCAGAAGGCCGGCACTGTAAACCCTTCAATCCTTTGTTAGGAGAAACCTATGAAGCTGACTATCCCGATAAAGGACTGCGTTTCTTCTCTGAGAAGGTTAGTGATCTTTACCAGATTATGGTGACCCAACTATGTAGCATTTACAATGAACTCATAAATGAAATGAGCTATCGAAGTGACCCATTATTTTGCCAAGACATTAATGAAAAAGGTAGGAAAACTTTGAGAACAATAGGGCTTAAGTTTCATAAACGGCGATATTAAAATCTATGAAAGATAATCTTTGTTGGGCTTACAAGCATGCAGGCCTGAAATTCTATGGAAATTTGCATCTCAGAACAGTGGTTTAGTAAAGCTTTATATGAAGGGATTGTGACACCGAGGGACTGCTTTTGCAATTTAATACCCCATAGAGGAAGAATTCAGCATTGCAAGTCTGTTGACTTTTCATATTTAGATGACAATTTGAGTTTTATAGGTCAGTCATCATCCAACTATTGTTGCCTGTCACTGCAAAGGCAGAGGGTGGAAATTCTCAGGTGACAGCAACCTCCGCTCTAAATTTTGGGGGCAGTCTATTCAGCTTGAACCTGTGGGAGTTCTTACCCTAGAGTTCGATGATGGTGAAATATTCCAGTGGAGCAAGGTGTGCATCCAGTACACAACTCTTTGCTATGGACCGCATGTTTGCCTTTTTTTTTTTTTTTTTTAAATTTTAATTTTTGGGTTCTGGGTTGCTTTTTACAATCCTATGTTAAATATAACACACGCTTGGTTATTTTTAGGTCATGACAACCATTCACAATCTTATCCTTGGGAAAGTCTATTGCAGTCACCATGGTATGATGCATATACGTGGTAATCAACAGTATTCATGCAAACTGAAGTTCAAGGAACTATCTATCCTTGACCGAAATCCTCACCAGGTTATTAATCCAACTTTTAGTAATTATCTTACTAGGCAGCCTCATGTGGGATTACTTCAACTGTTGATCAAGAATAAAACTATTCACTAGCCTATCATTCATCTATAAGGTCTACATACATTTTTACTCATTGGTGTAGGGCCAACCTTGTGGATCGATGAGTTGCCTTTTATTCTATTATTCTATGTATTTTATTTTATTTTATTTTTCTCTTACTTGTACAGGTTAATGGCTTTGTTGAAGATGTTCTGGGCAAAAAAGTTGCCACATTATTTGGGAAGTGGGATGATAGCATGTATTATACTAATGGTGATAGGACTGGCAAACCAAAGGATGCCACCTTACTCTGGAAAAGAACCAAACCCCCTCCTAATCTCACACGATACAACTTGACTTCATTTGCCATCACACTGAATGAATTAACACCCGGACTGCAGGTAGAGAAGATGTGTTATGTCAAATTTAGAGCATGCATTTCCATTTTCCTCTTATGCATGTCTCATTGTTTTCTATAGCTGTGTCTGATCCCGAGTATTTGATAACGGATTAAGGAGAAGCTCCCACCCACGGATTCTAGGCTTAGACCAGACCAGAGGCATCTGGAGAATGGGGAATATGAAAAAGCAAATGCAGAGAAACAACGGTTGGAGAAGAGGCAAAGAATGGTACCTTTTTCAATGACCACGTATTATGAGTTTGAAGGCTTATGTTAAAACTATTTTCCTCTAAACTCTTTTGACATTTTCTTTTGTTTTTTTTCCCTTCCAAGTGTTAGATCTGTTTTCCTTTAAGATAGGTTCAAGTAAATTTTTATACATCTATATGAAGGATAAATTTTATACATATATATGAAGGATCTCCTTATATCCCTTTGAGTATCACTTGTTGTTTGCAGTCAAGAAAACTTCAAGAACATGGATGGAACCCAAGATGGTTCCAGCAAGAGGATGAAAATGGGCCTTTCAAGTATGTGGGAGGATATTGGGAAGCAAGAGAGCAGCGTAGTTGGGATGGATGTCCAAATATATTCGGGGAATTTAACGAAGACCTCGTGCAATCCTCCGACATGTCTTGAATTTGACATAGGTTTGTATCCCTGTTAAAACCTTAGCTAATGGTTGTAGAAATGAAATTGTGGTAAAGTTTTTATTCTACAAATGTCTCCTGGTTAAGTCTTGTTGGGTAAGCAAGATAGATCCTTGCACAGCTGACCAGTTGTTTATGCTTAGATATGAAATAAGCTTTAAGCATGATTAAAAAACTCGGCAATACAATGTCTCACCCAATTCCTCGGATGGGCACTCACATCAATATGGAAGACATCACTGCTTTCTTTGGACACACAGCATTCTGCCCTCCATTCTTGCTAGTGAAATTTGGCCTCCCTTATTTCAGTTTATCAGAAAAGTGGGTTAAAAATCTTAATATGGCCTTAACTTCGATGTTCTTATCAGGTCCTGATTAGGGGTAAATCTTTTGCGTTTTGTGCAGAAATCTCAATCTTTGCACGCATTGGTTGGTCCTGCTCGATCCAGATTCCTGGCCAAGAGTCTTTGTGCAAGGTTGAGAGAGTTTTCCAGGCGACATGCTTCTGAAGAGTTATTTCCCTCTCTCTCTCTCTCTTTTTTTCCCTTTTCTTTTCCCCTATTTTTAGGTGATGAATAGGATAGGGCTTAATATTTCCTTTCAGGCTCCTCAGTGACACCGTAATTTTTTATTTTCGAAATTTTAAGTTTTAATATTAAAAGAAGTACTGTATAACCCACGATCTAATGGACTTTTCAATTGAAAAAAAAAAAAAAAAAATCTCGTCAGCATTCTTAATTGTCCGCAATAGGGTGTTATTTATTTACTCTCATCAGTAGCTTGATGTGTACTGGCCATGAGCTGACAACTTTAATTAAACATTTATTTGTATTTCTCTAGGAATAAATGGAGGGGGAAATGTATTATTTTCCACCGCCTAAAGTCCCCGCCATATACTATTCGTGCATTTTAGGCTAACTTTGTAAATTTCTGCATTTAGCTCGAAAAGGCAGTATAAAGATAAAAGGGCCTAAGCAAAAACTTCCGAAGGTTAAGGGCGTGGGGCTTAAACCCACAAAAAAAAAAAAACGAAGAGAAACAACCACACATTACCTGGACGGCGGCGAACATGTAAACGATGGGCCTGTTTAGGCCGGAATGGTAATAAGCTCACTCTACAGGTCTGTAAGTCGGAGTTCCTCACTATTTCAGTGCGGAGCCGTCTAATCCACCAAATGAATGTAGTTCCGCGCATTAGTTAAAAGAAATGCATTCCATAAGCGACGGCAGAGACCCTGCTCGTGGCCCATGAATTGTTCTTCGAATTCTGGTATGTCTAATAGAGACACAAGGAATGAACACAATAGTTATGATATATATTTGTGGATTTGTGTTTTTCGTTGGGTCTATTTGACATCCTCTTTGTAACAATTTTTTTTTTTTTTTTTTGGGTTAAGACATCTGTTACCGGAGAATTTTAACATAAAAGTGAATAAGATTTAATTGTTTTTCCACTAATATATATATATATATATATATATATATTGGAGTACATAACAATTACAAAAAAATTTTAAAATAATGTTCTTGCTTTTAGTTTTGTTTATTTGTATCATGAAAAAAATATATAATTAATTTTTATTTTTTTATATTTGTTATGTGTTTACTCAGTTTTTCTCTTAATTTTTTCGTTAAGAAAAGTATGATAATAATGCAGTGAGAATAACGCAGTAGATAAGAATTGATGTGACGTAATTTGAAAAAAAGTATCAAATTAAAAGAAAAAAATATATAAATAAATAAACTTCACATGTTTTACACTTTTTATTTATTTATTTATTTTTTGGATAAGTCGGTAAATAATGGAAGTTCTTTTTCGGTTTTTATTAATAGATTATAATAAAGTACGAACCCATGCATCGATCCTATCCATTGCAGATTTGGCTCTAGAAACCGACACCCCACCTAGAGCCAGAATTTGTCATATTTTATATGAATCCCACTAAAAGATTCTCCTTGGAAGGTGAGGATTTTATGATCAACGTTGCGAGCCCACTGTCCCTGTTTATTGCATGAATGCATGCATGATGTTCGGCTGGCATGATTGCTTCTTGTTTATTGCATGAATGCATGCATGATGTTCGGTTAGCATGATTGCTTCTTGTTTATTGGAAAACTGGCAGTCCAATGTCCGAATCATATTGTCCTGCTCGGGAATTATTGGGCAAGAGAGACAAGGGAGAAATGAGGGAGACCATCTCTTCGTCGGTTAGAGAGACCGAAGGGATAAGTGGATGACCATGTTATGATCAGTTTTCGACAGCAATTGTCTAAATCTAGTTGTTCGGTATCCATGTGTCAATATTGTAAATATATATATTATCGAATTAAAAAAAATAGATATTATTTTTATAAATTAGAAACATTTAAATATATTGTAATTATAAATATTTAATTATAATTAAAATAAAAATTTATTAATTAATCAATATAAATTTAATTATAATCAAATAAAAATTCTATTTATTTATGAAAATTTGTCTTTATTATAATTAAATTTTCATAATTATTAAATTATTTTTAAAAATAATTTAACTTAATTAATTATTTTTAAATATAAATTAACTATATAAATAAATTTAATTTAAATTAAATTTAATATTTTTAAATATATATTCAGAATTAATGCAATACACGTAATTTTGAAATCGAGAGAAAACTTAAGTGTTATTTCTATGGTGATTTTTCATAAATTTGTAAATTAAAGATATTAAAATATAACATAATTATAAAAATTTAATTATAATTAAAATAATATTATATAAATCAATTAATGTAAATTTAATTATAATAAATTAAAAATTTTATTTATTTATATAATTTTATCTTAATTATAATTAAAATTTCATGATTATGAAATATTTGATAAAGAGTAATAAAAGGTAGAAAAAAAGAAAAAAATTACTTTAGAATTTTCTACTTTAAAAAATAAACAAGTTGCTAAAAAAAAATCTTATATATATATATATAGTAATTATGCTCAAATTTCTTTAAAATAGAAAAAAAAATATTTTAATATTTTTTATTTTTCTAGAAGTATTAATTTTTTTTATTTTTTTATTTTTTAAATTAATACATAAATTTAATTTAAATTAAATTTAATTAACTGTGAGATCTCAAATTTTAAAAATTTTCAAACTAAAATTGTGTGTGTGTATGCGTATTTTTTTTTACAGTGATTTCAATTCGATTAGACTAGCGATTGCTTTCTCAAGTTGCTTTACCAAGCTATAAAGACAAAGCTTAAATATAGCAAATACGATGTGAAGAAAGCTTTCACGAGATTAGACTTTGAATTTACAACCTGAATAGTGGCATCAATGCTATCTTTGATTTGGGCTCCAAATGCTATAATGTTTTAAATAACAATGACAAGAAATCTTGAGGCTGCCGTTTACTGATTAAGGTTCAGAAACTGGTGGCTGATAAGCGCCAAATGAAACGGCGATCAATTGATCAATGAAAGGTCAAACCATCGCCTATCTTCATAGCGTAATTCGTTGATGATTGTTATTTTCATGAATGATAATTCAATCTTCCTAAATTTCCACGAGATATTACAAGAGTGTGTGGAGCTCTTAACTCATTTTTACTATTGTTGAGAACAAATTAAACTGTCAACTAGGTCTTTTGGTTTTTCTTTAAAATATTTTTTTAGCAAGTGAAAGGTGAAAATAATAATGAAAGCAGAAGAAATGGAAGATCTGTATGAGGCCTACAGGATAAGGGTACACTAACATGATCTCCAATTAATCAAGGAAATCAAAATAAGGGAAAAAAATAATAAGAAAATTTAGATATCTATCTCAAATATTTGAGTTCAAATCCTAAAAGAAGCGTGAAATTTGCCCATCGTCAGCGTCAGAGCTGGACGATGATGAGCTTCGGCAGTAATCGCTTTAGGCTGGAGCATCTAGTCCAAGTTAAAGGGCACACACTTAATCTATACAAAGCATTTACCTTCTCCCCCCCCCCAACAAAAAAAAAAGTCTCAAGAAAGAATCAGATCCAGACAGCTTCTGGTTATCTGCTTTTAGTCATGATTCCAATGCATTCGAGGTCAATTAACTGATGCTATGCCTGTCTATCATGTCTGTCATGTTATAGGTACTGTTATAGGTCTTAAAATCAAAGGATGAAATCCAAGCATGAAGTATTCAAATATATTTATTAAAATAAAATTTTAAATAATTAACTTTAAAAAATCTTAATTTAATTACTTTAAGAAAAAGAGAGATGAAGGTATATTTGATTATTTTTAAATTTTATAACACGAAAATATAAGGTACCAAAATATTTTTTAAATAATTAATTTTTATTTTTAATTATAATTATTGATGACATCGAGGAAATGACAAGTCCTGATGGTAGATGCACTGGATTCTCTAACAATCACAACCGCAAAAAATCACAGTAACTTTACAAACACTAATTTAAATATTTTTATCTATTATAGACATGGAAATGGAACATGCCTTATGTTTTCTTGTCTTATTAAAAAGCCTCACAGTTTTGTGAAGTTTGATACTCCCTTTCCACGCTTTTCGTACAACATATTAGAGATTGGAATCTAACAAAGAAAGCAGGACCGTTGAGACGTAAACTACAAATTAAAGTAGGTGAAAATACTCCTTAATTATCCATTGCAAACAGGGCCATCAACTTCCTCCAGTTCATTTCCCTCCTCGGCAAGCCTGTTATCCTTGTAGACATACCAATGAGCACAAACCAGATATACTACCAAGTTCAAGCCACTCAAAATTGCCAACAGCCAATAGAAATTATAAAGCTTGCCTTGGTTCAGATTATCTGCTAGCCAAGGATGCTTAGCTGTCACCTTGTGCACTATGCTGACCAATGAAGAGCTGACAAAAAACCCAAGTGAAAGTGTGCTTAAAAACAGTCCAGTGCTCATGGTCTTCATTCCTTTGGGGCACTCTCTCAGGAAGAAATCAAGCTGCCCAATATAAGTAAATGCCTCACCAGACCCCACAAAAAAGAATTGTGGGACCAGCCAGAACACACTCAGTGGGATCACAGCCTTTGGATTATTGGTCGAGCCGTGCGATCTTGCCACTCTCAGTCTCTCCAATTCTGCGAGTGCAGCGGCCACCATTGCGAAAATTGAGAGAACAAGGCCAACCCCAATTCGCTGCAGTGGGCTTAGCCCTTGTGGGTGCTTGAGGATTTTTCTTGCAATCGGGACAATGATTCGGTCATAAACTGGTACAGTTAATAGAATGCTGCCGACAAAGAATACTGTAAGAGATGCTGGCGGTATTTGGAAAGATTTCCCAATGTGACGGTCCATGGTGGTGGCTTGCGACACAGAGAATGTGGTCATTTGGGCATAGACAGTCCAAAAGATAATGTTAGTAGCCCAAATGGGCAGCATTCTAATGACCAATTTCACTTCTTCGACGTCGGTTAAGGTTGATAAATTCCACTTGCTTATTGCACTGACTTCTGGGTCCCTGATCGCTGCTTTATCCAAGAATCTGAAATGCCAAAACACATGGAACCAAATAATTATACTAAAGAAGACAAATAATTGTGCAATGCAGATAATGACCTGGGAAAATTAAAGGGCTGATGGGCGAACTTGGGAGACATGGCACGAGCATAATTAACCTAAGAATAACAAAAAATCAGCCACGGGCCATCTTCATAATATTGAACCAGAATCCAAGAATAGGACCCGATAATTGTCGTATGTTTCATATGCGACAGCCAATGTTTTGTCCTTAGGGGGTAGTGTACTTTCTGTGGATAAGAATTGAGTGGTAAATCGGTTGAGTTAGGCACGAGGGACTGACATGTAACATGATGCTGATGCTTGCTAGCTTGTCCCCTCAATGGTTGGGATTGCGTTAGGGAAAAAGCAGCACACAGACTTCTTAATAAAAAATGGAAAAAGATATGGGGGTTCCGTTTCTGGCGTTTTCTCAAATGTCAAGAACCTGTGATCACCTTTGTGTTTACGTATGGAGTTCATGTGCAAGCATGTGATACCATTAAATCAGATCAGGAAAAGTTAGATGGACCATAGTTGGGCGTGATTTGTTTTTGATAAAGAATTAAAGTGTACTGTACACAGAATAAAATGTGATGCTTTTTTTTTTTTTTTGAAATGTATTGCATTTTTTTTTTCATTACATTTTTCGATTGGAAAAGAGGAACATACGGGACCTAGGTACCACAGAGTGGCTTATACCAATATCCATTAAGTGACCTCAAATCTCACATGGAATTGCTTCCATTTGGAAGCTTTTAGACAGGCGTAAAGGAATTGCTACCAACTCGACTATTTTCCGGGTGATATATATGTATATAACATTTGGGTTAATTTATTATGAGCTACTGGTTTTGTGGATCAAATTAGAGTAATTTCACAATAGTTTGTATTAATTAAACCTTAAACTAAATATAATTGCTTGTAAGCATAAAGGAATAGGAACCACCAAAAAAATAACAAAATAAAAATGTGGGGCACAAAGGTTCGGTAAAAATTACTAACCTGAACTGCTTGCTATGGGGAAGCTTTTCCTTCTTCTTGCGTCCGTCTTCAATGTCATCAATATCATAAAGAAGTGATGCATGCGAAGGCAATTCCAAGTTTTTGTTTGTCCACGCAGCCACAAATACCGCTGCAATCTGTGTCAACGGACTCCCCACCAATTTCTTGAAGCGGTACCGTCTTGTCCCGGACAGGAATACGATCAGGCCTAGCACAATGGCACAGGCACATGTACCATACCCCCATTCCCTCCCTATGTTATCCTGTATGTAAACAAGAATTGTCACTGCTGCCAGCGATCCAACACTGATCAGAAAGAAGAACCAATTGAAGAACAGGCTCATTTGTTTTCGCTCTTTCGGGTCACCGTCATCAAATTGGTCCGATCCGAAGCCCGAGACGCTTGATTTGAGACCCCCAGTGCCAAGAGCAACGAGGTACAGTGCTAAATACAGAACCATGAGTTGCTTGCTGTCTGCAGGGATGCAATTAGTGTTGCTGGCGCATTTTGGTGGCCTGAGGCTTGGGATTGTGGTGGAGATGGTCAAGATTGTGACACCCTGATAAATAATAATCACCACCAATGTCTAATGTGTCAGCAGCGACAAAGAAACATAAAGAAGAAACTGAGAAATTGACATATATTATATACAAAATTTACATTTTCCTAATGTCCAGGAACAAAAGTTACACACAATACACATGGATGAGAAAAGAAATATAAAAATAACATTTTCATAAGAATAAATTTAGTTTATAATAAAAATGAAATGATGAAGAAAAAATCAAATAGTCTAATCCTATTAAAGTTGGGGATAAAGTTCTATTATTATTGTTGGTACAAAGTAAACTTATAAAAATAAAAAATTGACTTAATCACAAATTGGACTGGGACTAGGAACTACAAAGTGGATTGGGAAGTGGGAACAACATAGATAGATTAAATGGGTTTCATCTGAATTTTTATTCAGATGGGGTGAATTAACGATATGGGAATCTTACCATTGCTTGGACAGTGGCAAAGATGGCGATGGTGAGATACCTGCTCCAAGAATAAAGAAAATTGCTAAAGAAAAATTAAGTAGGAGCAGCACAAGCTCTGTGGTCATATAAAAAGCTCAAGAGACAAAAATTCAAAACCTTCCAAGAAAGGTGTCAGCAATAAATCCACCAAGCAAACACAGCATGAAAGAGGTTCCAAGGAAGTTGGTGGTGGTGTTGGCAGCCGTAGCATTGCCCAAATGCATGGTACCCGTCATGTATGTGACCAAATTAACAGCTATTCCGAGTGTGGTTAGCCTCTCACATGCCTCTCCACCTAAGAACAAAAAATTGAAAAAAAAAGCTCCAATGAGAAAGAAGCGGAAAGTGAAGTGGGGAGTCGCGCCAACGAGGGCCGTACTGAAAATCTGAAATTTGTTTGAAAGACATTTTTCGTCATAAACAAAGAGAAGCAAAGAGAACAAAGATATATGAGCCTTTTATATATACTATGGTAATATTACCATCTAAAGAACAAAAAATGAGGCAAGGAGAGAGGGCGAGAAAGCTGTAGAGGAAATGGGTATGTAAAGGGACCTAGTATCATGGCAGCGCTGGTCCAGCCACCGGACTTGGACCGGTCGGCCGGCCGTCCCTTGAAGTCCCAGGCATCTGGGAGGATGTTGTTGCCTTTTGTTTCGGCTGGAAGAGTCTCAGACATTAATATTGTTTTTGAGTTAGTGACTGGCGTTAGCTTTGATTACAGAGATCTTTTTATTTGCTGTGTTTGTTATCTTATATTATAGCCAGAGAAATGAGGGAGTAAAACGGAAGTAGTGATTGAATGAGAGGGCTTGAGACTTTGCAAGAAACTGGGCCTTTTATAGCGAGTTGAGAGACATTTTTAAGTGCAAATAATGCAACTTTTGGATAAAGTGATCCTGTGACTCTGAATTTGACGAGGTCATGCACTTATTTTGAGAAGCATTATATTAAGAAGATATAGAAAATTGTAACCGTCTGTAGTTACGGATGCCACATCTTTATAATTAATTGTAATTAAGAGCTAACGTCTAATTTTACCTTTATTTTACATACAGGGAATCCTCTGGTTTAGGCATTGCCTCATATGGTCTGATTCTTTCATCTCCCTCTGTCAGTCTCTCTTCTGGTTGTTCTCTTGATATTTTCTTTGCCTTTCCTTTTTGGACGAGATTCGACCTTTTCTACCGATTCGCAATTTTTGCTAAGCATTGGTACATACAAGGATAGTTCAAGTCTTTTGCCTACTTTAAAAACTTTGAATTTTGTAAGAAAATTATCGGCATAAGTTCCACAGATACGCCATGATTATATTATCTTTTTAGCATACCTTAAAAGTTGATACCTATTTAGTAGTGCCTTGTTTGAAATTTGAAGTTGTTTACCGAATGTAAGCGTAATTTATATCAGTTGTAAATCTCAAAATTTTCTTGCCATGTTTGTAAGAGTTGGAGTACTTGAACGAGAGAATCGCTTCAATTTCAGAAATTAAAAATACAAAAATTGCATAGAAGGATTTATGTACTGGAATTCGAGTTGCCTTAAGAATAGGTAAATTTTTTTTTTTTTTCACTACGGTTCATTTTTTATTGCTGCCATTGCTACTGCGTCCTTCGTACATGAAAGCTTTCAATTGATGGGGTGGATGAAATTAACGCTACCAAGAATACTCGAAGAGATGAGGCGCTAAGATTTACAGTCATGGATATGGACAGCCAATTTGTTAGTGCGTCGGTCTGTGTACAAAAAAAAAAAAAAAAAAGGATAGATTTTTTTAGCAACGAGTTGATAACAAATTTAGGTCGTAAAATTTGCACATTTTATTAAATTGGGTTTCGAGGTTGTCAACTTTTAATTTATGATGAATAAATTATTCCATTATATTGCACCGTTTAATGTACGTGCCACATGGCTAATAATGTGTGAACAGTGACTGATAGAATCCGTCGATCACGGCCATTTCCGACGAACTGCCTATTTCTTTCTTTTTTTCTCTTCCTCCAACCCTGTCATCTCTTCTCATTCTTCTTCTACCGCCAGTTTAGTTGAACAGCCCCGGGGCTCAACACTCTTTGAATTCCAAGTTGCAATCAAAATTGAACTTCCGTCCCTGGAGGAGCGGCTGAGGCATAATAAATTAATCAGCGGAATGGCCTGTGGCTATGTCTTCCAGGTTTCATGCGGCTCGGTCTTCTTTACAATGCTTCCAAGGCATATCTGTAAAAAACGATACATAGATAGTTGAAGGGAAAATTCATGTTCTCTCTGGTATTGACGACGGCCTCTATTGATCATAACCGGCAGAAGGAATACTAATGCGCCCGGAAAATTCTCACGTTCATTTCAAATACTGAGAGAGGACCAAAAAAATAAAAATAAAAATAAAAATAATGGTGATCTGTGAAAAATCGCCTCTGGTCAACAGCAATTCAATTATTGTATCGACTATTTTTTACAAGTTAGTAACCACGTAACGCATGAAGGTAGAATATAACGGAACAATGTGAATTGACCATAGTTGAAGAATTGACAACCTAATTTATCAAATTGAGAGTTCACAACTTAATTTGATGGTCGTAACCTAAATTTGTAAATTAATTGCTAGAGTTTGTGGGAGCAGCATAAAGTGCTTTGTTTCACTCAAATTGTAACTTTTGATCTAAGTGCGCATCAGCCAAATTGATTTCATATTAAAATGCAGTGGTTAAACATCAAAACAAGTATGACCCATGAGAAATCTAGGCCCTGGAGGTTTAGAAGTACTTTCATTTTGATTAGGAAAATTCTCCGTTCCTTTAATTATTGTGTCTTTGTACATATTAGTGGGACAATCAACTCCATTATTAATCAAGATGTTTTTAGTAGTTCAGAATTTACAGCTTGAGTTGGAGTGTTTTGTTTATGCTTTTCTGATTTTCTCTTAAATTCTTATAATTTCTGCACAATTATTACTTCTTTTAATAAAATCTCACTACCAATTCATCAGGACAAAAAAAAAAAAAAATCTGAGCCATTTTGAATGTCTCCTGTTTTCGTGATAATGTCAATATTCGGACGTTAGGTAATAACCCCGTAGCCTTGGCGGCTTGAAATGTTGTGGGCGCGGCATCAAATTTATTGGAAATGTTGCCTTACAAATGGATTACCTGAAAAGGAGGGTTCACAGATTTGAGTTAGTGCTGTCAAATTCTTGGTATGAGCAACTAAAGACCAAACCCTTATACCATAAAATAAAAACAAAATGTATGAGTTAAACAAGTATGAGTTAAAACAATCTCATAATATCGTTAATTTTCAATTTCATACGGTCTTGGATAACTGAATTTCTTAACAATCTTAATTTATCTCACGAAAATTCTCAGTTTCTAAGGAGTAAGAAGGAAATGCCTCAGAGTATATTAAGCTTATCCCATAATTGCAATTCAAGCCAAGTAAATAAAATATGATATACCAATTTGGGATCGTGACCTACCTTTTTTTTTTTTTTCCTTTCTTTTTAACTTCTGGTTTACAGAGCAACGGCATTCCCTAGGGGGCAGGGTGTATCCAGTGCTTGCCATTCTCGAGAAAATCTGCTTTTCCGCATTAATTGCTTTGACGATTCAATTTAGGCCTTGGTTCACGTTCCTCATCGAAAACTCAGTGGTCACACGTGCATCAACTCATAAACCTTACACTCTCGTGTAGGCAAGGAATAAGCATTTCCTTCTTAAATCATATCATTTCAATTACTGGAGGGATCCAGTTCTAGGCAATTGAGCTATGTGAAATTTCACTTGTTGGCATGTCTATGCATACAAGCATCTATACCGACTAATTGGATACGTCAAATGGCATAAGATTTATATCAAACAAGGTACAATTATCTGTAAGTAATAAATGCAATACAATTTATAGTTCAGGGGGATTGAGGTCTTGTTGACCTTTATCTTATAAATACTGGCCTCTTAATTAATTCCCTTATATATATATATATATATATACACAAGACACAAGACAATGTGGTGGATTCGTTCACCTTCGATATCACATGAGGAAGACATCGTTTTCTTTGGTAGACGAGCAACCAGAGAGGAAAGTTGTTTGGCTTACAATACTTCCCTTGCCTTGCGGGTGTGATCAAAAGATTGGTTACATAGCTTTACAATACTTGCTATTCATTAATTGCATAATGCGCTTAATTTTTGATGCACCCAAAAAAAAAAAAAAATTGCGAAAATGTGCCTTTTAATCCGATTGGGCTGGGGCTTGAGTGTTTCCTCTTTCTGATTATCTTTCTGTAAATGAAGTTAGAAGGGAGCCAGGTTTGCAGTTCCAACGCACCCGCTTGCCGAGAAATTACATCTCGTTACGTTGTCAACGCAGTGAGAAGTGCACGAAAGAACACATAAAAGCCCACATATTTATCTTTTTTTTCAATTTAATAATTTTTTTATTAGATTAGGCATGTTCATCGCGTTACTCTCGTAACGTTGGCATAAAATTTTTTCAAAAATTTAGTTTGCAGAAAACCATAAACGAAAAATATTCTTTTAGTTAATGTATTGGTACGAAAACAATGACAGCAAACAGAGCCGAGTCCAAGGTTGGGCCTCTGCAATGCGATGCTGTCATGTATCTGGGGTACCAAAAAAATGATCATGCATGTGATTGATTGCTTGTTGTGTCCAGTTATAAAAGCAAATGGAAAGGAAATTGCGAAAAAGAAGATGGGTTCGTGATGTTCGTGATGTTTAAATATAATAAAACAGCCTTTTTCTGTCCCTAGAGGGGAGAGACCAATTCGACTGACGGCCAAATAAACCTCCCAATACAGAAAAATAAAAAAAAAAAATAGCAATATCGTTCTTTTCTCAATTTGGTTTGTAGATATACAGAAATCAATTTAAAAAATTATTATGTTCCGCTTTGTGGCTTGGCTTTGATCGTGTAGGCCTAATACTTTCATTTTTTGAGCAGGACCCTTAAAAGTTATACGGGGGAGGCTTTCCGGTTTTAATTTTGACTGCGGTGATGTGAAAAATGTGGCCTAGAGGGTAAGCAAGAAGACACTTGCCGGTGAAAATGGGACTTGCAGAAGCGAGAAACTTATTACTTGTGAGGACCCTTGTGTGGATTTTTGGTTATTCAGCTGCCGTATTTCTGTGTGGGAGACGGGGTCATTGTCCAGGGGTGCCAGGTTTTGAGCTTTTCTGATCTGTGTATGGGGGGTTTTATTCTTGTGAATTCAGGGATATTCAGCTCTTTTGGGTATAGTTAGGAGTTGTCACTGTACATTCGTTGGGCCACAGTTTTGATTTTAGTGGGGCACGTTGCCTGTTGAAAGCAAAATTTTGCTGTCTCCTTGTTCACTTGTGGTTGGCTCTGCTTCTCGAGCAGCAATAAATAAATGTATTGTGCGGTTCATCAAACCAAAAAATTAAAAAAAAAAAAAGGAGAATTATTATGTTCCGAGATAAGTTCGAATTAAGAAAATGATCTTCTGAGAAAAATATAAACAAGGTTGCCTATAGGATTTCATGTGTTGAGATGTCTTATTATGACCCACCAATGGGACGCACGATATGTCTTCTGGGCTATGGGGCTGAATTTCCACCATTCCTTTTTTTTTTTTTTTAACTTCTTCTAACAAGAGAAAATGGAGATGATTGTTAATCGATTGAGCCTGGATGCTGATACCTATTGAAAAAAATCATTTTAAAAGAAAATTATGCGTAGGAGGAGAATTGAAGCCTATTAATTTGGAGGAGAGTCAACATTGGCGTCCGTCGCTGCAACTCCAATTTCTATGATTGGGTTCCTGTCAATTGCAATTCCCTTTTCTTTTCTTTTCTTCTTTTTTCTTTTTTTTTTTGATTATTTGTCGATTGCAATTATATTGAATAAAAAATAATGATAAACTCTCTGCTTGTCATGCGAAGATGGGATCATGTACAAATATGATCAATATTCAATAATATCTTCCCAATTATTATTTCAGGTTTTCCAAAAGCCAGATCCTCTAGACCAGAAGTGGACAAGTGACTGAATTATGGAGATTTAAAAATTGAATAATGTGTATGTCATACCATGGTCGGCTAGCTGATTTCTAATTAAAAGACTGCCCCATCATAGAAGAGAGAGAGAGGTGGGATAAATTATTGGTGAGTGGGTAGGCCAATTTATTAAGGGGGAAGCAACTATGGCCGTCCCATGCCGTAGGTATATGACTCGAGAATGATAACCCCCGTAAACTGATAGTTAAAAGTTTAAAATTCTTAAATTTAACAATATATTTTAATTTACAAATTTAAAATATTAAATTTATGAATTCCTTTTTTATCAATTTTTGAATTATCCTGAGTGGACCTTTAATCAATTTCTGATTCCTTATTTGAGTTTTTTGCTTAGGCAGATAGTGCTGATGCATCTATATTACCATAATTGTATAAAATAGTTCCAAATTTAACTAAAACAAGTATACCTTTAATGATGCACCCAAAAAAAAAAAAAAGAAAGTATACCTGCAATGAGCAATGAACAAAGAAGAATCAAAGTAATCCAAACTGTAAGCAAATAAAATACCATCAAGATACAAGTTTTCTCGATTGTTGTTTTCCTTAATTTTTATTAATGTGTTATTTCTTTTTTTTTTTTTTTTGACTACAGCACTAAGCCCTAACATGGCATCAAATTAGTATTGCATTGATTTTTTTTTACTGTTCATCCATTCGTTATTAAATCCAAAGTTGATCCTTCTCATTCTGCAATGTTTTGATTCCAAAAACTAGCCTTCGGAAAAATATGACGTCTTGGCGATGCAGATACGGTAAGCAGGGTTCTCATTCCTTTATATCTCTTTCTTTTCTGACAGTAATGAAAGATACGCTACGAAGCGGAAGCACCTGTATGGTTAATTGCATGCCCTTAGGAATTGCAAATGCAAAAAGTTGGATTGCACATTTTTTCATAATTATTATCAAAATCTTTTTCTTTTTTCATCGTTGAACTCGTTAAAATGTGCAAAATAGTATTCAACTTTAATTTGTATCAATCTTGCACTTTGTATTGATGTTGAAATGTCACCATCCACAATGTACCGTCAATGTTTAATAACTGGCGTAGGCTACCTTTTGTCACCAACTTACCATAATTTTATTATAGAAACATATAAAATAAATATCAATTTATAATAATTATCCCTTGCAATTAGTATATATATTTTTTATATATAATAATTAATTATAATTAATAGTCATGGGGATGAGTTGATATCTTTTCCGTATATCCATTTTACGTTTCTACCTTGACTTTTTGACCTACCAAACATGCGATACTTGAGACCAGTGTTTCTGCTCGTTTTTTTTCACAGCTTGAAGTCGGACGTGTGGGTGTACTTGGCTTTTGTTTCTTTGGCATATTGGAGTAGTTTTTTGTTTGCTCCGGTTTCTACGCTCTACTGATGTTTGCTGCTGCATAGAAGCTAATGCTCCATTTCTTAGAAATTGTTGTGGTATTTTAACAAAGCGAATCTGTATTGGTGCCAGTGTCCTTTGTTCTCGAGGAATGCCATTTATAAAATGTTTCCCTACTGTTCAAAAAAAGTCTGACAAGTGACAGTCTATGCCACGGTGACATGTCAACAGGCATCCGATTTCAATAATGAAATTGCTACAAATTACAATTGGACAGCGTATGGGCATGCTTTTTTTTTTTTTTATAAATTTGGTGATGTGTTTTTATCAAATTGAAGTTGACCAAAAATACAAAAAAAAAAAATAAAAAGGTGTTGTCGGCACTACAACATTCCTACCTAAAATTTATGTGTCAATAGCATTCTCACTTATACCTTAAGACTACGTGTGATCGGGTGAATTTTAGGTGGGAATTTTGTTGTTGTGCAACCAATTATAATATTGTTTTCATCATGATTGAACTTATCGCTAATTTATAAATTTACTATTTAATTTTAATTTGTAGTTACTTTATCAATGAACTTATATATTTGTTGAAATGTCATTACTTTATACATAAGGTGAATAATGTAGTTAGAAACATTTGTTGAATAAATACGTGTTGAAAATAAAGATTTAAAATATAGTGTTAGAAAGATTGTCACGCAATGGTCAATGTCATCTTTTTGTTATTAAATGTTACGAATATGTGACAAAATAATGATATTTAAAAAGATATCTAAACTCATTGACCAAATTGAATGGTATTTTTTTATACGAAATAATGACATTTAAAAAGATATCCCAGCTCATTAACGAAATTGATTGGTGTTTTTTAATACAAAATAATGACATTTAAAAATAATACAAATCGGAATTGAATGGTATTTTTTTTATATACTAATTATAATTGGTAATCAAAAGAATAATTGACACATAAAAAAGAAAAAAGTTGGTTTGGAGTGCCTACCCGTGGGGAAGTTTTAATGGTGAAGATGCATTTTAATTAAAGAAAAAGTTGCATCATCCCTTGTTTGTTTTGTCTACTTTCTTTTCCCTTCGCGCATGATCCATTTGTGGTGGATTTTGTTTGTCAACCCGTGATGTCTGACGATCACAGTCCAATTAGGTATTTTAAGTAAAATAAACGACGTATACAAATAAAGCATTACAAAACGGATAAACTGTGGGAGGATTATAGGTAATTTATTATGTTGACCTATATATATGTGTGTGTGTGTGTGTGTGCGTGCATTTACTAATTTATGTGACCATCAACCATTATGCATGTGTCTAGGCAAGCAATAACAAACAGAACGAGGGCTCTACAGTGAGCTCAACAATAAATGACAATAAAATTTTTAAAATTTTCAAGGGGTTGTCAAATATAGCTCGAACTTCAAATTTTTATGAAAATCGCGTTTGAATTTTCCTTTGAACCGATCAAAGTTCATCTTTTATTCATAGATTTGTATATATTAATTTCAGCACATATTTCTGTTTTAGTCTGAATTGCCGTTAGGAAATGTGTTGTGGAGATGAAGACTAGTGAAAGCCACACCTTTGTGCTTCTGTTGCATGGACTGTTGCCTGGAAAAAAGTCAAAGTATGCTGCACATTAGAGGCCATAAAATCAATCATCAGAGTCGGGAAATTAGTGCAGCCCTTGTTCAGGGTTCAAGCATTCTCGCACAAAACAGTTTTTACCCTATTTGGTTGCGATGATGCGACGGTTGATGGCTGATACCATTGAGATCTTACTCAGAGCTAGCTAATACTAGTTCAGCGTTTGCCCCCCACGTAATCCTTGAAATAACAGAAAGAAAAGAAAGGAAAAGCATTGTCTGGTGACTATATATTGACCGGCCAAAGGAAAGGTAAGGCCATTTTAATTATAAAAAAAAAAAAATCCAATTTCCACTTTTTAGACGTTCCAATGAATTTTGTTTTTTTCGAGTTAAATTTTGGGTTAATTGCAATCCCCTTTTCTTTTTAAGAGCTAGTAAAAAAATCAAGAGCCGAATTGGATTGCAACTTTGCAACAAAGAGATGCATGTAATCCTTTTTCTGTTTTTTTCTTAGGTCTCTAGAGATGCCAAGCCATCTTAAGGGAGGGGGTGGATGAGGGAGGAGCAGCCCCCCCTCCCCCCCCCCCCCCCGGCGCGGAGGCAGTGCCTGCACCAACGCGGCTAAGTCGCGTCCTCTAATCCTCTTTTTCTTCTT
Organism: Bruguiera parviflora; assembly: GCA_019804595.1. Lineage (NCBI taxonomy): Eukaryota > Viridiplantae > Streptophyta > Magnoliopsida > Malpighiales > Rhizophoraceae > Bruguiera > Bruguiera parviflora. Next base: position 1,989,188 of record CM034056.1, read on the forward strand.
GGAGCTATTGAAACTCAATCGTTGTAAGCCTTCAACGGAAAGTCGACAATTGAAGTATTGTCCAGAGCCCAGGTCCTGGTGAAAGAACTCCCAACGTAACAAAATGGACCATTTCAAAGACTAGCTTTAGTTGATTGGACTGCCAATCGAGCCCTTTAATCCTCTGAGTACAATATATATATATAATTTATTTGCTAACGTTACTAACCACTAAGGTTTGCTTAAGTAGTCATCTAGTCAAAGGCCCGGAAATGAGGTAACAGTTCGAATCCCGCTTCTTCATGCTCCTTCACTTTTTAGGCTTAGATCTTCCAAAGACCCTGAAAACCCCCAAAAAAAAAAAAAAAAAGGAAATGCTACAAACTGTTTCAACTTTTCCAGTAAAGGACTAAGGATTTCGTTGTTTCTGGTGCACAAAAGCCCTGGGGCCAGTAAAGGAGGGCTAACCCTATATGGACCTCAGTGAGTTCCCCACAACCAATTTAAGGGCCCGTGGACAAATTCTCCTTTATCTCCTTTCCAGCTTTTTTTTTTTTTAATTTTGTGTCGTCGAGAACGGCTTTTCAACCCTAGAATCGAAATAATCAAACCACGATTGACTAATGACTAGTGGTTTCATTTTCCCACATTGTTTAAGCCTTTTGAAGGAGAGAAATGGGAGCTCGAGTGGTGATCTAATTATGCTACGCATTAGATTAGAGCTGGAATCTCTTTAATGATCTTGCCCTCTTTGTCTGCCTCTCTTTGTATTGAAGGTCCATGGATGATTGGAAGAGAATGATGGAGACCACTAATACTCAAAATATATATTCTCATTGTGTGTAGCATCAGGATTTTGACATATATTTTAAAGGTGTGTGTGTGTGTTTTTTTTTTTAATTATTATTATAAAAGTAATGTATATTAAAAAATTATTCAACTAGAAAATTTAAATAATTAAATAAAATTTATAAATAAATTACGTATAAAATTCTAAAAATGCACATGAAAGACTCCAAAATTAATCACTCCAAGTGGTCAAATTCGTCCAGCCCTTGTTCAGGGTTCAAGCCTTCTCCCACAAAACAGTTTACCCCATTTGGGTGAGATGATGTGACTCTTCGTACCAATTGCGGTATCATCCATCCAGTTAAAGACCTAGCTTTACTAGTCTAGCATTTGCCTCCACTTTTGTTCCTTCAAAATAACAGAAAGAAAATAAATGGAAAAGCATTGTCTGGTGACTGAGTTGCCACGCCCAAAGAACACTGAGGCCTCATTGATAGAAAAAAAAAAAGGAAATGTTAAGGTAGCTCTCTCTCTGTTTTTTTTTTTTTTTAATTTAAAATTTTCAACTTTTTATATTTAGAATTTATTGGATAATTTTACCCTTTGTTATATTAGTCATTTATTTACTCAATATCTCACAACTCCATTAAAGATAAAAATAATCTCGTGTTTTTACTCAAAAATAAAAAAATCTTGTATTTGTTATATGAATATTTTAATTTTAATACAAATAAAAAATAAGGTGGCAATTATTTTATTTAGAATATAATCTTTATGAGATTTTACGTAAAATATAATTATATTTTTCATTTTCTTGATTATTAATTAGTTGCTCCATTAAAAATGCAAGAATCAAATAAATTGGAGATAATAGATTAATAAAACAATCAATTAAATAATATCATTAATGTAACTCTTGTAAATTTTTCTCCCATAAGCTCTCAGTATCCCCTTTTTCTCCTCTACCAAAAAGATTTCGTAGCTCATATTTTCTTCGGACAAAAATTTTCAATTTCCACTTTAAACTTCCATTGACTTTTATATTGTTTCAAGTTAAATTTTGGGTAAACCATAATCCCTTTTTTCTTCTGAGAGCTATTAAAAGTTCGAGAGCTGAAGCTTATTGCAACTTTGCAACCTAGAGATGCATTATCATCGTTGAGGGACAATATAATAATTAAACAATTGAATTTTTATTTTCAAAATTTTAAATTATAATTATGAGGAGCAATTAAATTTATAAAAATTAAAAAATTTATCTCTATTATAATATTTATGATACAATAAAATATCTAATAAAGCTAGATACATGTAATCCCCGTTTTCTTCTAAAAGCTGTTAAAACACAAGTCGCTGTAAACCTTCGATTGAAAAAGGTCCACAAATTGATTTACGCTGTAGAGTCGAGGCCCAGTTTGACTGAACTCCTCAACAATAAAAAAGGCCAAAAAAAGAAAAAGAAACAAGACCCTCTAAGAGCACGATTTGGCTGCAGCGGTTGGAGGTGTCTGCTTCTAATCTAGAGGCAGAAGTTCAAACCCCTGCTCTCACCTCGACTCTCTCCATGAATGATGGTATAAAACAATCTTCTCAACAGACTTAACAAGAAATAAAAAAAAAAAAGCCTCTAAACAAAAAAATCATCAAGAGAGATCGTGGGAAGCCCAGCCCATTAGTGCTCGTTGCACTCTTTAGATACGAGAGTGAAATAACATCCAATACGACATTTCCATATATTCCTTACCGAGGCCCGCCGGCCAATCCGCGGAACCCTATGTATTTATATTTATCTAAATTTATTTATTTATATTCTTGTAACAGAATTTATTTTATTTTATTTTATTAACGACAGTCTCTTTTGGGAAACTTTGACACTTCAGCATGACTCTCGTCCCATGAGCCCAATAACTCAGATTCCTTGGCAAAATCGATTTTCTTGGAGAGATCATCGAGCTTTACAAATATGCTCTCAACGACTCCTGCGGGGTTCACATGAGTATATGTTGGCTACAGTTATTCTTTTCTTTTTTACTTTTTCGATAATTGAGGTATCGCACACCTGTTATTCTTTCAACCCGTTCGACCACCCGAACGTCAGCATGAACTCATTAAGGTTCTTGTGGTTGGGGTGTTCGTTGTTTCTTTCACGTAGACAAACTATTGTCCTCGTTGTGAACGAAAGTATATCAACAGCAATTTGCATATTAAATTTTTTTGTGAGATTGATTTTAAGGGATTTTCTTCGTGGGACATGATTGAACTTGTCGGAATTAGTTTCTCTCTGTGTGTTTTTTTTTTATTTCTCTAAATAGCAAAGATTGTCGTATTGAAATGTGGTTACGGCGAGCAATTTCATGCTTTATTAGCACGCTAGGTATGAAAATTCGCAATATTCACACTTTGATAGAGAAACGAATTATATTTTATTGTCACAACAACGGACGTCCCCATTTTTTGCATCCTAAAATCATTTACCTAATTAATTTCCTTCGTCATCTTATGCAACATATATGATTTAAATTCTATATCTATAAAAATTTAATAGTAACTAACGCAACTTTATAATGGTAATCCTATAATATTTGTGAAACAACAATAGAAACATAGTTTACTTGGTTCTTATCAAAACTATAGCTTTCTTAATCGATCACTTGAAATTTATATCCGTCCCAAGGTGTGGTAGACCCACTTTTTGAGGCTACAAGAAGAAATATAGTCTCAAGCATTAGGTTATTGAACACTTGTCACGTGACAGAGCATTAAAAGGGCAATAAAATGAGGGGCAATCAAGCAAATAATGACAAGGAGTCGACGTTATATGTAACGGTTGTAGATTTTAAATTGTGGATTGCAGTAGTGGCTAACGCAACTTCTATGGCCGAACTACGTCAAATGTTTGTAATCTTCATTTATAAATATATATTTTTTTATTTTTTTGAAGTTGATTTATGAAAAAGAAAAAAAAAAGAAATATGTAGCTACAAAATGCAGTAATTGTAACCCAATTGTCGCTACATTAATCTTGAAACAATTAGAAAATAAAGCAAGAGAAGATGGCACAAATATTGAAGTCAGAAGGAAAGCTTCTTCCCACAATGACATGAGATTATTGATATTAGTTAATGCTAAGAACATTGGCTTTGACACCAGTGCGAAGGCACACGGCAGCTTCAAGATCAACAAGCCCTTGAAGCACCGAGTCCCATATAACTGGTGGGTTTCTAACAACGATACCAATTGAACCATTAAGCAGCTTGGATCAAACAATTTGTCTCGGCTGAAGTGGCTACCAAGCCTTTGGAACCATGAGAGGCGAGGTATCGAGTCCCATATAACTTCCTCAAAACTGTCACGTTATGTAGGAATTGGGGTACCATGCGTTTCCGTGGCTTGGCTCAGATTCTCAACTTTTCGAGGCATTTCTCTGGGCAGCCCCTTTTTTCGAAGTTGTGGGTCCAGTGGGGTTCGGCTTCGGAATGGGCTGAAATTAAGTTTTGCAACAACTTGCAAAGAGAAAGAAGAAACAAAAAATGATAAACAGGAAGACAACAACAGTGGAGCCCTCGATACCCATTTATCTCTACAACTTTAATTTTTATCTAGTACAAAAAGGGAACGTTAGTTGTAAACATAATCAATGATTATGCTCTGTTGGTAATTGATATGCCAAACATGTGCACTAGCATTTATACCCCGTGGTATTAGGGTGTTTTGCATCTCGCTGCAATTTTTAAAACAAACTGAGCAACATGCATTACTAACCATAAGAGAAAAAGCCATGTGCCAAGGCTGACCAAGAATTTTAGCCGACAAATGCAAATGCTTTTAAGCCATACCAGATTAGTATATTTATATATATATATCTCTCTATCTTGGGGGATTTTTTGTCATATTTCTAAGCATTGTCCTTAATTCCTTTAATCACAAACCTTGATAAATGTCTTTTCTTGTGAACATTAGCTGGCCTGCTGTTGTTGCCTAGCTAGCAGCTTGTCGGTCTATAGCCTTTTTCTTTTGGATCACATGATATCAGTTGGTGATTCTTTGGCTTAAGTTGGTAGCGTTACATGCTGAGAATGGGGTAGTTGGGTACGACCTACTCTTGATGTTTCCTTGGATAATGTCCGCACAAGGCTTCTGTCCAAATTAATTTTTCTTTTTTTTTTTAAAGTCCAAAATTAATGCAATGGGAAAATCATATGCTCCTCGTTTTCTGGGGTTTCTCGAGGAGATTCCTCTCACTGTTTTGGAGGTCTCTGTATCGGCACTTTCAGGTCCATAAATTGAGCTGCCGCGTGGCTGCTAAAGCATTCCCTCTATCAATTTTGGTCAATGATTATCTAGAATAGCTACTTTTCTAGCACTCTTTAAATATATATTGTTATCCCCCAAATGCACTTATTTATCCATTGATTGTCAATTTAAATTCATTATTTTTAAAAATTATTTGTGCATGAATATATATATATATATATATATATATTATTTTTATGCCCATATTTATATTCATGATCTCCCTATTAATTGCATAATTAAATGATGTCAAAAAATTTGAGTTTAAATTCTTGTTAATAATAATTAAATAAAAACCATTTTAATTTTATTTTCAAAATAGTACTTCTAGGCCATTAATTTCATATTTATATTTTTCAAAGATTAGATAAAAATTTGTCTTGACGTAACATTTGAAAGAAAAAATAAAAAAAAGCAAGAAAGTTAATGCACAAGACTTTCTTTTTGTTTTCTATCATAGGCAATATAGTTGTTTTCCTTATCTTAAAAATTTCACTTGCTCTCTTCACCACAACTATTTTTTTATCACCATTTTTTTTTTTTGATGGATCTTAATATAGTGAAAAAAAAAAAAAAGGATATCTGTTACCGTGCCACTCACTCAATAGACCGAAAGGAATTCAGTCAAGTGACCCATTAACAATTAATTCGGAGACGGTGAAACTTACCCCACATATTGTAGATCGTAACAACTGAGCATCAACTTTCCTTTCTATTTTTTGGTAAGTCTAGTTAAGTTTTATTAAAAAAATTAATAAACAATAAATATAGAAAAAAAATTAAAATGAAAAAAAAACTAAAATTAAATAAGAAATTAGATTGATTAGTTCTTTTTTTATCTTGCTAAATTATTCATAATAAAATTAAAACTTTTGTTAATGCTAACACACAGGAATTCAGAAGCTCTGGAGAAAGCTATTCTCAACTCTCAGGGGGTTAATGCTAATAATTAAACCTGATAGCTGCACAAATAGCCCACTTAATGAAGACGGCAAACACCATTGTACCCGCCACCAATTCGCCACCGCACTCTATGAATTCGAAGAGAAAGTACAGGTGATTAACAAATAACATGCAGTTTTAGGATCTTTTCTACAAAAATGACATAAGATGTTGTAAGGAGAGAATAAATATTTATTTGTCAAGGCCACTTGAATGCTAACTCGATTTAACATTGCCATCTAAATAAAAATTTCAACATTTGGAGGGAATGACCCGGACTAAACATTAGGGAGTTGAATGGGAATTGAGCATCAACTTGCTAGGTGATTTTCGTTTTCCTGAACCTTTTCTCGAAGAAATCATCAATCAAGTATGGTGTTGGGAACCCTCATGTCAAGACAACGATTTGCCGACCTGCCGCTGCAGAAAGTTCTGAATTTGTGACAACGCGCCTTTTACTAGAAAACAAGACCAGTTATAATCAAGCCCGATATTTGTGGTTAGTGGCCACAAGCTAATCAGAGATCGATCGCGTCAAATATGGGGGCCAAGTTTCGAAGTTGACCTGATTAAATATTGAAATTGTACAGTAATTAGCGGACTTGAAGTTGAAACGGACCGCATTTTTTTGAAAGAATAATGTTATTCTTCCCCATTTAATCTTCTAACTAAATTGCTGGCATGCAGGAAAGAAATAAAATTATGTTAGGAAATTCTTTTTTAGTGTTTTTTTTTAATTTATTTTCAAACTAGATTTGTGCACATCAACTAAAAAATTATTCATTTAACTTAGTCATAAGATTAAGTCAAGACAAATATCATTATTCTTTTTATAAAGAGAAACAGATAATGTTCTTTCCAATTGCTACAATTTGTGCTCCAATGATACCTTTTTTTTCTTTCATACGAGTAATAATATGATGAAGTAGTAATTACGCATGATTAACTTAGTGATAATGGTGATCTTCAGATTGTGCAGCAGATGATATCAAGTTTGAATTCTTTGAATGTATTAGGAGTTGCGACGAAGCATTATTGTGATAATAACTCCTGATGTTTACTTTAAAAAGGATTTTTTTTTTGTCATTAGAATAATAATATAAAGTAGTACTATTTTTTTGGGAACATAATATTATGATTACTTGTGTCTTGATAATAACTAAAACAATTCAAAAAACTCTAAAGCATGCAATTGAAATTTGTATTACGGTTGGTTCCTACATTGATGTTGACTTAATTGGGCAATTCGTAACTGTCAAGCGAAGCTAGAAAAAAAAAAAAGGCATGGACAAGGTATGAAAATGAGAAAAAAATCAACAAATCATGCCATCGATTGAATTAATTTTTCAAATAAATCCACGGTGGAGCCACCGGCGATTACTAGAGTTGCCCCGTGACCATGCCAATCCAGCAGAATCTTCCACCAACAAACGTCAAATGGGAGGTCCCGCCACTAGCCATATGCCAGAAATAAAGGGACAAAGTCCAATCTTAATTTATTTTTGTAGATTAATTATAGATACAGTTCACACTTGCCATCCCTTGGTTTGTTCACACTCAAGTCCTTCTGTGTTTCTCATTGTCGGATTACACATCGTGCTTTCCTCCCTTTCCTTTTTTTTTTTTTTATCGTTTTCCCTTTTTAATATATATACATTTTTTGTCCTCCTTCTGAAGCGATTTGAATTTTTGACGATTATGCAATTAGTATTCAATCATTTTTACATTCCTTCCATCCATTCCTGTTGTCAGGAAAAAGCTGCACATCCACTAATCTTTTAATATTTTAGTATGGGGGCAATAATAATCACCCGACTAAGATGATGAATTTTGTGGGTGCCATGAATAAATTAGTTCTGTTTTACTGTTAAAAAAAAAATGATGAATTTTGTACAGCCACAGTCACATTCTTTATTGGTCCACAATCCCACGAGTTCCGAAAAGGAATAAAATTATCTCTTCAATTTGAACGTTTGTTAATCTCAAAATAGAAGGTGCAAATGTAGAATCCTTACTCCTTTCATACTAACTAGGTAATTATGATCGCACAAGTTTATTTATCAGGAAGGCATATATAATTTCATTTGTAATAGGCCTTCACTAATCATGGGTGAATAAAGTGTCGGGTGTTGATTTAATTCATCCATGAAAATCCCTTCAAGCAGAGTCATGAAAATCTTCAAAATAGTGGTACCTCATTTTTCCAAACATTTCTGCGGGCTTAGCTAGATTCATCCTTAGAATCGAAGTTATTGGTTTTGCCATGGAAAGGAACGTGGCAATTTGCAAGTCCCAACCTCACAAGCTTCCAAATCTTTGCGTTCTCTTGCCTGTCTGCTGCCAGCTAGAAGCCCAAGAGCACACACATGCGTTGCACATATTTATTACTCTTTTTTTTTTCTCTTAATTATTTCCTATTAAACCCGACTCACCCTCCTTGAGCCCTATATAAACCAATCCCCCATTGCCCATCACTCCACACCCCAAAGTAGCACTCCATATTCTATAGCTACTATTTGCTGAGCAGCTGTAGCCATTTAACTTACTATAGTATACTTTTAGTATATAGTTTGAGAAATGGCCAGCAAAAGCACCACTGCACTTGCTCTCTTCCTTGTTTTCAACATCCTCTTCTTTAACCTAGTCGCAGCATGTGGTGGGGGTTGCCCTTCTCCAAAGCCAAAGCCAAAGCCAAGGCCAACTCCTTCCCCTTCTTCTGGAGGAAAATGCCCAAGGGACGCTCTTAAACTCGGTGTATGTGCAGATGTGCTGGGCTCATTGCTTAATGTTACTATTGGTAAGCCCCCGGTAAAACCCTGCTGCGCTCTCATCCAAGGCCTCGTCGATCTCGAGGCCGCTGTCTGCCTCTGCACTGCCATCAAAGCCAACATCTTGGGCATCCACCTCAACGTTCCACTTTCCCTCAGCTTGCTTCTCAACGTCTGCAGTAAGAAAGTCCCCAAAGGCTTCGTGTGTGCCTAATTAAGCTAAATATATGTGCTCTTTTCTTCCATTCCCTAGTTTCATGTGTGCATGCAATTACGCATTCAGGTCTACAAACGAATTCGTGTGCCATGAGTGCCTAAAAAGTGGCACGTATTGCTTATTTCCTATTGGTTTCTATCTGGTTTGGGGTTGATTTATGCATTTTTACAGTGAATAAAGTGCTTTTTATTCTCTCGTTTATCGTAAGGTTACAAGAATTTCTCAATTTTCTTGATGGACCTTTTAGTTTACGGAATGCAACTAAAATGTTTCAGAGGCTGCAATTACCATTGCATTAACTAATAACTATGTGTGACTGTTGTCGTAATTGACTACAACTGTAATGTCACGTGCATGCACTTCTTTTAATTTATGATATCCTAGGGAAGCCCGACGAAAAAAATTACACAAAAGCTGACGGAAAAGAGTGAAAGAAACAGTGTTTTGCGTAGCGGCCGTCGCCTGTAAAACAGTGGCAAGGCAGATTATTCCAATCCATATAACAGGAATTTGACAACCAGCTAGCTAGATTTAGTCATCAAATTTGATTAATTCGTGAGATCAAATATGTTCCTAGATTTGACTGTAGAATTGAACTAGAGTTTGATCAGGAGATAATCAGACCGAAGTTCGAAACTGTTGGAGGAACAATCTAGCTAACTGTAACAGTAATCGTAACCCTGATAAAACTGAATTAGAATTAGAACCCTCAATTTTCAATGACTGGTTCCAACTAGGAATTCCAAGAAATTAAGAAAAAAAAAAAAAAAAGAGGCAATCCACCTCTTTTTCTGATCTTTGTTCTCAACGACTCTTTCTTCTTACTTCTTTCTCAAAATTTAACCCTGTAAACAACCTCTCCTATTTCTGTTCTCCTCAAACCAATTTATATTTCTTTTCAATCTTTCACCTTCATATCTTTGATTGTATTTTTTTAGTCATAAAATTAATAATTCTCAAATTAATGTTTTTTTTATAATATATGCATATATAAAGATAAAGCAATCTGAAACTAGAACCGAAATAGAACAAAACTGGAATGAGAACTAAAACTGAATTCCAAGAAATTTTTGTTGGCACAGTGTCCTGCTTCCCAGTTTCAAAGGATACAATGAATCCATCCAAAAGAAATTATCTTTTTGGATGAATTATTAACCCTATGGGCCAAATCACACGAAAAACTAGAACTGGGTTACATCATATCAGGAAAAAAAAAAAACAGAACCGGGCCACATGTTTACAACTTGTACATTATTGTTAATCACCTATCATGCACCGCTATCGCTCGCTCGCTCATAAGCTCAAATCCACCAAAAAAAATTTTTATACACCATATGCAACTATCGCGATGAACTGTTCTAAAGCTTTTGCTGACAACTTCGGTACGTCTATTAGATAGGCTTTATTCAATATAGGATAAACAAGGACAGGCCAAATTGGTCCTCTAATTATTCGTTGGACTGATCATAGAGAATGTGGCATAGTGCGGATCTAAGTGTGGAATCTGAATATACATTTCGTTTTACTTTATGCTCCACTATGGGGCCATGGCATTTCAATTTCATACAGTCAATTGCAAACCACCACCGCCACTACATAAAGTTCAGTCCGTGACTCTGAACTTTTCCAAGAAAAAGAAAAATTCTACCCACACATGCACGAAAAGGAAATTTCTGCTTTGTTGCTTGATTTCAACTAATCAGCATTCTTGGAGTTCTAAGAAATTAATCATAACTCGTTGAATATACTTTTATCGCATGTGGTAGTGGTACGAAAAGATCCATCATCTAATAGAATATTCTGCTACAAGGGGCATATAAAATAATCAGTTTAGTTCAAACCAGTTTGATCACAGGTGTATCTTCCCTCAAAATTACTTTAATTCGACATCATTCTATTTTTTAAACTGGAAAATTACTCAAACTTCAGATGTTGATTACGATTTGAAATATGTAATACATATGGAGGTGAGTTGAGTTTGAATTTGCAGCTGTGTACTTTATTGCCCTAATGCGACCTTTAATGGACTTTTGGTTAGATCCAATTTCCAGATTACTTTAACTACATAATGGTCCTACATGGATCATTGATTTAACGTGAGCAATTTCGTCAAGCAAGATGTTCAGCTTGGCCCTTCAATTTTTTCATCCTTAAGAATTTAAAGACACATTCAGCGAACCCCAACTGTAATGATGAGGCTATTGAACCCAAAGACCATTGCTTTATAGCCCACATTCAAGTCTACGCCCAATTGTTCCAAAAAGGCAAAAGGAGTAAAGAGACAAGGTTGGCTTTCGTAATTTTGTTCTAATTTGGATGGCTATTTTTGTGGCTTAAACTAAAAGATGAAATCATAAAAATCCAAGACAATATGGGGATATTGCATGTAAATTAGTTTCTATTTATAGATAGGTTTGGGAACAATACTCTGCCACATTGCTGTTAGATCCTATGGTTGATAGAAGCATGTCCGAATTAGAAATGCTTTTACCATTTTGATGACGAATCGCGTTTCAGATTATGTTTGATTATCTAGATTTGAAGGCTGAAATACGAGACAAGCTATGTGATTTTCCGCTGTCAAAACAATGGCCAACGTGATGTTATTCTCTTTTTTTTTTTTTTTTTTTTCTGCCATTTGTGAAACAGTGTCAGGAGAATTTTTTTGGGTTTAATTGACTCTAATTGCGGCCCAAGAGACTTCCGACTACAACACCCTAACTGTCGGTAGAGTAAAGATCACATTGTTTTATAATAGGGGTAAGAGAAAGATAAAATAAAAAGGAGTGACATGCCATTGCTTCTTGTCTTCACCATAATTTTAAAAATTATACTGGACCAATTATCAAACCAATAAATTAATGAACTGATTATTATTTCGATCTAGTTTGGTACAATACTAGAAGACATTGAATTTAAAAAATAAAAAAAAAACTATTCAACACAAATTTACTCGAACAAAAAGTCGAACTGTTTAATTGGGCGGGGTTGATCTTTGCTTTCTTATTTTTAGGCGAAAAATTGTAAACCATTGTGTCATTTTATTAAAAGTACTTGTATATATATGCTTAAGTTTTATTTTAATAACATTTTATTTTTTTATATTACATAAAAATATTAATTACTTTTTTAAAAAAATTGACCCACTTATCCAACCACTGACCAAACGAACCAGATGTTTCTGCTGGTTAGAATCCGGTTTTAAAAACTAAGGTCTTCACAGTCATCATAATGAAGCGTAATCACCCTAACCATATATAAATTGAAGAATGTCGATTTTTGTCTTATTATGTTCCTCAATTCAGTTCATTTTGCTTCTTTTATGGAAAAATTGCCTTCAAAAAATGGGCGATAAAGGAGAAAAGAAATATCTCGACACATGTAACAATAAAGTTCCTGTCATAGTCCACGCGAGCTATTGCACATATAGGGTTGAGAAAATGAATTGCTTTGGAGACGCTTGCCTATATATAACAGGGAGTAGTTAAGAGAAGTAGAGGACACCTAAATGCAACTAAGACATCATAATCCGAAGTAGCATACAACTTGATCTAAAAATTTAACAAGAATCGTCTTCATAACTAAAAGTCTCGAGTCCAAGTCTCAATAAAAAAAAAATAATAATAGTAACAACAAAAAGAACATTACTAGAGCCATAGCCTGAACCTTCAACAAGAGAGATTAACTTGGCTACTTATAAGTCCATAACTCAATTTGTTATCGGAAATTACATTTTAAAGAGGGGGACATACAAAACCAGGAGGAGGAGTTTTTCCACGAGTGATTAGGGGTTGAACCGCAAGAGGAATGTAGATAGTAAGGTTAAAGAGCTTGAGTCTTATAGTGGTGCAAAGGCAAATAGCTGCTTCAAGCTCGAGCAACCCTTTGAGCACCGGACAGCAAACATTCTCAACTGGGTTTCCTAATCCTATTCGATCAAATCTCCTAGCACATCAACACAGGCTCCCATTTTAAGTGCATCGATTGGACAAGTTGGTTGAAAGGAAGGTGGAGGTCTAATCCCCGGGGCTGGGACTGTAGGTGGAAGACTAACCGATGGAAGACGGCCACCACCCCCTCCTCCACCACCACCGTGTTATCACTGGGGTAAGGCGGATAGCCTGGTATTACAACAGGAGGGTTTACAACAGGGGGAGCAATCACAGGAGGTGTTATCACTGGGGGGAGGATCGACCGTTATTGGGGGCAGGACTATTGGTGGCACGGACGGTGTTTTAGAAGGATGTATTTTATGAGCAACACGTGATCGGTTGTATGGAGACGGAACCGAAAAGCCTAGAACAATTACCTCGTTAGACCAAGTTGAATCCACGAAATAATATATTGAACTAGATATAGATTCAGGAAAGTTATACTGAAAAACGAAACTGAAGATGTTGGAGTCGTGTTGGTGTTTTTGCAAAGTTCAATGACCGATCTGTGAATGTCACCCAGATCAATCCTCGACCCTTTTGTTTTTATTATTACAGAACCCAAGTCAGTCTAGGTATCCATGTCTCATTCCTCAGAACCCAAGATTGAGGACGATCCAAGTTGAAACTTTTTACTATGATAGTGCAAATAATACTACACATAAATTCCAAAAAAAAAAAAAAAAACTGAATATTGAGCTTGACTGAGCCAAATAGTAGCTTGAGAAGAAACTTTGCATCTGAAGCAAGTGGAGAGGCAACCGCTGATCCCCTTGATGCAAAAATAAATAAATAAATAAATATAAATATAAATAAAGAGCAAAGAGGAAGGAAAAGAAAAGAAAAGAAAAACCATTGTTACAATATTAGGACAAGTTGTTGATTGAGTCGTCGCGTATTTTTGCATTTTTAGCATGACTAGTCGCTTTGCCATCATAATAGTATTTTGTTTGCTAACGTAGATTTGATCTCGACGTACCATAAGCGGAAATCTGAGATGGGGCATTCCACATGACCCTGTCCACTTGAATATTCTTGCAAGCTTCTTTGGGCTACACTACTCAGGCATATTAACTTCTACTTTAAACGAATATACTTCTATTTGTTTGATTAAATGAATAAATGCACATGATAATTTATTTGATACAAACATTATACTGAATGATAAAAGTATTAATATCAATGTACGTAAGCTATGGATGTAGTCAAGAAGATCAGTTGGGAACAATTTCCATTGAATAAGAAAATTAAATTTTACAATAGTAGACGAAATACCAAAGAAAAAAAAAATCTTTAAAATTGTGTAACTTCACTCTTTTCAAGTATCGCTAATAATCGTCTGTTAATTCTTTAACTATGTCAACAACTAATCATATCAAATCATAACGTAGTAAATGCATTCGTAGGACTGCTTGTTATATGCAAAAATTTTACACCCAAGTACCGGAGAATTTTTTTGGTCTAAACTCGACGAGAGACAAATTTTGTATTCATCCAAAGAACCTTCCCCTGGAAAGATGAGGTTTTTTTTTGTACTCTGAAATTTTTTGGATGAAATTTTATTAATTTTATGATTTTTTTTTCCATTTTTTCAATCAGGAATGTTTTCCATTTTGAGATGGATAAAAGGTGTGATCTTGAAATTCGGAAGCACGCAAATTACTACATTTTTAGACAGATCTCATCTTCAACACTCTCTCATTTAACCTATTTTTGTGCCCTTTCTTTTTGACAACTAAATAATTAATTAGTGAAGTTCAGGATATCTTAATCCACACGCACACACATGTTCGACAATTGTAAAATTGAAATTGCTTGTTGGTGGGAACTGCAAAAATACAGTGAGAAACACTTGATTGAAGGAAGCACGTAGCACATATAATTTATTAGAAAATGAGAATGATAAATCCATACAAATTCAATAGAATTCAATCCAATAATAGAGAATTACAGAGAAGCCTATCTAGCTTTGACACCCAACAAATCCATTTTAAAAACTTTTATTGATATCTAGTTTATGGCACATAAACTCCAAGAATACATCCCCATGTCCAGACACACAATAAGAATGATAAATGAAAACCATGCAGAACAATTAAACCATATTTATGCACACTGGAATCCCTTTGGGACCTGCATGCCACAATAGTTGAGCAACAAGCTCAAGGAAACTGGAACATTGAGATTAATGCCCAAGATATTAGCCTTGATGGCAGTGCAAAGGCAAACAGCGGCTTCGAGATCAGCAAGACCCTCAATAAGGCTGCAACATGGGGTCTTTGGTGGGGTACCAACAACAAGGTGCAGAAGATCATTCAGTAAATTTGCACATACACCCAGTTTTAGGGCGTCCCTAGGGCAGGTACCTTTTGATGGAGCTGCTGGTGGGCCTGGTGGCATGGGGGGGTTTGGATTTGGTGGCGGTGGGCAATAGGTGGAGCTCACCAGAGTAGAGAATAGGAGGTTGAGGGAGAGGAGAAGGAAAATTGAGCCCAGTGATGATCTTGATGCCATATTTCAAAGAAGGACAGAAATTTTGGGACGTAGGAGCTGTTTGGGTTTAAGAGGTGATGCGAACAATGAAGTGGGTTAAGGGTCTTTATAGATGGAGATAAGGTCTTATCGGCTTTCAAAAATCTTGAATGGAAACGCAAGTGGGCACATGCATACCAGGCACAAGCTGGCATTGCAGCATGGAGGATAGATAAGGTCCTTTTCTGAGTATAGTCTATGGCATTTGGAGTTTTCCTTTTCTATCAGTTGTCACTCCTCTATCAAGCACATGCAGAACAATCTTTCATCTACTGTGTGGTCCTTTTTCTGATTTGGGAATCGACTCCTGATGGAACAGTATGCAATTAGGCACATTAGCTGCAATAGTATTCGCTCCTGTCTTCCATTTTGAAGGTGTCTAGATCATGATAATTTGATCTTTCATGGCCAGAACAAGCTTGAGTTGTCCTGCAATATTGGACCATATTTTCTTCTTTCTTTTTTCCAGGAAAAGAAATGTTAAGCCTCCGAAATTCATTCTTTGCTAGGATATTCTTACTCATCTAATTACATGACATTATAGAAGAGCAAAATATCCTTGTTTTTTGGGGGGGGGGGGGGGGGGAGGGCTTGAAGCCTAATGTTAAGGTACCGTGTCAAATACTCTTCGGGGCCAACTTGACCCTATAACATCTGCTTGGAGCTGAAGCACCATTTCCTAGGGGCGAGAGTGAAGCGATGGTAACCAAGTTCAAGTTCGAGACTGCAATTTGTCACCTAGTCTGGCAATGGATTTGCTTCTCGGTGAACATGTTATAGGTAACCTCAATCACAATTTACCCCTATCTACGACAATAAAATTACCAGAACTTCTAGTTCTAAAAATTTTGTCCACTCATATTATCGATCGAGCTGCAATTGCGATTGCATTTTGATGCAAACAGAGTTAAATATTATACTTTTTATAACGTGAAACGGAAAACTTGACCGAACCTTGCAAGTTTCTGTGCCTGAGAACGCCCAAAACATCCAAATCACCGTCACCTCTATGAAAGATGCATGTGAGCAGTGAGGACCTACTGGCTGCTGTACTGATATTGTCCATTAGCTGAAAAATGAAAGGAAAATTGAAAGCATTTCCGGCGAATTTTGAACCCATTTGGGAATTCAGAAGCTGTGATCAGCTAGAGACTGCACATGGGACAAGATTCCGTATGCCCCTTTTGATCACAGGAATTGTTTGCTTGGGATCGAATATTTACCAAATTGGCTGTTTCTCCGAGTTTGGGATACCTCTCCAATCTCGCGTTGGGGTCGATCGATTTGTCGATGCTTACTCTAGTTTCCATACATGATGCTCTCACGTGGACTCTTTAGTTGGAAGTTACGCTCAACTCGAAGACAATTTATCTTAGCAGAAGAAAGAATTTTCACTTAATTGTGAGAAACAAGTTCTTGTTTCAAGGACTTGGACTGTCTTGTGCCAAAAACAAGAGGCAAAAAGGACCCGGTAGCTTCATGGCCTAATAAACTAGAGCTTATGTAGTAGATCTGATGTGCCCTAAAAAATAAAAATTACACTATCATATCTGTTAGATGTATATTTGTGATTTTCATAATAATTTACAATCATGTGTTAAAAAAATAAGAATATGTAACAATTATCGTAATAATGTAATTTAGGTTTATGTCTGAATAGTATGAACCCAACAACATTCACGTAACATTTCTTATTACATAACCACAAGAAGCGTAACAGGGTGAAACATCTAACATAATATACATCCCCATTGCTCAAGTTGCCATCATCTCACTATTTAGTTTTGCTCCATAAAAAAATTTTAAAGAAAAAATCTCACTATTTACCAAGCAGAACAATAGTACATGTATCAATGCAAGTCTCATGTTTTATCAGCATTTAATTTCATACGCCATAGTTTGAATTGACTTAAAATATTAACTGAATATATGTGTGTGTGCGTGTGTGAGAGAGAGAGATTATTTTCATAAGCATCCCCCCAATGCAAACTCAGTTGGTAAGAAAGCGTTCGAATATCGTTCAAATTAGCTCTCCAGTTGACCGCTTCAACTGAATTTCGAGTTGGGATCGCTCAATTACCTGAAAACATCCGTCACTAGTAGCCAAGGATGGATTGGAGCAGAAAATGATCAAATGCAGTCCTGCCAATATCAGCAGCTCCATTTTACAGACCGCAGAGGCCCATTCATTTCGTACTTTCACTTTTAGTGACTTAGACCTATTAAATGGGCTTAAGACACCACCTGGCAAAAATATACCGACCACAAGACACAGAGGCTTCAAGATGTGTTTTTCTACCTCGCGTACAAGCCCAATTGCCCCTTGGAGCGGGTTTGAATTTATGTATCTTGTCAATCTATCCCAACCCAAGTACGCATGCAGCAGGCCACACTTCACCACTCTATACTTCTTGTGGGCTTGGCTTGGGGAAAACAAGTATACCTGAACATGGTTCTGAGTGGCCTTTAGTCTTTGAGAAAAATCATTGCCTCCATTGACAGCACGAAGCCATAGTGACATTACAGTCATGTAGCACGAGATACTTTCCTTTGGACAATTTAGACTTGGTTTGTCCAAGCAAAGAACGTTTTGAGCTGGAAGCAAATTAGTAGGACCTGTTAGTTTATCTTGTATTCGGGGGCTATACAATTCGATTAGACCATAAGTTGCCACACCTAAAGGTTCTGCCTGCTGAGCACCCTCAAGTGATTGTGGTCTTGAGATTATTAATGAAGCCTTCGTCCAAAAATAGAGAATGAACGGCCTTAGAAGGTAAGACTACACGAGATATCTAAAATTTTATGAACACGACAATCCATAAAAAAGTTAGCATCTTGTCTAGGAAAGGAGCTGCAAACAAAACAATATCAGCCAGATTCTTGTAAACATGCCAATTTCAGCAACAACCTTTATTTTCAACAGTTCAAGATTCCACACAGAAAAAAGCAGATGAATAACGCATGCGTGAAGCCAACAATGACAACACAATTGTGGGCATCCAAATTGGCCTAATGTTCTCCACCAAGTTCCACCCGCAGGTTGTCGTATGGATAAACTTTTGGTGTCTGGTCAAACCCAAAAAAATAAAAACAGGGAAACCATGTGAGTTAAGAATCAAATACACATAATAACCACATAACTTTCAAGAAGAAAATTAAAATTGCCTGCAACACAAAGGGGGGGGTTGCAAATCCATCATCCAACTAGCAATTGATCTGGGTAAACACAATCATACAATTAACTTGTATGATGGTTCAGCAGCAATTTTCGGACTAAACTAAAGTCCCTACCTATCCTAAATGGTCCATAATTTAATACTGTGAAAAAAATCAAAATCAAAAAGTGCCAAAATGAAAGGGAAAATAAAGACACTACAACACATAGAGGACCTCCAATTCCACAGAGCTTCAGAACTGTTTCAGGTTTGATAAGAACCACAACAATTATTCCATCCAAATCCCTTACAAGGAATTGGCTTTCATGTGTTTCTAAGAAAACAATAGTAACACTTAACAGGTACATACGTAGGTAATGTAATCTTGAGATGCTTGCCACTTAACCTTGACCAAGTTATCCCAATATAAAGGAATATAATGGATCATACCAAGGAATCAAAATTTTCAGTCATCATCAGACACTCATAGGATGATGATCAGATACATATTACTCAGTCACACTGGGGGTTGGCATTAACTAGAGCTACGAAAAATGATAAAGTTCTGAGGGAGCCTCAAACTAACAGATGTTCTCTTTGACGTGGGCTAGCCAAAGTCAAAATCTCCCTACCAAGACTAGCACGTCTTTCAACATGAATGAGACAATGCAATGAATGGCAACACAGATTTCACCATCTGATGGAGGACCACCAAATTAACAAACAGCAACTAATACAAGCTAACATGCTACTTTACCAAGGGAAATGAAGAAGAAATTTCAAGTAACATCATGAAAAGGACAAAATGCAGTTAGAGAAGAAAACGAGAAACACCCAAATATCAAGTTGAACAAATAGACACTCGAGAACTTTGACTTCGGCAATTGACACCATAACTGCTTCAAACTCTTGATTCATTCCAATCAAAATACTCAACTAGGAGATCATGATCTACTCAGCAACATGCAACAATAAAAATTTAAAAGGCAATTCCTAGTCCACAAGACTCCCACTGTGTTCTGGAGTGAGAAATGGCAACAGTGTCTCTTCCATTGTTAAGCTAAGCATTCCTTCGTGCAGTTGGAAGGCGTTACAGTCCTACTCCCGTTTTTAGTAAAGCAAAATTGAAAAATATCAAAAATTTTCATCAGCATTCAAGCAATCATCCATTTGGAGAACTTACAAATGGAACTTTAGATGCTTTGTCATTCCACACAGCTAACAGCCCAAGCGTCGCAAAGAACCCCAAACCTCCGCACATCCAAGCCAAAGCTTCATACTGTTTTATCATAAAAATTTATGCCAAATCAACTTCAATTAAATCCAATTAATTTCTTTAAAAAAAACAAAAAGATAAAATTACAAAAAAAAAAGAAGAAATTATAAATATATAGTTATTGCCTTTCCAACAGTGTCGGCGATGCGATCCACGCAAGGCTCCGGAAACGGCGTGCCGTTGTCCCAAAGTAGTTCGTCATTTACAGGAAGCTGAAGAAAAGAAATTTAATTAAAAAAAAAACTTTCTAAAAACGAAAAAGAAAATCGAACTGATTTTGGGGTTTTCTAAGCGTAAGAAAAAAAGAGAGAAATTTAACGAAAAAAAAAATACTGACGGTTTTGTCAGGGACGATGTGTTTGCCGACGGGGAGGCCCATGCCGGAGCGGAGGCGGAGGGAGGAGGCGACGGAGCGCCCGACGACGCCGTTCCCTCCCATGATCCGCGACGCCACGTTGCTCAATCTCCCTGCCATCTCTTCGTCACTTCGATTTCTCTTCTTTTTCTTTTTCTTTCTTTCTTCTTTTTGTTTTTTTTTTTTTTTGGGCTTTTTTCTGCTAGATGTTCTAAGGGGAATGGCGATTAACATTGTAAAATTCCTTAAAACTGTGCCGTTTTAAATATATGTTACTATTCATCTATACGACGACGGTTCGTAGCCCAAGTCCACCCCGGCCGGCACGTTAGGGAACTCTTTAAGTCTAGCCCAACGTATTTCCAAGTCCAATTAAAACGCTGCCACTTGATTGAAAGGGCCGGGTTCAAAGGCTCATGGGTCTCAATGGCCTCCCCAATCCACCACCACCATTGGCATATGGATAACACTATCTTTTTTCATTTGCATAATATGGCAATATAATTTGAACATCTTTCTATCTATCTAGCAATATAATGCTTTAGATTAATACGGTTTAGTTTGGTAGTTGGACGTTAGCACTTGAAAATCAAGTGGGAAAAGATCGAAGGAGTAGACGAAAGAATAGGTGAAATACAGTAAAGATTTAGATACTTTAATTTAAAAAAATAAATTAAAAAAAAATCAGAAGACAAAATAAAATTAATTAGTTTGGTTACTTGAGCTAAAGACCGCAGACCAAAGTGATTTACAAGCCTTATATTGAGTTAAATGGTTTTCACGGGTGATACCTCATTTCCGTCTATAAAAGCCTTAGCCTACTTCCTCATTCGATGCTCATATCTCTAATCCTCCCACTAACAAAAAAAAAAAAAAAACAAAAAAAAGATTTTCTCTTGTCTTAGAGATGGCTTCAGGAGCTCCGGCATCATCAACAACTGCCCTTCTCTTGTCTTTTCTCCTCTTCACCAATTTGTTGAGCTCAGCCAGTGCCGATTGCCCCTTTGAAGAATGCGTCGTCTCCTCTGTATGTAAGGCCGTAGCCGTGGGGCACTCGACGGTGATCGGCCCGGTTTGCTGCAAACTTCTTGAGCCTCTCACCCCTTTTGATGCGGTTGCTTGCATTTGCAAAGGGAACCGAGGCGCCAACCTTCAGAATGTTTATGCGTTGCTCGGCTCCAGCTGCGACCGTCTCGTCCCCCTACTCTATTTCAATTGCGAAATGGGCCCCTTTTAGTGACCGAAACGCTCTTTCCTTGTCTAATTAGCCACTGCTGGCTTTCTATTCACCTCCCAAAGATGGCCTCTGTGGACGTTGGGGATGTTTATTGGCAAACACATGCCGTAGGCATTTAGCCCTATAATAAATAATTGAGGTCATCGTATTTGTAAAATATTATGTCACCGTGTCCCTCTTTATGTTTAAGTAAGGGAGTCTGAGTCATGTCACTTTGGTGACATTCAGTCCCCCAGTATTTGTGTGTACCTTAAATCTATTTCACGATAAAGCAGTTCTCTGCCTTTTCAATTACCCCCCTGCCTCTATCTTCCTCTCCACTCCCCTCCTTTCCTTTTGCCATAGTTTCTCGAGTAGATCTTAATGTCAACGCAACATTACTTTTATTATTTATTTCAACCCATATGGACGATCGTCTCGTCTCCAAATGAACATCTATACGTTCTTGGTAAGATATTAAGATGGAAGCATGCAGTTTCTGCATACCTTTGGGTGTCTGTCCTGGAGTAGGAGGAGATGAAGGAAAAAGTTTAATCACCAGTTAAAAGATTTTTTTTTTTTTTATAATTTCAAAAGTAAGTCATGTATAGTTTAATATAATATATATGAAAAGGTTTATATATATATATTTTTTTATTTTTATTTTTTTTCTTTTTCGTCTTGTTGAGTTGAGAAGGTAGTGAAGTTAAGTATGCATTATTTGTATATTTTGATATCAAATTCTATTTTATCTTACGTTATATTTTATAGTTAGTGACTATTATAATATAGTTAATATTTTAAACTGTATGTGATAAATAGATAGTAGCTTAAATATATATAGAGTGACAAAAAAGTACAAAATTGGCCGAAGTTAGAAAATTAATAAAAAAAAAAAAAATTGTTTGCCCTTCATCATCTGTGAGGTCGCTGTGAGCTTGGATCTTAAGGCTGCATCTCTTTAGGGTTAGATAATCAACTCAGGATTGGCTCTTTTGTGGTCTCTCGGCGTCATCCGTTTAACTTTGTGCAAACCTTTCTATGGAGATACAAGAGTTGCGTTTGCAGTTATGGCTAAAATAATAGTTAAATTTACTTCTCCTTTTAAAGAAGAGGTACTGTCAATAAAAAAATAAATAATTAATTAAAATATAAAAATATGTTATTCAAAATATTAAAATGTAGTGAAATTTTAAAAAATTGAATAAAATACCTTAGAATTGAGTATCATGAAAAATTTAAACTATTTTGAAAATAAAAAATAAAAAATAAAAAAATATAACACAAACAGGCTATTCAAAAATTACCGTTCCTATCTTAGTGGACCTTCGTATAACAATGGCGGTTCTATGTCTTCAATATATATATATATATATATATATATATATATTTTTTTTTTTTTTTTTATTATTATTTTTTTTTTCTCTCGCTTTTTTTTTTTTTTTTTTTGAATGATTATCTATCTAAGTATCGGAGGGAATGCTGACGGAGAAAGTGCTTTGCTCGTGTAAGTTCAATGTTTCAACACGGGCTCACGTAAATAGTAAAAAAAAAGATATAATAATAATAATAATAATAATAATATGAGTGGTCCGTATCATCCTAACATGAGACACGTTTTAAACCATGGATAGGAATATTCGCATTGTAATTATCCAAAGGAAGACTATTTGCATTTCATTGATTTATAGCAGACAAACTCGCCAAAGATTAATCTTCGAGTCCAATCAACAATTATATACAATAGCACGTTTGATTCGTGAGATGACCATATCATATGACATTTTGTAGACCCCAATCATAAAAAAATTGTACAGGAATAAAATATGAAATTTGGGCCAAATCTTTATTTTCAGTTAGTATTTATTAAAATTACATTCTAAGACATTTAGTTTTGAAAATAATTTTAATACAATTAACTTAAGGTTTTGTGATTTTTCTTATCCAACTTTAGAAAACCTTAAAATGCTTTTCATTTTGCTTGATTTTTAATTTTAAAAAAATTTTCAAAGTTATTTGAGATTTGCTAAAAACTTATAGTTTCTTATATGTGCATCAAACATAGAAAATATTTTTTAACGTAATTTAAATTCTAAAAAATAGCAGAAATTAATTTTTTCAAAAGGTATTTTCCATAAAATATTATTTTTCAGTGAAATAAACAGACCCTAGTTTTAAAATTTGGGCTTGACATATCTATTGCATCATCTCACACGAATTGGCATGCGGGACTGATAACCCATAATTACTTATTAAAAAAAATTGATAGTTTAGGATTTTAAATGATGAGCAAAAAGTAAGAGTCAAGACTAAATATGTGCTAGTAAAATCCATAAAATATTAAATATAATTATAATAAGTGATCAATAGAGTCTCAAATTAATGAGTTAAATTAAATTTCTACAATTTTTTTTAAAAAAAGATTAATACAGTTTAGTTTGGTAATTTGATGTTAGCACTTCGAAATAAAGTGGGAAAGGATGGAAGGAGTAGATGAAAGAACAGGCGAAGAAATAGAAAATATATAATTACTTATCTTTTGTGAAATACTAAAAAGATTTATGTTACTTTAACTTTTAAAAAATGTCAGGGAGACAAAATAAAACTAAAGTAAAAAATATATAAATTTATAATTATATAATTATAATTATTAATTTTATTAATATATTTTTTTCATATATAATATTGAATGATTTAGATCATATTTAATTTTACATGCGTTTATGGTGTTGTGGTGATAGGATTCTTTATTTGTTGAGTTCGGTTACTTGGGGCTAAGGACCGCCGACCAAAGTGATTTACAAACCTAATCTGATTAGCCACTTTTGGCTTTATATGCACCTCTCAATTATGGCTTCTGCGTGGACTTAAGGGATGTTAATCGGCAACCGTATGCCGTAGACATTTAGCCTTATGATAAATAATTGAAGCCATCGTATTTGCAAAAATCTTACATCGCCATGTTCCTCCTATCTTTAACAAAAGGAGGCAGAGTCTTGTCACTTTTGTGGCGTCCACTCATTATTTCTGTGTTAAAAACCTAATAACTTTAATCCCATTATTAAAACTCAATTAATTTGAATATTATTAATCAATTACGTGATAATTTTTTTATTTAATTTATTATTATACCGCACATATTATCTTATCTTGATATATATGTTAACAGACTTCAAATCTATTTTATGATAAAGCAATTATCTGCCTTTTCAAGTACCCCATGCCTCTATCTTTCTTTTGCCATTGTTTCTCGAGTATATCTTAATGTCAACGCAACATCAGTTTTATCATTTACATGAACCCACATGGTCTCTAATGGATATTAATATATTATTGGTAAGATACTAAGATTAAAGCACATGCAGCTTCTGAATTCCTCAGGGTGTGTGTCCTGCAGTAGGGTGAGGTGAAGGAAAAAATTTTATCACTAGTTTAAAAAAGTTAAAAAAAAAAAAACAAAAAAAGTAAGCTATGTATTACGGAGTCATTATCACTAGTCTATTGGGTGTACAGTACTCTCGCTTGTAAAATTCAAATTTTTCTTTTTTTCTTGACGATACGAGAGTGGAATAACTGTGACCCGTTATATTCTCTTATACTGAATTCATCAATACTCTTATTGATATTTTTTGACGCACACCAAATTTATCGATATATTCATCGATATTCTTAGATATACACTGAGTTAGTGAAATTGGAAGTTCTCACATTCCATATTAAGTTAATGTCCCACAGCGGAAGAATATAACTTCTGTCACAGGGTAGACTTTGATACTATTTTGTCACGGGTTATTACCTTTTTCTCAAAATACAACTGGTTGAAGTGTACAGTATTCTCGCTTATAAGGTCAAGTTCTCTTTTTTTTTTTTTTTTTTTTTTACGAGAGTGGATGTCCGCAACATTATGGATAGCTTAAATATAAAATATATGAAATAGTGAGTTTTTCTTTTTTACCATTTGCCTATAAAAATGACGTGTGAAGAAGACTGATAACAGTTATTTTGACTCAACTCGCAGCACTTTCACAATTCATGTTACAGCATAATGTTCGGGTTGAAAACATCCTATGCATAACTGAGTTAAACGAGGCTTCTGCCTCTCTGTATGGTAAATTATTGCTGAGTTGAACGAATAAAGCTTTTAGCTCGTACCCACGACAGCACGAAGCAAAGAAACCGGGCCGCCTGGATGTTGTTCATGGTGCCACAAGCTAAAGTGAAGGAATTTTTCTAGTTGAGTGTTACGTGCATTGGCAATCCCAATAAAAGGAATTCAAACCACATTTTCTGACCGAATTCCAACGCGCATTCATGATCGGTTTTAAGTTCAAAGCTTTCAAGAGGGTATACAAGAATTCAAATGATTTTGCAGGAATTCCCCTGATTGGCCTCAAACTTATTTTGTTTAACTCACGGTTGAATGGATTTTTTAATAAATAAAAAATAAATAATTTACAACAGTGCTGCTGAATGCATCTTGCAAAGGAATTCACAGAATCGGAAAAATAGCCTCCGTCAATCTTCGGAATCAGTTGCCTCATCCTCAATCCGCAAATCCCAATCGGCTGCATATATTTCGACGATGCAAACCCTCTTCCCCCGTCTAAATCAATTAGCTATTATTTTTTCTGTATTTTTTTTTTTTTAAATTCGTTGATAACAAGATTTGAACCCTCCTTGCTAGAACCAAGAGCTAGTTGCTCTACCTCCTCAACTCATTGCTTGCACGGACTCTGTTATCTGTTCATTAATTTTGAGCAAATAAAAGCGGGTGCCATAGAGCCCACATGTTTGTGTTGTCTTCTGTTGACATTAATGCTTCGAGTATATATTCTTGTCCTAAGGTGGAAGCATGCAGCCTTTCATACTCGTGCCCGTGCACACACATATGATTGTGTGTATATAAGTGAGAAAAATAATTAATTTAGTATTGGTTCTTTCGTGTTCCCTCAGTGTTGTCCGTTCAACTTTGTGCAAACGATAAGAAACAAAGGTGGTGCTTGTAATTGTAGTTAAAATAATTGTTATACTTATTCTTCCTTTTAAAGAGGAGACACTATTAATAAAAAAATAAAAATATTTTATTTCAAATCTTAAAATTTAATTAAATTTTAAAAAATTAAAGAAAATAATATTAAGTATAAAAAAATATAAATTATTTTTAAAAAATAAAATATAATAATAATAATCATGATAGACTATTATAAAATTTTCGTCGCTGTCTTAGGGGACCAATAAGAATTGTTTGTATGTCTTCAATTTTTTTTTTCACTCTCTTCATTTATTTTATTTTTGAACTTATCTCAAAACTCATCAATGAACGTACCCTAAACTTCCTTGAAAAACAAAAAAAAAAAAGAAAAAAAAAAGAAGACGAATAAGAAGCTCGCTAAACGCTAAATTAAAAGTTCATTGTTTTACCTCGGGCCCACGTAAACTTTAACGAAGACTTTGCGCATGTGACCAGGTACAAGTTCCCTTGGCTTACAGGCCAATTTTCAGATCTTTTTGAGGATGCAGTGCATCGTAAACGGGCTGCCAAAAAATAAAACAATTATATATATATATATATATATATATATATTAATAATAAAAATATGAGTGGTGCGTATCATCCACCCGTTTTAAACCGTGGATAAGAATATTCGTATTGTCATTATCAAGTATTTGCATTTCATTGATTTATAACAAACAAACTCGCCAAAGATTTATCTTCGAGTGGTCCAATTTGTGAGAAAGTTATATCATATGGCATTTTGTAGACCCGAATCTTAAAATAAAAAGGAACTTGTACCTTTATTTAATGAATGAAAAATAGGATTTAGACCAAGTTTTTTTTAATTAGCATTAATCAGAATTTAAATTTAAGATTTTGAATTTTACAACTAATTTTAATACAATTGAATTAAAATTCATTGGTAAGCAAAGTCTTTTTAATGTTAGGTCTTTCTACTTTTTATATTTTTTAATGTCTAGATATTAAAAGAAAGATAATTGATAAAAAATAACACTTAATTAAAAATAATTTATTTATAAAAATGAATTTTAATTTTTAAAATTGAAAGTTATTTTTCATAACTTTGACACCATACAAGAGAGAGAGAGAGAGAGAGAGAAGGAGAGAGAATTACAATTGATTTAAGAAAATAATTTTTTCTGAAACTTATAATTTTCTTGCACATGTATCAATCACATAATAATATTTTTGACTTAATTTTAATTAAAAAATAATTAAAATAATTTGATTTTTAAAAATATTTTTTGTAAAATATTATTTTTTAAATAAAATAAATAGAATCTTCATTTTTAAATTTAAACTTATAATATCTAATGCATCAGCTAACAGAAATTTGTACACAAAATTAATAATTCATAATTTTTAACAATAAATCAAAAGTAAAAATAAAGGTTAAAAATTGGCTAGTCAAAGACAAAGAAATATTAGATGTAATTATAATAGGTGACTAATAAGATGTTGAATTAATGAGCTAAATTAAACACCCGTAAAAATTAAACGAAAACTAATGTGATTTATTTTCTTAGTTAGATGTTAGCACTTCAAATAAAGTGGGGAAGGATCAAATGACTAAATGAAAGAATGAGAGAAACAAGATAAAAGACAAGATTACTTACTTTTTGTGAAACATTAGGATAGATTAGGTATTTTTATATTTTAAAAAATATTAACGAGATAAAAAAATTAAAATAAATAAAGATATAAATTTAAAGATATATAATTATAATTATTAATTGTATTGATACATTTACTCATATATGTAATATTAAGAGATGCAAACCGTATCTAATCTCAGGTGTATTTCCCGGTAAAAGAATTCCTTAATTTTTTATTTTTTATTTTTTAGTTTGGTTACTTGAACTAAAGAGCCGACCAGGTGATTTACAAACTTTATATTGAATTAAAAGATTTTCACCCGTGGTTTGTAGTCTGGACTAAAATACAAGAACCACGGTTGACAGAGACATGCACATTATCGATCGCAGCAACCCTTCATTTAATTTACAATTATCACTGGAAATTGAACAGGATGAAGCCCACTTCGTTACTCAAATTAGTACGGATACCTCATTTCATCTGTAAAAGCCTTAGCCCACTTCCTCATTCCATGCTCAGATCTCTATCCTCCGACTAGCAAAAACAAACGTTTTCTCGTCTTAGACATGGCTTCAAGAGCTCTAACATCATCAACTGCCCTTCTCTTCTCTGTCCTCCTCTTCACAAATTTGTTGAGCTCAGCCAGTTCTGTTTGCCCCTTTGAAGAATGTGTCGTATCCTCTGTGTGTAAGGGCCATAGCCTTCGGGCAATCCACAGTGGTTGGTCCAGTTTGCTGCAGCCTTCTGGAGCCTCTCGGCGCTTCTGAAGCAGTTGAATGCATTTGCGAAGGGAACCAAGGTGCAAACCTTCAGGATCTTTTTGGGTTGCTTGGCTTCAGCTGCAACCGTGCCGTCCCCCGACCTCTAGTCAATTGCGATACGATTGGGGAACCTGTTAATGACCGAAACGTTGTTTACCTGTCTAATTAGCCGCCGTTCGCTTTATATTCACCTCTCAATTATTGCCTCTGTGAACTTGCAATAGGTTTGAATGTAAATACAGTAAAATTATTATTATTATTTATTTCAAAATACAGCAAATTAACCTCTTTTCTGACCTGCTAGCAGTCAGACTTTCGCGGAGCCCTCATTACTAAATCTAGGTTTCGTAATTCCTCTATTTAGATCCAAGTTACTTTCACTGTTATGTGACTATTAAAACACATTACAAACTTAGCATATTTCTAATGCCTATTCTCTTCACATATCCTATGGACTAATTAAAAAATAAGAGTGATTTCCCAAAAATTGGCTCTTTTTGTACATATCTAACTTAAGAAGTTCATTCCCAAACTCATCAACTTTACAAGTAAGAAATTTATATCTTCTGCTGACAAGAATAACATTTTTTAATTGACTATACATTTTGCTACAAGTAAAATGAATGGCCACCAAATAATTACATGGACGGAATTTGGCCACATTCCACGTGTAAAAGTTTCAAAGGTAGTTAATATCTCAATTTTCCCGAGCTATTATTGTTTGCAAGCAAATTATGGCATTGTGCGGATCCAGATCATTTCCTCAGATTTCTCACATGCAATAAACTGGCCGTGTCACGTGTTATATTATTATTATTATTAATGAGAAGAACTCCACTCCAGACACAGAGAAAAAGTTGATGGGACAGATTCTAGTCGCTTCTTCTTATATATATTTTGCATAAATATAAAAAATAAATATGTATATATAAATAATAATAATATTTAATCTAAATAATTTTATCAGTTGGATATATATATATATTTTAGTTAAATATATACTTGTTTTACTTGATTACACACATATTACATTAAAAAAAAAAAAAAGAGGAAGTAGGACCCATGCTGTCTGGCATATTAAAAAAATA
The DNA here is from genome assembly GCA_019804595.1 of Bruguiera parviflora. Lineage (NCBI taxonomy): Eukaryota > Viridiplantae > Streptophyta > Magnoliopsida > Malpighiales > Rhizophoraceae > Bruguiera > Bruguiera parviflora. The sequence goes on from CM034056.1 coordinate 2,019,104, forward strand.
TATAGTTAATTACTTCTTATGGAGTGCTTCAAAAATTTAATTATTTTTATTTTTTAAAAAATATTAACCAGATACAAAATAAAACATTACAAAAGATAATGATATAAATTAATAAATCTATAATTATAACTCTTGACATGTATTTTTATGCATAATGTTAAATGATGCAGATCATGTACTGATACCTCATTTCATCTATAAATCCTTTAGCCCACTTCCTCATACGATGCTCAGATCTCTATCCTCCGACCAACAAAAACAAAGATTTTCTCGTATTAGGCATGGCTTCAAGAGCTCTAACGTCATCAACCACTGCCCTTCTCTTGTCTTTCCTCCTCTTCACCAACTTGCTAAGCTCAGCCAGTGCTGAGTGCCCCTTTGAAGAAAGTGCCGTGTCCCCTCTATGTAAGGCCATAAGCGTCGGGCTATGGACAACGCTGATTTCCCCAGTTTGTTGCGAACTTCTTGCGCCTCTCAGCCCTCTTGAAGCAGTTCAATGCATTTGCAAAGCGAACCGACCTGGAAACCTTCAGGATGTTTATGGGTTGCTCGGCTCCAGCTGCAACCGTGCCGTCCCCCGACCTCTAGTCAGTTGCGATGCCGTTGCGGGACCTTTTAGTGACCGTAACGTTATTTCCTTGTCTGATTAGCCACTGTCCACTTTATATTTACCTCTCAACTATGGTCTCTGTGGACTTAAGGGATGTTTATTGGCAAATATATGCCGTAAACATTTACCCTTATAATAAATAATTGAGGTAATCGTATTTGTAAAATATTATGTCACCATGTTCCTCTTATGTTTAATTAAAGGAGTCTGAGTCATGTCACTTTAGTGACGTTCAATCCCCCAGTATTTGTGTGTACCTTAAATCTATTTCATCGTAAAGCAGTTCTCTGCCTTTTCAAGTACCCCACGCTGCTATCTTCCTCTCCCCTCCTTTCCTTTGCCATAGTTTCTCGAGTAGATCTTAATGTCAACGCAACATTAGTTTTATCATATATATGAACCCAGATGGTCAATCGTCTCGTCTCCAGTGGACATCAATACGTTATTGGCAAGATACTAAGATGGGAGCCTACAGCTTCTACATGCCTCTAGGTGTGTGTCCTGGAGTATGAGGAGATGGATGAAAATTTTTTATCACCAGTTAAAAAAAGTAAATTGAAGAAAAAAAGGTAAGTCACGGATAGCTATAATATAAAATATATGAAGTGATAAATTTTTTACTATTTGCCTACAAAAATGAGGGGTTCTGTCTGTTTTATCCAAGAGATTTGAATTAGCCTTTCTTTTCTTAATCCTCGAGCTAAAAGAAAATGTAGGTAATATGTCTTTTCGAAGATATCGCCATACATAATTGTGTGTATATAAGAGAGTTAGCTAATGAATTCAGGATTGGTTCTTTTGTGGTCTCTCAAGTCTTGTCCGGTTAACTTTGTGCAAACCTTTCTACGGAGGGAAGAGCTGTGTTTGTAGTTATTGTTAAGGTAATAGTTACATTTATTTCTTTCTCCTTTTAAAAGTAAGGCACTGTCAATAAAAGAAAATTAAATAAAATATAAAAGCATGTTATTGACAATATTAAATTTTGGTAAAATTTTTTAAAATTTAAAAAAAAAAAGTTCAAAATTGAGTATCATAAAAAAATATATATATATATATTATTTTAAAAACAAAAAAAAGTGGAAAAAAAAAAAGGGTCATTCAAAAACTTTCGTGGCAATCTTAAGGAACCTTTATATAACGAGGGTGGTTGCATGTCTTCCATATACAACGAGGGTCGTTCTATCGTCTAGTATCGGCGGGTGAAAGTGTTTTTGCTCGTGTACGTTCTCTGTTTTACCCCGGGCCCACGTAAACCTTAGTGCAGACTTTACGCATATGATCAGATCCATTGGCTTGCTGACCAATTTTCAGATCTAGGCGAGGTTGAGCACGGGGCTGCCAAAAAATAAAAAATATGTATATTAATAATAAAAACATCAGTGCTGCGTATCATCCACACGTTTTAAACTGTGGATAAGAATATTCGTATTTGCATTTCATTGATTTATAACAGACAAACTTGCCAAATACAAAACTTCGAGGGGTCCAATCAACAATTATATACAATAGCACGTTTGATTCGTGAGAAAGCTATATCATATGGCATCTTGTGGACGCAAATTTTGATAAAAATGGACCTTGTACCTCTTCTTTTATAAATAAAATATAAGATTTTGGTTAAATTTTTAATTTTATATTAATAAATATTGATTAGAATTTAAATTTAAAATTTTTAATTTCAAAATTAATTTTAACAACATTAAATTAAAACTTATTTGTAGAAAAAAATTTTCTTAATATTAAGTTTTTTGTTTTGTAGAAAATAATTTATTTAAAAATAACTTATATATTTTTTAAATGTTTAGCATATTAAAAAAAACTAGTTAACAAAAAATAAAATTTGATTAAAGAAGAAAATAAGTCATTTAAGACAAAAGACATATAATTTTTAGATTAAAAAGTCATTTTTTACAATTTTGATGAAAACAAGAGAGAGTGAGAGAGAGAATTATTATTGATTTAAAAAATATTATTTTGTAAAAATTTATATTTCTCTAATAAATGCATCAAATCTTAAAAAAATATCTTTCAATATAATTAAAATTATGAATAAAAAATAAAAAATAATTTATCCTTTTCAAAAAGATATTTTCTTTAAAATTTTTTTTTGTCAAATAAATAGTCCCTTATTATATAACTTTAAGCCTATGACCACTAATGCATTATCTCACAAAGTTGTTGTGCAAAATTGATAATTAGTAATTTTTAATAAAAAAATTGATAATCCATAATTTTAATTGATGAGCTAAAAGTCAAAGACACAAGTTAAAGATGTACTAGTAAAAAACAAAGAAATATTAGTAATAAGTGATTAGTAGAATATTAATTAATAAATTAAATTAAATAATTATAAAATTAAAATTAATGTAATTTAATTTATTAGTTCCATCTTAATACTTCAAAATAAAGTGAAAAATAATCGGAGTAGTGTATAAAATATTGAGTAAAGAAAGAGAAAATATATAAAAATTCATTATTTTTATGACTTATTTTTGTTTATTACAAAAATATCAAAAATTTATAATAATTCAATGTAAATAAAATATATGATATAATAAATATAAAAATTATAAATTTAGACATCCTTTGGTGTATAATGTTGAATTGGTAAATTGTGTTTAATTTTCTATATATTTCATGTATTTTTTGCAATAAAATTCATTTTTTTTAATTAGTTTGGTTACTTGAACTAAAGACTGCCCACCAAGCGATTTACAATCTTGACATGCTCATTATCGATCACAACCACCCTTCATTTAATTTATAATTATCATTGGAAATTGAACAGGGCTAAAGCCTATTTCATTACCCTAATCAGTACCGGTACCTCTTTTCCATCTATAAAAGCCTCGGCCTACTTCCTCATTCGATGCTTCTATCTCTATCCTCCCACTAACAAAAACAAAGATTTTCTCTTGCCGTAGACATGGCTTCAAGAGCTCTAATATCATCAACTACTGCCCTTCTCTTGTCTCTCCTCGTCTTCACCAATTTGCTGAGCTCCGCTCGTGCCGAGTGCCCCTTTGAAGAATGCGTCGTATCCTCTCTATGTAAGGCCGAAACCGTCGAGGACTCGACCGTGGTTGGTCCGGTTTGCTGCAAACTTCTTGATCCTCTCAGCGCTTATGAAGCAGTTCAATGCATATGCAAAGGGAACCAAGGCGCAAACCTTCAGAATCTTTATGCGTTGCTCGGCCTCAGCTGCAACCGTCCCGTCCCCAGAGCTCTAATCAACTGCAATTTTTTCGGACCTTTTAGTAAAGGAAACGTTCTTTCCTTCTCTAATTAGCCACCGTTGGCTTTATATTCGCCTCCCAGAGATGGCCTCCGTGGACTTTAGGGATGTTTGCTGGCAAATATATGCCGTAGACATTTAGCCTTATAATAAATAAATGAGGCCATCGTATTTGTAAAATATTATATTTCTGTGTTGGGCTTATGTTTAACAAAAGGAGTCTGAGTCATGTCACTTTTAGTGACATTTACTATTTCATGATGATGATGCAGTTCTCTGCCTTTCGAAGTAGCCCCATGTCTCTATCTTCCTCTGCCCGCCGGTAATCAAGTCTCCACGGATCCTCGGTACAAGCATACAGGGTCTATAATTTCAGGTGTTAACACTCGACTACCTAATGCTACTTATCTGTTTAGATCCCTAAAAACTAATAACACATTTTCTCTCGACATACTCCAACGACTAATTTAAGAGTTCGAGTGTCCAAACTTTACTGTTAACAATTTACTTATTTTGCAAATATCTAGTTTAAGACGCTGTGGCCAGAATTAATTTTTTGTGTCGTGTAGAGAAAATCCTGATTGTTCATTATTTTCTTTAAACAACGGGTCCGATTTAATTCTCCTTCTTATACACTTTCTCTCTTTCTTTTTTTTTTTCTTTTCACAAAGTGACCCGAATATATTTTCTTTTATTAAATGAAAAACGAATTCTTTTCTTCTACAATTAACACTAGAAATATAATTTCTTTTATGTTTGGGATGGGGGCCTTTCACGTTTGCATGAAAGCTCCATCACCTTTTTGCTTTTACAAAATTTAAAATAAATGTTGTCTTATTATAATACACGACCAAACTCTTTTCTATGCACTATTTAAATTTTTTAAAATAGATTAATTTTCAAAACTGAATGATAATGGGACAGGGCCAGTGAATGCTGACGGTGAAAGTGTGTTGCTCATGTAAGTTCAAAGTTTTACCCCGGGCCCACGTAAACTTTAACGAACGCCTTGTGCATGTGATCAGATCCATTGGTTCGCAGACCAATTTTCAGATCTCGTCGAGGATAACGTGCTGCCAAAAAAAAAAAAACAAAAAATAAATATTAATAATAAAAATAAGAGTGGCGCGTATCACTCTTCGCGTTGTCATTATCCACAAGAAGAGAGAGAGAGAGAGAGAGAGAGAGTTATTATTGATTTAAAAAATATTATTTTGTAAAAATTTATATTTCTCAAATAAATGCATCAAGTTTAAAAATATATATTTTTTAATATAATTGAAATTATGAATAAAAAATAAAAAAATTATCTTTTTCAAAAAGATATTTTCTTTAAAATTTTATTTTTTATCAAATAAATAGGGCTTTATTATATAACTTTAAACCTAGGACCACTAGTGCATTATCTCATAAAGTTGTTATGCAAAATTGATAATTAGTAATTTTTGATAAAAAATTAATAATCTATAATTTTAATCATGCTGGCAAGAATATGTGCGTGCCATTTCTGGGTATAATAATAGAACCGCTTCATCCCACTTGCTGCGGCCTCCTGGATCCTCTTGTCGATGCCGGTACCGCTGCTTGTGTTTGTCTTGCCATTAAAGGCGGTCTCTTGGGTACGGTCTCGAATGTGGGTGCAACCGTCACTGGGGTGCTCACCAATTGTGGAAAGACCATTCCCGTTGGATTTGTCTGCAACTGAGTCCATTGTTGCTAATCATCTTAAAGGCCTGTTTATTTCGGGACGTTCAGCGGCACATATTTATATATGCCATGGTCGTTTCTTACCTTATGATAACAATAATAATGCAGGCCATGACGCGTAGTCAAATAATATGCCAACCGAAAAAAGCTAGAGTTGTGACACTTCTTTGCACGAACTCTTGTTGGAGTACAGTTTATGAGCCACGATGGTTAATGATAGAGCCATACGAATTTTTAATTTCTAGTTTAAGTGCATGCAGCTTTTGCTTACCCACACACACATGTATAATTGTGTGTGTGTGTGTGTGTGTGTGTATAAGAGAGATAGCTAATGAATTCAGGATTGGTTCTTTTGGGGTCTCTCGGTGTTGTCCGTTTAAGATTGTGCAAACCTTTCTATGGAGAGAAAAGAGTTGTGTTTGTAGTTTTTGCTAAGGTAATAATTACATTTACCTCTCTCGTTTTAAAGATGAGACACAGTTGATAAAAAAAAGTAATAAATAAAATATAAAAATATGTTATTCAAAATATTAAAATTTAGTGAAATTTTAAATATTTGAAAAAAATAACTCTGAATCGAGTATCATGAAAAATATAAATTATTTCAAAATAATAATAATAATTAAAAAAAAAAGCTACTCAAAAATTTTCGTGCCTATCTTAGGGGACCTTTTATATAACGAGGGTTGTATGTCTCTAATATATATTTGTTTCTCTCTCTTCATTTATTTTTTGGATCTATTCTACCGGGAAGTGTTTTGCTCGGGTAAGTTCATAGTTTTACCCCGGGCCCACGTAAACTTTAGCGAAGAATTTATGCATGTGATCGGATCCATTGGTTCGCACATCAATTTTCAGATCTTTTCGAGGATGCAGTAGATCGTAAACGGGCTGCCACAAAAAATAATAATAATAATATATATATATATATATATATATATGATTGGTGCGTATCATACGCACGTTTTAAACCATATTCGTATTGTGATTATCAAAAGGAAGAATATTTGCATTTCATTCATTTATAGCAGACAAACTCGCCAAAGATTAATCTTAGAGTGGTCCAATCAACGGTTGCATACAATAGCACGTTTGATTCGTGAGAAAGCTATATCATATGGCATCTTCTGGGCCCAAATTTTGATAAAAATAGACCTTGTACCTCTTGTAAATAAAATATAAGATTTGGGTCAAGTTTCTAATTTGATATTATTAATAAATATTAATTGTAACCTAGATTTAGATTGGAACATAAATTAATCCGCAAAATTGATAATTCATAATCTTAAACAATAAGTCAAAAGTAAATGTCAAGGCTAAAATGTGCTAGTCGAAACAAAAAAAATATTAGACGTAATTATAATGGGTGATTAATAGGATTTTAGATTAATGAACTAAATTAAATGCCCATAAAAATAAAAATAAAAATAACTAATGTGATTTATTTTCTTAATTGAATCTTAGCGCTTCAAATAAAGTGGGAAAAAATCAAAGAACTAAATGAAAGAACGAGAGAAGGAAGACAAAAGAGAAGATTACTTACTTTTTTGGAGTGTTAAGAAAAATAAGGTATTTTTATATTTCAAAAAATATTAGTGAGCTAAAAAAATTAAAATAGATGAAAATATAAATTTAAAAATATATAATTATAATTATTAATTGTATTGATATATTTATTTTATACGTAATATTAAGAGACGCAGACCGTGTCTAATATCAGGTGCATTCCCCGTAAAAAAGAACTCTTTAATTTTCTTTTTTTAGTTTGGTTACTTGAACTAAAGGCTGCCGACCAGCTGATTTACAAGCTTGATATTGAATTAAAAGATTTTCACCCGTGGTTTGTAGTCTGGACTGACGTACAAGCACCCCAGTTGACAGAGACATGCTCATTATCGATCACAACAACCCTTCATTTAATTTGCTAATTATCACTGGAAATTGAACAGGCTAAAGCCCACTTCATTACTCAAATCAGTACGGGCACCTCGTTTCCATCTGTAAAAGCCTTCGCCTGCTACCTCATTCGATGCTCATGTCTCTATCGTCCCACTAACAAAAGCAAAAATTCTCTCTTGTCTTAGACATGGCTTCAAGAGCTCTAATATCATCGACAGCAGCCCTTCTCTTGTCTCTCCTCGTCTTCACCAATTTGTTGAGCTCAGCTAGGGCTGAATGCCGCTTTGAAGAATGTGTCGTATCCTCTCTATGTAAGGCCGTGTCTGTCGGGGACTCGACAGCGGTCGGTCCAGTTTGCTGCAGACTTCTTGATCCTCTCGACCATGTGGAAGCAGTTGAATGCATTTGCAAAGGGAACCAAGGTGCAAACCTTCGGGATCTTTATGGGCTGCTTGGCCTCAGTTGCAACCGCGCCGTCCCCAGAGCTCTAATCGACTGCAGCAGATTTTTCGGACCTTTTAGTAAAGGGCACGTTCTTTCCTTGTCTAATTAGCCACTGTTGGCTTTATATTCACCTCTCAATTATGGCCTCTGCGGACTTTTAGGGATGTTTATTGGCAAATGTATGCTGTAGACATTTAGCCTTATAATAAATAATTGAGGCCTTCGTACTTGTAAAATACTATGTCAGAATGTCCCTCTTAAGCCTAATTACAAGGGTCCGAGTCATGTTACTCTTTTGACCCTCACTCCCTAGTATTTGTGTGCACTTTAAATCTATTTTATGATAAAGCAGTTCTCTGCTTTTTCAAGTATCCCATGCCTCCGTCTTCCTCTCCCCTCCTCTCTGTTGCCCTTGTTTCTCGAATATATCTTAATGCCAATGCAACATTAGTTGTATCATTTCTATGAATCCACGCGGTCTATTGCCTCGTCTCCAATGAACATCAATACATAGCTGGTAAGATGCTAAGATGGAAGCATGCAGCTTCTGCTTATCTCTGGGTGTGCGCCCTTAAGTAAGTAGGAGGCGATGAATGAAAATTTTTTATCACCAATTAAAAAATGTAAAAAGAAAAAAAAAAAAAAAGGTAAGTTGGCCAAATTCCACGTGCAAAAATTTTGAATGCAGTTAATATCTCGACTTTTCCGGGCTATTATTGTTTTCACGCAAATTCTTGCATTGTACGGATCGAAATGGTTTCCTCAGATCTCTCACAAGCAATAATCTGAAGCATGACAGCTGGCCGTCTTACGCGTTATATTATTATTATTATTATTCACCTAAAGAATCCGTCCCAGTACAGCGATTGGTCTCGTAAACGTGTCCAGACAGAGAGAGAAACTTGATGGGACGGAATTTTAATCTATATATATATATATATATAATAATTTTATTAATTGTATGTATATTTTTATTAATTATATATATATTTTACTTAATTATGTATATTATATTTTTAAATAAATAAATAAGAAGAAGCAGGAACAATGCTGGCCCCAGCCCACCACCTCAACCTGTCTGCCCCCTTCCAAGCAACTTTTTCCTATTAAAAATTTGGGAAATGTTCCCTTCAATTTACACACTAAATAGTATAAAATTTATACATTTTGGACTCCAAATTTTAATAAATGGGAGAATTATCTTGTATATTATACCTCATAATTTAATTGGCTTCTCAATGAATATGAGGACAAAAAAAAAACCTATTGAGTAGTGAATCTCTTATTGCAAATAAAATTGTGTCATCACGATTAAAAATTTTAACAATGAAATCTTGAGTTTCTTACTAGAACAAATTTTTTTTTAAGTTAGATAGGTGTTGCTCCAGCTTAATCTCGGTCCACCATAATTTTTACTTTAGATTAATAAATTATTTCTTTCTAAAGTATTTGAAAAAATAAATTTTGCTTTATTCTTCTATTTGTAAGTAATAAAAAAAAAGTTTTGCTAATGTAAAAAGTTATTAAATATAAATTTTGTTAATGTGAATTTATTTTTTTAAGTTAAATTTTATTAACGTGAATTTATTTTTTTCTTATTAAATTTCGTAAAAAAAATTAATTTTTTAAAATTAATTACATCACATCACATAAATCCTAACATTTTTTATAATGTTCGACCCTTTAAGTTAGTGTACAATAAATAGACAAATACTTTATAGGATATAATATGGTTATTATTATTAAAATAACTATAATTAACTATATATAATCACTCAATTATACTATCATATCAAAATTAAATAACATGTGATCTCTCCTCCTCTTGACCAATTTGCTGAGCCCAGCCAGTGCCAATTACACCTGCCCCATTAATTATGCTGGCTCGAATATGTGCGTGCCATTGCTGGGTATAATAATTGAACCACTTCATCCCACTTGCTGCGGCCTCCCGGGTCCTCTTGTCGATGCCGGTACTACAGCTTGTGTTTGTCTTGCCATTAAAGGCGGTCTCTTGGGCACGGTCTCGAATGTGGGTGCAACCGTCACTGCGGTGCTCACCAATTTTAGAAAGACCACTCCAGTTGGATTTGTCTGCAACTGAGTCCATTCTTGCTAATTATCTTAAAGGCCTGCTTATTTTGGGACGTTCATTGGCATATATTAATATATGCCATGGTCGTTTCTTACCTTGTAATAACAATAATAATGCAGGCCATAACGCGTAGTCAAATAATATGCAGCCCAAAAAAAGCTAGAGTTGTGACTCTTCCGTGGCACTTGCTCTTATTCGAGTACAGTTTATGAGCCACAATGCTTAATGGTAGAGTCGCATGAATTTTTAATTTCTAGTTTAGATGGAAGCATGCAGCTTTTTCATACCCACACGCACATATATAATTGTGTGTGTGTGTGTATAAAAGTGATAGCTAATGAATTCAAGATTGGTTCTTTTGCGGTCTCTCGGTGTTGTCCGTTCAACTTTGTGCAAACCCTTCCATGGAGGGACAAGAGTTGTGTTTGTAATTATTGCTAAGGTAATAGTTACATTTGCTTTTCCTTTTAAAGATGAGACATTGTCAATAAATATATATATATATATAATATAAAAATATGCTATTCAAATTATTTAAATTTTGTGAAATTTTAAAATATTAAAAAAAAAGTTCAAAATTGAATATCAAAAAAATTATAAATTATTTTTAAAATAAAAAAGTACAAAAAAAGGGCTATTCAAAAATTTTGTGGCTATATTAGGAAGCCTTTATATAACAAGAATTGTTGTATGTCTTCAAACATTTTTTTTTCCTGTCTCTACATTTATTTATTTATTTATTTATTTATTTGAACTATTATTCTGCCGTCTGGTATCGGAGGGAATGCTGACGGAGAAAGTGTTTTGGTCGTGTAAGTTCATTGTTTTACCCCGGGCCCGAGTAAACCTTAACGCAGACTTTATGCATATGATCAGATCCATTGGTTTGCTGACCCATTTTCAGATCTTCTCGAGAATGCAGCAGCTCGTAAACGGGCTCCCAAAAAATATAAAAAATATATTAATAATAAAAATATGAGTGCTGCGTGTCATCCACACGTTTTAGACCGTGGACAAGAATATTCGTATTGTAATTATCAAAGGGAAGAATATTAGCTTTTCATTGATTTATAACAGAAAAACTCGCCAAAGATAAAACTTCGAGGGGTCCAATCAACAATTGTATACAATAGCACGTTTGATTCGTGAGAAAACTATCTCATATGGTATTTTGTGGACCCAAATTTTAATAAAAATGGATCTTATACCTCTTACTAAAAAATAAAACATAAGATTTGGGTTAAATTTTTAATTTTATATTAATAAATATTGAGTGTAATTTAAATATAAAATTTTTAATTTCAAAAATAATTTTAAAATCATTAAATTAAAATTTATTTGTAGACAAAATTTTCTTAATATTATATTTTTTGTTTTGCTAAAAATAATTTTTTAGAAAATAAATTATATATTTTTTAAACATTTAGCACATTAAAAAAACTAGTTAATAAAAAATAAAATTTGATTAAAGAAGAAGATAGGTTATTTAAAAATATATATATATGACTTTTAACTTTTAGAGCAAAAAGCCAAGAGAGAGAGAGAGAGAGAGAGAGAGAGAGAGAGAGATTATTGATTTAAAAAAATATTATCTTTTACAATTTTATAATTTATTAATACAACAAATTTAAAAAATTAAATTCAATCTAATTAAAATTATGAATAAAAAATATCTTTTTCAAAAAAAATATATAATTTTTAAAATATTTTTTGTCCTTAATTAAACAAATAGATGTTACTTATATAATTTTAAATTATCACATTTAGTACATTAAAAAATACAAATAAGGCGGCCAGTACTTAATTGAAAGCAAATAAAAATACAAGTTAACAAATATATCAACTGTCCTTCCCTTGTCTTCACCCATTTGTTGAGCGCGGCCAGTGCCGACTGCCCCTTAGAAGAATGCGTCGTGTCCTCCCTATGTAAGGCGGTAACCGTCGGGCGCTCGACAGTGATCGGTCCGGTTTGCCGCAAACTTCTTGAGCCTCTCACCCCTCTTGAAGCAGTTGGATGCATTTGCAAAGGGGACCGAGGCGCAAACCTTCAGAATGTTTGTGGGTTGCTCGGTTCCAGCTGCAACCGTCTCGTCCCCCTACTTCTTTTCAATTGCGAGATGGGACCTTTTAGTGACCGAAACGTTCTTTCCTCGTCTAATCAGCCACTGTAGGCTTTGCATCCACCTCCCAAAGATGGCCTCCGTGGACTTTAGGGATGTTTGTCGGCGAATATATGCCGCAGACAGTTGAGGCTTATGATAAATAAACGAGGCCGTCGTATTTGTAAAATATTATATTTCCACGTTGCTCTTACGTTTAACAAAAGGAGTCTGAGTCGTGTCACTTTTAGTGACATTTACTACTTAGTGCGTGTGTACCCCAAGTCTATTTCCTGATAAGGCGGTTCTCTGCCTTTCGAAGTAGCCCATGTCTCGATCTTCCTCCGCCGGCCAGGAATCAACCCTCCACGGATCCTCGGTACGAACATATAGGGTCTGTAATTTCAACTGTTGACCACTCGACTACCTAATGCTACTACTTAACCGTTTATTTTTCGGAACTATTTTATCGTCGGGGACCGGAGGGAACGCCGACGCAGAAAGTGTTTTGCTCGGGTAAGTTCATAGTTTTACCCCGGGCCCACGTAAGCTTTAACGAGGACTTTATGCATGTGATCAGGTCCACTGGTTTTGCAGACCAATCTTCTGATCTTGTCGAGGATGCAGCAGATCGTAAACGGGGCCGCCAAAAAATAAAAAATCATATATTAATAATAAAAATATGAGTGGTACGTACCATCGACGCGTTTCAAACCGTGGATAAGAATATCTCTATTGTCATTATACAAAAGATGGATATTTGCATTCCATTGATTTATAACAGACAAACTCGCCACAGATTATCAATCTTCGAGTGGTCCAATCGACAATTGTATACAACAGCACGTTTGATTCGTGAGAAAGCAATATCATATGGCATTTTGTGGACCCCAATTTTAATAAAAATGGACCCTTTTCTCTCTTTTTAATAAATAAAATATCAAATTTTGGTGGAATTTTTTATTTTAAATCAATAAATATCAATTGAAATTTAGAGTTAAGATTTTTAATTTAAAAAATATTTTTAATATCATCAAATTAAAATATATTTGTAGGCAAAAAAAACTTTTCAATCTTAAGGTTTTTTATTTTGCGGAAAATAATTTCTTTGAAAATATATTATATATATTTTTTAGTGATTAGCATATCGAGATGTAAATTAGTTAACAAAATATAAAACTTAATTAAGGAAGAAATAGGTCATTTAAGAAACGTGACCTTCAATTTTTAAAATAAAAGGTTATTTTTTATAATTTTGACGCAAAGAAGAGGGATAGGGACAAAGGGTAAGTCATGGATAACTTTAATATAAAATATATGAAGTGGTTTTTTTTTTTTTTTTACCATTTGCCTACAAAAATGAGGGGGTTCTTACTGTTCAAATTATTAAATTTTAGTGAAATTTTAAAATAAAATAATTCAGAATTGAATATCGTAGAAAATATAAGTTGTTTTAAAAACAAAAAATAATAATAATAGAATAAGGCTACTCAAAAATTTTCGTGGCTATCTTGGGCGGCCAAAAAAAATAAAAACCATATATTAATAATAAAAATATGAGTGCTGCGTACCATCCACACGTTTTAAACCGTCGTATTGTAATTATCAAAAAGGACATTTGCATTTCATTAATTCAAGTAACAGACAAACTCGCCAAAGATTAATCTTCGAGTGGTCCAATCAACAATTATATACAATAGCACGTTTGATTCGTGACAGAACTATATCTTATGACATTTTGTCCACCCAAATTTTAATTAAAATGGACCTTGTACCTTTTTTTTATTAAATAAAATATAAAATTTGAGACATATTTTTAATTTTATATCAATAAGTATCAATTGGAATTTAAATTTAAAATTTTTAATTTCAAAAATAATTTTAACATTATTAAGTTAAAATTTAATTGTAAGTAAAGTTTTTTTTTTAAATCTTAAGTCCTTTATTTTGTAAAAAATAAGTTTTTAAAAATACATTATATATATATATATATATATATAGTATTTAACATATTAAAAAAGCTGATTAACAAAATATAATTTTTTTGAAAAAAAGAAGATAGGTCATTTAAAAAAATTACTTTCAATTTTTAGAATGAAAAGTCATTTTTCATAATTTTGATTCAAACAAAAGGAATAGGGATGAAGGGGTTGAGAGAGAGAGAGAGAGAAAGAGAAAGAGAGAATTATTATTGATTTAAAAAATATTATTTTTAAAAATTTTATAGCTTTCTTATATGTGCATCAAATTTATAAAAAAAAATGTTGTTTTTAAAAGAATAAAAAAAATAAAAGAATTTCTTTTTTAAAAGAAAAATATATTTTTTAAAATATTATTTTTTTGTCAAATAAATGGACCTTTAATATATAACTTTAAGCTTATCACGTCTAATACATTATCTCATGAAGTTGGTACGTGAAATCGACAATTCGTAATCTCTCGTTCTTAATCTCTCGTGAAAGAAAACAGATAATCCATAATTTTAATTAATAAGTTAAAAAAATCAAAACTACAAGTTAAAAATATACCATTAAAAAATTAAAAAATATTTTAGATATAATTATGATAAGTGATTTTATTAAATTAATGAGTTAAATTAAATAATTATAAAATTAAGAAAAAAATCTAATCTAATTTATTAGTTGGAAGTTAATGAATTAAGTGAAAAAGAGAAAATATGCAAATTTATTATTTTTTGAGTTATTGGAAGGAATTTGGTATTTTTATTTTTTAAAAAATATAAAAATATTGAGTTAATAAATATATAAATTATAAATTTAGTTGAATTTTTATTTTTTTTTCATATATAATATTATTGAAATGCTTAATTTGGTTGCTCGAAATAATGACTGCCGACCAAGCGATTTACAATCTTGACATGCTCATTACCGATCACAACAACCCTTCACCTGATATACAATTATCACTGGAAATTGAACCGGCTAAGCCCACTTCATTGCTCAGACCAGTGCGGGCACCTCGTTTCCATCTATAAAAGCCTTAGCCTACTTCCTCATTCGAAGCTCATATCTCCATCCTCCGACTAACAAAAGCAAAGATTTTCTCTTGTTTCAGACATGGCTTCAAGAGCTCTAACACCATCCACAAATGTCCTTCTCTTGTCTCTCCTCCTCTTCACCAATCTTTTGACCTCAGACAGTGCTGAATGCCGCTATGATGAATGTGTCGTATCCTCTTTATGTAAGGCCACAACCGTCGGGCAATACACAGTGGTCGGTCCCGCTTGCTGCAAACTTCTTGAGCCTCTCTACCCTTTTGAAGCATCTGCCTGCATTTGCAAAGGGAATCAAGGCGCAAACCTTCAAGATATTTATCGGGTGCTCGGCATCAGCTGCGGCCGTTTCCTCCCAGCGCTTCTGTTCAATTGCGAACCTTTTTCCGGACCTGTTAGTGACCGAAAGGTTCTTCCCTTGTCTAATTAGCCAATCTTGGCTTCATATCCACCTCTCAATTATGGCCTCTGTGGACTTTAGGGATGCTTATTGGAAAACGTATGCCTTATAATAAATAATTGAGGCCGTCGTATTCGTAAAATATTATGTCGCTATTCAGTCCCTGGTATTTGTGTGCACCTTAAATCTATTTCATCATAAAGCAGGTTCTGTGCCTTTTCAAGTACCCATTGCCTCCTTTCTTTCGCTGCTGTTTCTCGAGTATATCTCAGTGCCCACGCAACATTAGTTTTATCATTTATTTGAACCTACATGGTCGATCGTCTCGTCTCCAATGGACATCAGTACGTTGTTGATAAGATACCACGATGGAAGCTTGCAGCTTCTGTTTACCTCTGAGTGCGTGCCCTGGAGTCGGTGGAGATGAAGGGAAAAGTTTTGTCCGCAGTTAAAATATATTTTTTTTTCTTTTTAAAGTAAACCATGGACAGCTCGAATATAATATATATGATTTTTTTTTTTTTTTCTTTTTGACTCGTCGAGTTGAGAAGATAGGAATGTTTATTATAAATGAGGTTTGTATTTTGATATCAAATCTCACTTCAAATTTTATACTTAGTGACCATTATGATATACTTAATGTTTTAAAGCTCTATGCGGTAAATCAGAGGTAACGTAAAAATTTATAAACTAACCAAAGGTACAAATTTGGCAGAGGTTAGACAAAAACCCAATACAGAAAAAAAAAAAAATTTGCTTGTCCTTTCCATCTTATTTCGTCTTATAAATAAAAAAATTAAACATCAAAAATTTATTTTATTATTATTTTATATTTATCATAATATTCAATAATCTATGCTACCTCGTTTCTTTTGCTACATTCACTCCTTATTTGTGTGTACTTTATAACTAATTAAATTTTTTTTAACTAACAACTAAGGAGTAAAAATTAATATCTTTTCTCTAAAAAATTTTTTCAATAAATATTTTTTAGGGACAAATTATCTTTCAAGAAACAAATGAACTCTAATGATATGTTTGGATTTAAAGTAGAGTATGAAAAAAAGTTACTTGAAAAGAAATGATGAAAAAGAATATAATTTTTTAATTAGATATTTGGATAGGTTAAAAGTGAGTGTAAAAAAAAAAAGAATAATAAGTGATTAAAAATAAAAAATATAAAGTAGGTGTAAGACGTAATTTACAGAATTTTTAAATTTTCTTTTAGCTAAAATATTTTACTATTTAGGTATAAAATTGTTTGATTGAGGTACATGAGATAAAATCATCTGAGGTATATATCATCACAACAAATTTTGTTGTGCACTTTCTTCACTTTTCTCACCAAAATGGTGGGGAGAAAAAGCTCATGGCCCCACCCAATCTCTTCATCAAATTTTCACAGTCCTTTCTTTCTCAACATAGTACCAAACACGAGAAAATGAACTTTCTCACTTATTATCTTTTCCAAGCTTTTCTTTCCAACCCCTTTCTCTCTAAACTAACAAAGCATAAGAGTCCAGTTATTCTATCTCCCCAACTCCTGGCCCGAGCAGTCTTTGTTATATGTTATTAATTATAGGCCAAAAAAATAAAAAGGAATGCCATAGAATTCATATGGTTGTGTTTTAAGTATACATTCTGGTCGCAAGGTGGAAGCAGGCATATTTTCCATACCCACACACGCACACGCACACGCACACACACACACACATAAAATCGTATGTGTATGAGAGACAGATAATTAATTCAAGATGGTTTTGTTTGTGTTGTCTCGGTGGTGTTTTTAGTGTAATCTTGCGCAAACCCTTCTTTGGCCAAACAAGATTGGTGTTTGTGTTTATGATTAAGGTAATCGTTATATTTACTCCTTTTTTTAAGAGGAGAATAAATATTATAAACAAAAAAATTAAATAAAAAATAAAAATATGTTATTACAAATTTTAAAATCTAGTAAAATTTTTTTAAAAAATAGCTCGGAATTGGGTATCTTAAAAATAGAAAAAAAAAATCAGAATAAAAAATTTATAAAAATAAAAAACGCTTTACTTAAAATTTTCGTGACTTTTTTGTTTTTTCTTTTTTTGAACTACCTTCTCTTTTATTCACAGGCCACCAGAAACACTGCAGTCCCAATAAAAAAACAAAAAGAGCAAACCCCCAAAACTATTTCGGCGGCTATATTAGTGGATCCCTTCTCATATCTTTTTGAGGATAAAGTAGATAGTAATGATTGTCAGAAAAATAAGAAATATCATTAATAATAAGAAGGATCTCATTACGGAGACAAGAACTAGACAGAACTGAGAAGCATAACGATGTGGGTGGGCTTATGCGGATCCCCTTCTACTTCTTAAAAAAAAAAAAAAAATATATATATATATATATATATATATATATATATATATATAAATAATGTACAAATGAAAAAATAAATATGCATATATATATATATATAGACAAAAATAATATATAAATAACATAATTTTATTGATTATATATATTTTTATTAATTATACACCCATTGCATTTTGAGAAACAAAAAAAAAAACAATATACAAAAGGAGACAAAATCTACGCCGCTGCCTCACACCGTCGCCTTCGGGTCCCCCACCTCGTGGTCTACTAACTTTTCTCCACATAAAGGTATTGGTGAACCCGTCCGTTTAAATAGTGAATAATAATGCATTATATACAAGTAATATTTCCTTTTAGAGGTATCATCTTATTATATATATATTATTTATTTATTTATTTATTTATTTTTCAGTAGTTTCCATAATAGGCATTGATGGAGGAAGCGACAACACATGTCTAGTCAGGATTCTGGGCCTGTATGTTGACAGTGAACAGTGCTAAGTCCCGAAATGACGTATTGGGTCTGTGCCTAAGGTAAAGCCCTTTTTATTGGTCTACCCAAATCCTTTTCCTATCCCCATGAGAATTTGAATTTTTAAACTGAATGTGTTGAGATTAGACGAGTTTGAAAGTATACATAAAATTTTTGAGATGGGAAAGTAACCACTTTAATCGTACAGTTTATGGCTTAAATAGGCTTCCCAAAGAACCAAATATCTATATATATTTTTATAATCAAGTAGCGGAGTTTATAGAGCTTAGTGCTTGTCTTCAGGGCTTATCCACAAAGGGTCGGAATCAGTGTTTTGTGCCGTGCAGAGAAAACTTTTGCTTTATTATTGTCCCTTGGTGGCACATCAACAAAGTTTTCAAAGCTGCAATTGTTCTCACAAAGACAGATGAATTAGAGGAACCAATAGTCAATAGACCTTACATTGTCAAGACGTGAACAAGAGCATGATTAGAAAAACATTCTAACGTAATGGGTAAATTTAATATTATGAGATTTTTTTTTTTCTTTTTGTTCTTGGTCAATTTGTTGAGCTTCTTTTACTTCGTTGGGCATTGACAGTTCCCATATTACGAAATTTTTCAAGAGAAATATCCTTATTTGAAGAATGTTCCTCAGAAATTCAGACACAGGGCAAAGGAAAAAAGAAAAAAAAAAAGAAAAAGTTCAAAGAAATATAAAAAGAAAAAGTCTGCTTAGAGCTGAGCCTTGAGAGAGAGAGAGAGAGAGAGCCAGAGCGAGAGAAATTTATACATTTTATATCCTAACCCGTCGGCAATCATTTTCATGTGCCATCTCCCATCGTTTGAGAGAGAGACAACAATAATTAATTATATGAACCCTTAATTTAATGTAAAATTATTTTTTGTATATTGAAAAACGTGTGAACTTTTAAAATTTAAATCAATGATTCGAATGTATTGTAACTATGTTGTTCCTAAAGCCCACTTACTGGTCAAAAGAGTTGAGCCGACGTGCATTTTAATAGTGTGGTGTTCTCAAACTCTTTATTTTCTGCAAAGGGCAAAAAGAAAAAAAGGCTCAATCCATTGGACCGGTAAGCCCACTTACGGGTCAAAAAAAGAGAGCGCACGCCACTTGATTTCTTACATTATTAAAAACAGCACGTTACTCCATTCCCATCTCTATTAAAGCCTTGGCCGATTTCCACGTCCAATGCCATCAGACCCAAAAAAAAAAAAAAATACAAAGCTTATACTTTTCCCATTGTAATCTCAGACATGGCTTCAAGAGCTCTAACGTCAACAGTTGCCCTTATGTTGTGTCTCCTCCTTGTCACCAATTTGTTGAGCTCGGCTAGAGCTGATTGCCCCCTTGGTTCTGCTGCCTTGTCGTCCACATGTAAGGTTGCGAGCGGACAAAGGACGGTGAGTGCAGATTGTTGCAATCTCGTTCAACCTCTCAACCCTTCTGATGCAGTTGAATGCATTTGCAAAGGGAACCCAGGCGAAAATATTGAGAATCTTTATGGGTTACTTGGGTCCAGCTGCAACCGTGCAACGCCCCGGAGCAATATCGATTGTAGCGCTTTCAGCTACTGAAACTCCTCTACCGTAAGGTCCTTATGTATACTACCTCTCCATCATGTCCCATGAGGGCTTTAGGGGGGTTTATTGGCAAATTATGTTTATCAAATCATAGACATTTACCCTTGTAATAAATAAATAATTCAGTCCATTGAATTTCTAATGCAATTTTCAATAAGGAGTCAAGTTCAGATAGCCTCTCTCTCTCTCTCTCTCTCTCTCTGGATCTATCTCTCTCTACATCTTTGTCTCGCTTTGAGGTTTGTTTGGTGTCCATTTTGTGGTAGAATTCAATTCAATGTGGAAATTATATTTGAAGTCAATTCTTTTAGTAATTGAATTGCAAAACCCAATCTTTTGTATAATATTAATTTTGGTCCAAATATTTTTCAGTCATAAAATGATCAATTAAATTGAAATTTAGGCAAATCTTTTATCTATTTTGACGAAAAAATCAATTGAATACTTTTAATTTAACTATTATAATACCAAAGAAAGAAATTGTTAAAAGTATAGATTATCATATTGATCGAATCCAATACAACAATAATTAAGAGCTTAAATAACAGGTTTGGGGGTCTCATATTTTAAGTTTAAAAAAAAATGTATGTTTTAAAATCCAATAGGCTTCTTTGTCGACGAAAAGAGTCTTATACGGACCAAGTATAATGATGCAGTCAAGATTATTAAAATCGGCATCTTATCTAAAATTGATTTGGGAGTCTTGGAATTGGGATCGTAAGAGATCGATAGGCTTTTTTATGAATTTTTTTTTTTTTACAATAATCATATAGAATTAAAAGAATTTTAATAAAAATATCTCAACTAATTATATTAAAAACACGAGATTCTCGAAATAACTTTTAAACTTACGCATCCCTCTCTCTTAGCGGGGCTCTTTAAAGAGTTGGCAGATCGATTGATAATCCAAATCATTCAAATTGGAGCACGTTTAAATAATGGGTAAGATTATTGTATATTACATCTTCTTCTTCTTCTTTTTTTTTAATCTGCGAAATGATTTTTATTCGTATTACATTAATTTATAGCTGACAAGGTGGTAAAGGGTAACGTTTGAATGGTCCAAGCAACAGCTATAAATGGCATTTAATGGGCCAAACTTGACCTTGCACCCAACTAATTCGGTGGCATAACTCGGCACCACTTCGGAAGGTTCCTGGATGCGAGGGAATATTTATATACCGAGAGCAGACTTCCTTTGGTTATTTTTGCAACCTTCTTTTAGTTACTTAAATTCACATTATGCCCTTAATTAAGGAGCTAATAATTAATTATAAGCAATACGACTTTGATTAATAAAACTCTTGCTGCTTCCCCAAAAAATTTAAAAAAATAATAATAATAAAATAAAATTATTAACCGGACAAGATAGGTCTTTGCGGCTTTGGCGACCCAACGACAAGCTTACTAATTAAGACCATACGAGCTAGTTGCAATTTTGTTAAGAAAAAAAAAAAAAAATCCTTAGACAATGATAGATGTGATAGATCGGTTGAGCCCACGCGAAAATTATATATATATATATATATATACATCCACAAATAAAATTTTCAAATCTATATGATGCTAATGAGATTTTTCTTTCGTTATAGTGGAACCCTTCTTTACTGATCCTAGCTTTACGCACCATTTGCTTTATCCCTCTTACCTCGCGGCCTATGTACTTAGGGGAGATCGGCTGTAAGACACCTTAGGTGCGACCTCCAGCAAAAGCTAACAGTAGCCGAATAGTAAAAGGTCCACAACCGTTTGATAGACTAATTCGCAACCCCGAAATCAAAATAAATCCAATCTCAAATGTCCTGTAATTTGATAGACTCAGAAACCGAATAATTTGAATTTGAAAAGATAGAAATCCTAACCCTTCAAATCTACAGTCCAAAAGGTTTGAAAACTAATTTACTTAAAATTTGGTGAATCTGAATTCATATTCGTCTAAAATTTGGAATACTCGAAATGTCCGAAACATATGGCCTAAGAGTCTGATTCGAGTTATCCGTCTGCTACCGCTTACTTTAGCTTTCTAGTACCAGGTAAAATAGGAATGGCTTGTTCATTGGGTGGTGCAATCCACATCAAAATAATGGTTACATGCTTCGTTGCGGCAAAATTGTAGCAAAAACCAACAAATTTCATTTTCAAACCGCATCAGAATGAGCTAGAAATCAGGGCTCGAGTGTCATAGATAAATTAGTACAACCGACATAGAGAGCAGGGCAAGGGAGTCTTAAGTGCTCTCCTTCAAATCCCCAATTGCCTTTGGACATCCAGCAGGGTCTTGGCCGAGCCCCTCAGCCTCTGTGCCTCCTCATCCGTCAAATGCACATTGGTGACACCCAAGACACCGCCTCTTCCGAGCTGTGCCGGCAAGCTCAAGAACACGTCCCCACCATCAATGCCATAGAAGCCCCTTGCAAGAACTGAAACGGGATGGATTTTCCTCTGGTCTCTGAGTATGGATCTAGCCAAGTTGGCCGCTGAGTACCCAATTGCCCAAGATGTGTAGCCTTTCAGACTAATCACTTCATCCGCACTCTCCACAACTGCTTTGTGAATGTTCTCTAATGTCTCTTTCTCGTAGGCAATTTGCTGTTTCTCTAAAAAGCTCAGAATCGGGACCCCGCCAACGCTGATGCTTGACCATAATGCCACTGAACTATCACCGTGCTCGCCAACAATGTAAGCCTAAAAACGATTTTTTTCAAAAAAAAAAAAAAAACCAATTAAAGAACTAAATGAAATTTGCCCCAAGTCGAGTGGCTAGAACTAAAGCAGTTAAATTTTTAATTCTAGCGATCGTGATTCAAGTCCTGACAACATTGAACTCTTAGTTCCTACAATTAGGTTACATTTTGACAGTGCTAAACTCTTAGTTCTAATAATCAACATTCAGACCCTAATCCTCACAGAAACAGATAAAATAACAATAATAATGATAATAATAATTAAATTGAATTTAAAATTAGAAGTCGATTGTTCAAGGTTTGACCTGTACGTCCTGAGCGTTGACGTCGAGATGATCTGCGATCAAGAACCGAAACCTCGAGCTGTCTAGGTTCGTACCCGACCCGACAACCCGATTAGACGGAAACCCAGAAAGCTGCCATGCCACGTAGGTCAACACATCAACCGGGTTGGAAACGACCATCAAAATGCAATCCGGCGAGTACTTGACGAGCTGAGGAACGATGCGCTCAAACAGGGCGACGTTCCTCTGCAGCAGGTTCAGCCTAGACTCGCCGGGGTTCTGCCGGGCGCCGGCAGTAACGATGCAGAGATCCGACTGGACGGTGACAGAATAATCGGTGGAAGCGAGGATTTTGGTGCGGGGGAGGAAGGCGGCGGCGTGCTGGAGGTCGAGCATCTCGCCGCGGAGCTTTTCGGGCTTGGCGTCGACGAGGGCGAGCTCGTCGACGAGGTCCTGGGTGAGGATGGTCTGGGCAATGGCCATGCCGACGTTGCCGGTGCCAATGACGGAGACTTTGGTGTGGCGCTTGGTTGGGGATGGAGGGGCGGCGTTGCAGATCGGCCTGAAGAAGGCTTGGGCTATGTCCAGCCCGCCCGGGCCCAGAGAGGAAGCCGAAGCGCTCTTCTGCATGGTTGAAACTGAAAATTCAAAGACAATTGTGGTTTCTTTCTGGGTTTTTGTTTGTCTTGTTTTTTTCTTGCAAGGGGATGGAACAAAAGCTTTGGTATTTTAAAGAACCAGAGTGAGGGAGGGTTCAGACAAAGTAAAGTGGGATGGACGAAGGAGACATTCGTGGATTTTCGAGGTCCAAGTTTCTGGAACTACGAATAAGTCCTTTCATTTGACCAAAAAAATAAATAAATAAATACTAATACTAATAATTTAACTCCCCTACTTTAATTAAGTTAATTTAACATTAAGTATAACACAATTTGTTTCTTAGGCAAATTTTGAGCGATCACCAATAGCCTCCCTCCACGTTGCTTCGTATAACCATGATCAAAATCAAAGGAGTCCTATCCTGTGACGCTGGGACACGCGGCTAAGGTGCGTCCGCTCACGAGATCTCTCCGTTTGGAAATACATGAGCGATTAGTCAACCAAAACATCCAAACTCAATCGCACACTCCGGTCCATTATGTTTGGTCGAAGAGGCACCACCAGATCATTGTAAATTCCATTTTGACGTAAGAGAGAAGCATGTCACGTGGGTCGCACTCCACGAAAACGCGTCCGTACATGTCCTTTATGGGAACGTTCGCCGATGGCTTTATCTGTGGGCCGAGCGGCGGTTTCCTCACTTGTAAACGACGCGTTCGGCCAACGGTCTCTCTTTCTCTCTCTCTCTCTCAGTCTCTCCGTCTTTTTTCTTAAAAGGGTCATTTGGTCAAAATTCAAAAACTATTGTTTTGAGTTGGAGTACGTCTAAAACATTCGCAAATCTGATCAAATTTTGAGTTATTAAACTGTAACTATAATTCTAAGTAAGTGGCTGATCGGAGTCCATTTCTCTAATGGCTGCTCCTCTAACGACCCTGTTCTTCCTTTATTTTTATTTATTTATTTATTTATTAACACGAGAAAATAGCCCCCTTGCAATTCTCGTTACAAGGCATTGACATGATTGCGCAGAAGAGTCCAAAACAGACTGTTTGATTACGCGCATTTGACTACAAAACCAGGGGCTCGTAACACCCTTCCATCATTCTAGAGAGCAGAGCGGCGGAGAGGCAGAGTCAATGTTTACTGACAGTTGAGCCGCCGTGGAAACATGATCGTCGATGGGCCAATGGTAAAATTAGTTTCCCAACTGCAAGAAACAATGTATAGTATTTTTATTTTTATTCTTTTTATTCGTAATTAAGAGATGGGAAGATGGAGACGCAGAAGAATTGTCAGTTCAAGTCGGTTAATTTCTGTCCGATCCGGTTCTCTTATCAAATCAATTCCTCAAAATTACAGAACTTTTATCGAATCAGAACCCTTCTCAATTATGGTTCTGACCCACCCACCTAAAGAAAATGTCCGATTTGTAATCCGATTCCATGTCAATCTAATTCCAATTTGATTGCCGTTGTTCCGCAGCCGGGGTCCCCCGATACCCACACCAAAATATTCTTTTCGGTTCACTATAAGTTTATTGAATTGTATATATTATAATGATAATATTTTTTTTACTTTATAAATTATATGTTTTTAAGATTAAAATTTAAAATTTGAAAACAACAATATAAAATTTAAATTTTCTAATATTTCTTGAGAAATTTTACACTATAATATTAATATTCTATCTATGTACTGTAATTAAAGGAAAAATAGATACATAAGAAGTTCAGTAAATATAAATTAGTCGTATTTTTTATATTGTAAAAAATAATTAAAATTATAAATAAAAGTTATTTTATTTTATTTTTTTGTTTACATATATATGTCTCAATTAATAATAGTGCCAAAGAAAAAAAAAATAAAGTAAAAGAGCCATTCACCTATCAATCAAAATTACATTGCACGAGTCTCTCCTTAACACCGTGAACGGTGCAGATTTGCATTAACTTCCATTTCGAAATTGGCTACCGTGGGCGCAGGCGCAGAGTACCAAAAACACCGAAGACCTCTTACACGACATTTGAATCTCTCGCCTGACCTGAGCCGAACAGAAAATGGAATCCCAACTAGCGGGGCTGGAGCGGGCCCAAACCCGAATCCTCCAACGGATATCCGACCTGGAACTCTCTCTCCTCCCGGAAAACGGCTTCTCCGCGCCACTGCCCGTCTCCGCCCCCGACACCGAGGGCGACATCGAATCTCGCCTCTCGTCCATCCTCCGATCCAACGGCGTCACCGAGTTCGCCTTCAAGCGAGTCCCATCCGATTACTACGACTGGACTTTCCAGGCTCGCCGCGACGCTCTGGGCGCCGCCTCCATCGATCAACTGTGCAAAAGTATCGTCTTGGTACGCCATGGACCATCCCCGAATTTCAACGAGAACTAGCAGTTTTCCTCGCAGCTTTTAGATCATTGAGTGTAGATTTTTTGTTTTTTTTTTTAAAATAAATTTTTTGTTGATTTATTGCTCTCAGGTTAACACACAGGCCCCTTCCAATGTCGTTGATTGTAGTGATCGCAATTATTCAAAGTATTACATTGTTGTTGTTCAGGTATCGTCAAAATTTTGATTCCACGAATTGCTGCTCTACATGATGACAGAACATGCTGACACGTGGGCATTTGCTTTGTTGCAGTACACTGCTCGATTCAATGCTGAAACTGTTAAGAATTATCTATATGCTCTCAATGATGGCAAAATAGCAAAAAAGAAATTCAACTGTAAGTTGGTTTGCAAAGATATTCAATAGGCCTATGCAGAGTTATGAGTAAAAATAATGGTGAAATTGAATTTATCTGTGTTCATGATACAGTCGCATATATTGTGCACAATTCTTCTGCTGCTCTAATTAGATGATACGAAATCCGTATGTAGTTTTTGATGTTCCATTGTTTTTCTTTGCTTCCTTATAATTGCCTCAGCTAGTGGATTTCATCTTAGAAAGAGAATCATAACCAACACAAACATCATTTGCATCTTGAGCTTGTACCGAACAAAGAGTTCATTTTTTGAACCAAAAATAAAGAGTTCGTTGAAAAATAACAGATAAAGGGATTTCATTTTCTATACCTTTTCCTTTCAAGTAATCTAGGGGATATTGCTGAACCTCACTGAAATGATCTACAACTCATAATTATTAATTACATTCAGTTCACCTGGCAAACTATGCCCAACATACCTTTTCTCTGCACCGGAGAAGTGATCATAAATTTCTGCAACCTCTTTTTCTCTTTTTTCCTTTTTCATTTTGTTGGGTTTGTTGATTACAGAGCTGGGGTCTTCAAAAATTATGATTTGTAGTGACATTTGTGAACTGTGCAGTGAGGCTTGCTCCTGAGGAGACATCAACAATGTTGACTGGATATGGGCACAATGCTGTAACATGTATTGGCATGAAAACAGACATTCCGGTGAATACCCTTACTGCAATTATCTAGCAAGTCTGTTTGCATTATATGATGAAACTATTCTAGGTGTATATAGCTCCTTGTTTGTCTCTTTTGTTGTATTTATTACTTTTTGACACATTATCCTTCCACAATATATCTGTCATTGCATGCTATCATTTATTGGAGTTCCTTAATCCTCAACACTTCTTAAAGTCCAATTTTGTGCTTGTACATGTTGGCAATCCCTGATTACACTATCAGTTGTGTGATGAAAATTGAGAGTAAGAATATTTAGAATTTTACTTCTGCAAAATGATTTTCAGTTCATATGCTATACTTATTACAACTGTTTGAAGATACTCCTTCTATCAAAGCTTACTCTTGCACTACACATGCACTTGAGGAATGTTCTCCAGACAGTACAACTTCAATGTCCTGTCTTGATTGATGCAGCCTGAAAATGTTGGCCTCTGAGGTGTAATTGCCTGGCCAGACACATATTCTCTTGTGCATATTACTGGTATGGCTGGTTAATATTGATCTGTTATGAATGAAGTTCTCTTAGTAATTCTTGGCAAAAAAAGAGATTATCCTATACTCATTATTTATATCACAAATTGTAACATGGACCTGTGTTTCATCGTCACAACCTAAACCACATGCCAGCTATGACTTTTCTTATGTTCCGAATATCATGCCTCTCAAATTGGAATGTGACATGGTCCACCATACTCATTGTCAATATCAATGATCTTATGCCTGTCTGCAACTTGAAAAATAGACTTGACAATACTGGGTTGTCTGCATGAATCTAGCTAGCTAATTCAACAGCAGAAGGCTGTAGATACATTTGTGTGTGATCATACAATTGTGTAGGAGACATGTTAGGATTTCATGCAGATTGATGTGTTTCCAAAGTGCTTTCAATTGGCTGAAAGGACATCGGAAAAGAAAAGTTGGCAAACAACAATCTTTAGGGTATCTCTGTTTCAGAATATGAAAAATGGGATGCCAAAGACTGGCTTGCCATGAAAACAGTAATAGTGTTATTGCATGTATGTGTGCACACAAATATGCACTGGTACTTATGTACATAACACATGCATTTGCACACACATGCACAACTAGTCATAAAGTGGGTGTGCTCTGTGCATCTGTGTGTGTGAGGGAGAGATAAAGAGAGAAACCTTTGTTCAATTATTCATTTGGTGAAGACTGTTTTGGTTGCAGGTCATTTTGGACGAAGCAATTGTGAGACTTAATCCAGATTTCTTCTGGTTGGGTGGTGGGGAGGTCAATCTAAAGCTGGGAATAAGGACATTTGAATTCATCAACTTTGTTAAACCCTTCATTTTCAGCTGTAGTGGAATTTAATGAACGGCTCACACTATTTTTGGACTGATTCAAGAAGAGGCTGCCAGATAACAAATGAACATTTGAACCTCAATGGTCTGCAAGATAGAGAAATCAGGTTTTTCGTGGTTACATGTGTCTGGGCAGAACTTCTTTCTTCCAGGACATTGAGAACAACTGTAAGCTAATGCAGCAATTCGTTAGTTGATACATACATTTTTTCTCGTGGAAAGACTTTCAATGATTTAGTGAGAATATGGACCCAAAAAAAAAAAATGTTTGAAATGTATGAAAAAAAAAAAAAAGAACTTGAGAATAGTCATGAAATAAAAACAGAGACTAGTTTTTGTTTATCTTATAAATTTTTACACCCTTAATGATTTTTAATGGGGATGTGTAAAAAATTAATTTTAAATTTTTATAAATTTGTATTATTAAATGTTAATTTTTTATATTTTTATTTGAGTTTATTTAATTAATATATAATTTTTAATTATTTTAATTTAAAAAATTAATTTAAAACAAATTTAAAAATATAAATAAAAATAAAAAAATAAAATTTAATTGTGAAAATTTATAAAAACTTATAATCAATCTTTTTGTATATCCTATTTTTAATGCAAAAAGTTAATTTTACGATTGATTATCCCGTAGCATCCTCGGCAGCTCTAACACATTCTGTTCACCACCCATGAAAAAAAAAAAAAAAAACGGACTGTTTTTTTCCAATCCAAACAGCTACCACTAAGAAACAAAAATTCCAATGTAAACAACTTATATTTGATTTCCCCTTTTCTGGTGCAAAATTTTATTTGATTTTGCACTTAACCGTGGTGAGAACGATACTTGGGAATGCCAAGAACATGTAATGGTTGTGGGGACCAAAAAGGAACACGTAGTGGTTGTGTCGACATGTCAGTCTGGAGTAAAGGACCGAAACCAAATTGCAAAAGCCAGGAGCATACGCCAAGAAGTCGAATGCCTAACCCGGCAAATTGTTCGGTGCCAGCCCCAGTCAAATAAGGCCACTCCTGGACGCAGTTTCATTCAACTTTGGATCGCGAAAATGTATTTTGGAGTTAGGACTGAACTGAACTAACAAAAGGCTTAGGACAGCTATCATGTTCAAACACACAGCCAACCCACAATGTTAGCAGCCATCCAAAGTCATCAGATTCACCATCTTCAACCTCCCCCACGAAAGTCTCAGTTATTAGTTCCATTTATGTCATGATCAAAGCGAAAATTGAAGCCAAAGGAAATGCCGAGACCTCTGCAGAAGAATTATTATAAATGATGGAAGAAACTTTGACCTGAAAATGGTTTTGACACTGATATACACCGTATAGCTATACACGATAAGCACTGGTAATGTCTATTTCACGCACGGAATGAAGAAACTACCGCCTTGCGGTGATGGAAACAGTCATGAAATCAGAAGTGGTGAAAGGGGGACCAATCCCAGCCTCAAAAGAAGACTACACCAGGGTCTATTGCCCGAATGTGTTCTCTCCACTGTAGGTGACATAGAGAAAGCCATCTTCGTCCTTCTTTTCATCATATATGGCAGACACAATAGATCCTACAAACACCAGAAAATAACAGTTAATTCCCCACTTTGCATTAAAAGGCCAAACAAAACATCTACATGCAACGGTAAGACGATCTGCAACAACTTACCTGTAGGTGGGAGGACATTGTCCACAAATATAAATATAGCCTTTTCAGCGCTCAACTTGATCCTTTTACGGATTACATAGACAAACTGTCCAACAGTGAGGTCAGCTGGGACAAGGTACCTGAAATTTTAAAACTCAAATTATAGGGAGAAGTATCACAACATCAGGCATACATAATACCAAATTCTTGTATAAGTTAAAATCATTGCCTACAACAGAAACATTTTAAACAACTACTAAGGTCAGGATGAAAATTCCATGGTGCCATATAAAGCTCTGAAGAACCTAAGAACCTGTAATCAATGGAAGTACTCAAAAAGACTGCAGCAGTGAGATCAGCTGTCAGTCTAACCATCAAAGAACCTATAAAACATTTCTGACAAAAAACTTTCCCCAATGTTCTCAGTTTTAGAATAGGTGCTTATAAACATAAAGCAAGTGGGAGTCATGGCTGTGGGGGTCATACTACCTACACCAGGGTTTCATGAAGGATTCCTCGTCATCAAAGAAAAAATAAAAAAAAAACTTCAGCACTTATAAACGTCAACAGTTTGAGGATGTAAGACCCACCCAAGGCAGTTTCAGCATCAGTGGCTTTTCAATGCAAGGTTTGGGCATGTTGTCACAATGATGATGTTACATGGCATCCCTCCATGTGGGTGTGACTCACATGATGGCATGTTTATGCCGAAGGAGAAGGGTCCAATTGAAAGGATACACAACCA
Organism: Bruguiera parviflora; assembly: GCA_019804595.1. NCBI lineage: Eukaryota > Viridiplantae > Streptophyta > Magnoliopsida > Malpighiales > Rhizophoraceae > Bruguiera > Bruguiera parviflora. The sequence continues at coordinate 2,049,765 of CM034056.1, forward strand.
GCAATCTACAGCCCATTAGACTAAAACAAGACCCAACAAGATAGCCTTCTACAGAATGCAAAAGATTTCTTGCTTGCTTAAAAACAAGAAAAGAAATAAACTTTATCAAAGTGAGTTCCAGCCTGGAAGGAAGAAACAGATTGCTCCCTTACTTCTTCTTGTCAATGTTGGGTATGTCACTTCTTTCCGCCTTCTCCACAATCACCTTAAAAGATACAACAAATAGGTGACATGTCAGCTTTGGAACTCAAAAAAGAGCACAAGATTCTTCTAGAGATGCGTTCAATATTCTTGACATGTCAAAGACAGGGATTAGGAAGCAATGGCCAGAATTTAACAGTACAACACATAAATTCTGAAGCAAGTTGGCATTTGAATCAATTTCTGCCTTAAGTTCCAAGACAACCAAAAAGCCCAATATTGCCTAAAAGTTCTACACAAACCAGTTTAAAAACAAGCTACAGCATATGCATTTGATTTGACTTCTTGTGCATAATGCCCTATTTGTTGAACAGTAAATGTTTTTCCTCAACTCTAAAAGCTTTAGTTTGACCCATCTAGTGGGTTCAAGATTGTGAACTCCCTCCAGAACCCATTTTACAAATGCTGCACAAACATGATTTTAAACTGCTTTTAGAACACAAAAGTCTGTAAAAATTGAATGACTCAGTTCTATCAAACTCAATTTTCCTTGAAATTGTTACCAACAAAATATAGGACAGCAGATAACAGACAGAAAAGTGTACCAAACATATTAAGGCATGACAAACACACTTGCAGCAACAGGAATAGCCATCGAGTGCCAGTGCAAAAATAAATTACAATCATTGAATAAAAGATCAATAATTGAGACACAAATTGAATTGAACTCTCACTGGAATCCTATCTGGGTATTTCTCCCTTATTCTAGCAGCCTCTGCCCGTCTCTTCTCTGAAGACAAAAACAATCAATATCATGGTTCATTCTGACACAATCAAACAAAACATGCATCATAAGATTCTAATCACATACCAAAATCATGCTCTTGCTTGAAGTAACTCTTCGCCATTAGTCCTGAAATCACCACAAAAAACAAGTAAAATAACTTTGCAACCACTTTGTTAGCTTCTTTTTTAGCACAATTGGCATCCATAAACGCAACCAACAAAAAGTCTCCATCTTTGCGTCTCAAAAAGATCTTATGAACACAACCACAAGGCCATTTAGCTTAAATTATCAAACCAAACTGATCTTTAAACATCGCAAATAGCTACAATTCATCATAATTAATTAAACAGAGTCAACAGACCCAAAAAAAAAAAAAAAAAACCCAAAACCAGTATAACAGTTTCCAAAAACAACAAAAACCCACTCGCAATATCAAAACAAGCCTGCCTTTTATCTCCCTCAACCACCTAAACAACAAAGTTAACAGATTTTTGTCTTTTTTTTTTTTTTTTTGGTTTTCTAAAAACAAAAGGGGATAACAAAAGAACAAAAGTTCAAGCCTTAATCTTTTAATGAAGTAAAATAGCTTTGCCAACATCAATAACCCATCAATGAAAAACAATCATAAAATCCAAAAACGAACAGAAACCTAAATAAAAATAAAAATAAAAAAAAAAAACAAACAAACAAAAGAACTAGAACCAGAAAGCTTAATACAAAAGATTGAAAAGCGTGATCAAATCAAAAACGCAAACCTTGAGGGAACGAGGGTAATACAATAAACCAAGAGGAATAAGAAATGAGAAGATGGGTTTTTTTTTTCTTGTTTTTTTTGACCAAAAACTCTCGAAGTTCCAGCAGTGGCTTTAGCCGGGCATGAAGTAATAACAAAAGCTTGCCCCCTGCCTCGGCCTTGCTCCTCGGCCACTAAATTTATTTTATTTCTTAGTTTAATTATTACCGAGAAGTGAAACCAAAGTATTTTTACAACTAAGTACAATAACACTGTGTAGGAGAGGTGGCCTTGGCGTGTTTTACAGAGACGTGGCGGCAGGTGATTGAGTTTGGAAGTAATAGAGAACGATGTGTACGTTACACGGAATGCGAACACAATTTGACCATTTTGTCCCCTCTTGAAGGGCTGTGCTCTCTCTCTTCAATTAAGATGGCCAGCTCACCCCTCTTCCTCTGTTTGCCGATCATGTTTGCTCGTTTTGACCCAAAACAAAATCAAAAAAATTTTATATTGGGTATAAAATATTTTATATTTAGTATAGAACTTTTTGATTTTCACTTAGAATCTACCCAATTTATGTTCATGTAATTAGATCTTTTAATTTAATTGCCAACTGTGCTTTTTGTTTGATATCCTCTTGTTAATTGAGATTCATAAAAAATTATATATATATATATATAAGTGACGACCAAGATAAGTCAAAGAAGACAGTCACGAGCTCAATTGTTGGTTGACTGGGCGCGTTACGGTCTCAGCGATTGGTCAAAACCTATCTTGAGTGGATGCACCTACTCCTTGAATTAATCAACGAGCGTCACCCAAAATTTTAGGCTTTTCCTTTCCTCTTTATTTTCTTATTATTATTATTATTATTTTAATATTTTCCTGCCGAGAGGCCAAGAGGAATGGTAATCATACTCTTTCTTTTTTTCTACACGGGAAAGTAGACTGAGTTGAAAAAATTAGGATGCGACCTGAAAAATGTCGTTTTAGTGTACAAGAGACTCGTTTACACTATACAGCGGATCAGATGTACCCAGTTCATTCTGACACTTTTAAGAACTTGAACCGCTGATTTGACTGGTCGAGAAAAACAAGCCTTGGAATTTAGAATGGGGCGAGCGTACAGTCACTCGTGGCCCATTGCCATATATAAGTCCGAGGTGCTTTCACACGAAGTATTCAGTCCATCGAATTGCTACAGTCCAAGGAGTTTCGCATCCATATGTTGAGCCCATCTATCGTTATGGTATAAGGATCTTTAACTTAGCATTAATATTTTGAGCCCACGCAGTGGTTATTCAACTGGGCTTCATGCCCGTGTATAATAGTTACCGATCGTGTTAATGGTTAAATTTATGCCTGTTAGGTACATCTTTTGTGATTAGAAATCGTATAGCTCACCGTCCAATTTTTTTTTTTTTTTTAAATAATAATAATTATTATTATTATTGTTATTATATCGAAAACTTGTGCTGCAAAGCGTCGCCTGGACTATTGTTGCATTGTTCGGGACAAGAACTTCTGCCTCAAATCGCGGCCACGCACAACGGTGTCCACGTCCACGTCTAGCTTTTCTCGCGGAGTCCATTGATAATGATCAGACCGGTGAGAGAGTGTCATTTGGGTGTTTTCATACAAGAAACCCACTTGCATGAGACAACCCGAAGGAATTTCCATGTGACCGATGTACTCAAAACACTTCTGAATTTTGTGTGATTGTCAAAGACATGGACATGGACAACGTACGGAACCATAAGACCAACCATATCGAATTTTGTCTTTGTCTTCACTGTGTTTGCAATGTTTCTGGGCAATTGCCCCCATTGTCCTTCCTGTTCACTTTCTGCGGACATCAACTGATTTATATGGTCTTTTACTCCTCTTTGGCCAAAACAAGACCTACCCCACAATTCCATAGTTATGATCGTGTCCAGCGCAAGTGGTTTCGAAAGGGCAGAAGCAAAGCAATGCCATCAAGGATAATAATGCAAAGAATTGTGTTTTGGGCCTGATCCAAAGGTTTTTGTGATGTGTTTTTTTTTTTTTTTTTTTTTTTTTGGTATTTTTCTCGGGCCAGGAATTTTTGACAATGACGGCAAACAAAAAAAAAAACTATACATATATATATATAGAGCTGGAGGACAAACTGGAAATAAATATGGCAAATAACGATAAAATAGAATCAATTTCTTGTTCGTTGTTACTAATTGACGCGGCAATTATTCGAGTATGACGGGTGCATAATTTTCTTCCATGTTACGTTTTGCAACAGAAAAATACGAAACAGAGCAGAATAACTTTAATTCGAAAAGGATATATTATGTCTAGACATAGGATATGGTTCAACCGACATAACTAGGCTGCTTAACAATCTATGTTTGTTTTGTCTGGAGGATGAAATTTTGAAGGGTTTTTTGAGGAGGGGTCAAATATATCTGGTGAACTGTCCTTTCAATGGGTTCTTTCCCACCTCGTTCCTCTCATTTTCATTATTCTGCTTCTTGTGATTGGTGTACAGTAGTCGCTTTGATCCGGAAATAATTGCTGTAGATGATGGCAGAATACACCGCTCAGAATTTGGTTTTCCTTTTTTTTTTTTTATAATTATTAAATCATAAATTATATTATATATATATATATATATATATGTGCGCATTTTAATTTTTGTAAAACTCCGTTCTCCAATTTAAAATTAAAATCTGAAATTTTAAAATTGAAGATTTAATATTTTAACCACCGAAAGAAGACAAATAAATTTCTAGACGTGAATAGCTGCATCGATCGTTGAATCGGATGACCATACAATACCATCGGTCTGATCTTCTAATTGGGATGTTGTTAACGCATCCGAATATGCAAATACAGTCAAAATCGAGTAACATAAAAAACAGAGAATTAGTCGATAAGATGGAATGGTCAAAAATTTTCATTTATCATGTTTTGCTTCTTCTTCTCCTTCTTCTTCTTCTTCTTCTTCTTCTTCTTCTTCTTTGTTTTGAATTACCATTGAACTCAAAAACCCAGGATGGACTACAAATTCTTATTTCCCGAAATGCTTAGGTACACTGTGGGACATGATTTTGCAGCGAGGGCAAGAGGTTGCTCCAATTTCGTACAAAAACTTCCTGAAATTTTATAAGCACAAGAGATTAAGAAGAGGGTAGGAGGAAAAAGAAAAAAAAGGCCAAAATCAAGTGGGGACAAAAGAGGAATTGAGTGAGTTGTGTCACTATCCATTTCATCAATTGGAAGATAAGATTTGCTATGCATTCACGTGGAGGCTACAGATTATCAAAGCTTTGCTTCCTGGGATGTCCAAAATTTCCTAAACAATTGATATGCAATTTATTCAGAAAGAAATGAACAATTGGTGCGACAGCACAAAGCATGTCCTTGGCCCCTCCTTTCCCCAACATTAAAAGGACACAATTTTAATTTAATTGTGGAGTGTACAGACAAAGAGACATCTCCATTTTTGGGTTGTGATTTCCACCGGAGCCCCATGCAAGTTTCTCTTTTATGTTGCTTCCTGTATGCAACTGCCGCGGAGAAACTGCGCAATGAACAGCCAAACTAGTGTCGAATTGGCCTCTCGAAGTCGATGTGTCTAACGGTTTGTGTGGAGGGCACACCGGGTACATCTTTATGCAAATTTATCCAGCTGTGAATTTTTGTTTTCAAAATTAACCAAGGTAATCGAGTACCTCATTAAATTCGCATTAAACGAAATAATAAATAAATAAAGGCCAAAAGATGGTTTCCTTAAGATTTGAGGATATGGTGATCTTATTTGAGAAAATCTGCTAAAAGCAGGTCAAAATGAATTTCCCCACATTGAAATAAACTAGAGCTCTCTTCTATTTTTATCTCAAGCGTCCAACTTGGGGTCACAAAAAAGTTTCTCCTCTTAAGAATTAATGTTAGTGGTGGTTTGCCTTTTGACAAATGAAAATTGCCTTGTAAAAGCGTGTTTTAAATTGTGGTTTTGATTATGAAAATTTGTTTTTTTTTTTTTTTGAGTTAAACGTAATTTTATTAATATTTAGTAAATTATAAAATGTGTATTTAGTAAAAATATATTACAATTTAGACTTATATTTTAAAAATACAATATCTCAACATGCTACAATTTAAACTTGTATTTTGGAAATACAACATCTTAATATAATAAAAAAATACAAGAAATATATCATAATTTAATAAAATTTTTAAATAATAATTTTTATTATTGTATAAAGCAGTTACAATTTAAAATTTTTAATTATTTTTTACTCTATTAAAAATTTGTTGTTTTTCTTATAAAATACTGCAAACGAGTAACAAATAATGAATAGCCATTGTCAATTTATTAATTGTAATAGTAAAGTTTTAACTGTAATCTCAATCAAATAGTTATAGAGTTAAGAGAATGAAAAGGACATTTAAGTATAATGCATTAATTCTAAAGTTCTATACAGGTATTCTTATGATATGAGAATGGAACACTTGCACCTGTCAATCTTCATTTGATATTCCCAAATTCTGGATACTAAAATTCCAAGAAGATGACAGTTAGCTTTCTCGACCTAACTTAGCTCTAAAAAGTAAATTTTGAGCTACAAATCAAAAATTGAAAATTTGATGGGTCATTTTCCTATCATTTTAATCATAACGACAGACAATTAAATTAATGGGTCAGGTTTTCTTTCACCACAATTAGATGTAGATGACATGGCAATATTAATTTTATGTTCATAGTTCATATATTTAGTTGTTTGTGATCATACATTATATATATATATATATATTATTTATTTATTTTTTTTATTTATTTTTATTTTTTTTTGTGAGGCCATTACTGTACAATATTATTGATAACTAAAACTGTTTGGATCCACCTTTTTTTAAACACGGTAATGTGAAAAGGCGTGTAACTGCCGAAAGGAATCAATCCACAGCAAAGCACAAACCTCTTAAATTTTAGAAATGTTCTTGGGTTATTTCCTCTGTATACGGCGCCGTTTTCTCGAACCAGTGATTTTCTTCTTTTTTAAAAAATAATAAATAATAAATCGAGGTCTAGTGTGTAACATAAATGGGCCGGCACAAGTGAAGACTGCTATTAACTTATTAACTACCCTCTTCTTTTTCTTTTTTTCTTTTTTGAATATGAAAATCTATTTCGATAATGGCATGACAACTAATCTTTTTATTTTGTTCAAAGTGAAAAACGATTATCCTTAGAGGATATTTCGGTGATTCAATGAAGGGGTTGTGGGATTATAAAAATAAATAAAAAAGTAAAAAAAATAAATATATCATGTAGAAAATTATATAAATTGATAATAGTATCACCACTGACACTGTTTTTTGTTTTTTGTTTTTCATATAATAGGAAAAGAGAAATCCTTAATTAAAAGATTTTCCTCCTGGTTGTGTTGGGCCAAACCTTTTTGAACCTAATACGGCCATCACTAGCCAACAGACTTGGGCTTTAATTTTTTATTTTTTATTTTCAAAGCTCCGTCTTCTTTATTTGAATCTCTCTGCATTGGCCGAATTGAAACTTACAAGTCACGTTCTAGACAGGGAAACAAGTCTAGCGTATGAACTACATCCAATGTCGGAATAAAAACGAAAGATTTAGTAGTAACTATAACGAATTTTTTAGGCTCATCGGACACAAGTCTTCATTCAATATTGGGAGTTATTTACTAACATTTTGATTTAACTTATTTGGTAATAAAGACTTATTATCTAAATTTTGATGGTTCTATACAGCCTCTCATACACACGAGGCGCATTCGATATTGAACTAAAATTTTACACTAGAACGAATTATTTTTTATTTTTTTTAATCTTTTTTTTTTTTTTTTGGCCGTAAAGAGGGAATTAATATCACGAAGAAGTTCGAATTTGGAATGGGGACGTGGTTAGACGCGGAGCTACCAATAAGCTACCGTAACAAACAACGCCAATAATAATTTCCAGTAAAGTGCCAAGCTTTGGTGTTTCTAGTTGAAATTGAGGTACAGTTACAAGACTGCAGCCAGGTAAAAGGAGAAAACTGAAAAGTGAAAAGAAAGGCACCACAGTGCAAAACAGTACAAAGAATGCAGGATGGCGAACGAGCCATGAGCCCCTGACAAGTCCTAATCGAGAAAACATGTGGGCAACTAATGCAAAGCGAACTCTCTCTCTCTCTCTCCCTGTGTTTTTTTTTTCTTCTTTTTTCTCTTTCTTTAATAAACAGCGGCCAGTCTAATGGGCTCCCAGTCTGTGATGGGTAGAAAATAATAAACTAGAAAGTTTATCATTACTGACAGGAGCGCCCCCAAACTTTAGTTTGGGACCACATCTCATCAACCAGCTGAGCAGAAGTCCATTTCAAAGCAAGGACAAAGTGGTTCATAATGCACCCCCTCCATTAACTTTAATGCATTTAAAGTTGGCATTAATTAGAGCTATTAAGGTTGGCATCTAAAGTTTAGCCTTCAAAAGGTAAAAGCTTCAAAGAAGAACAATGGCTAATTTTTCAATCTGGGTTCCGTAGCATTCATTTATTTATTTTGAACAACTAACCAAATTGAAGATTCGACCAAAGAAAACCCCAGTTGTTGGAAGGGACTATACTGTAAATTGGTCAAGGAGTGCCCGGACCCAAGAGCTGATACTTAAAATAAGCAGGGGTAAAGTCTAAAGTATTTCGCTGTGGAGGGGGGGGGACAGAAATCCAGAGAGAGAAGGGGAGAGAGAGAGAGAGAGAGCTGGGTACAAATTTAAAAGGCAAAAAGTAGAAAATGAGTAGAAATTTAGAGAGAGACAGAGGAGACAGGGAATAGAGAGAAAGAGAGGGGGGAGGCATTTTATTTGGCTTTTTTATGATGCACGCATCCGTGGCATTGGCAGAACAGAGAATGGTACAGGCTACTGCTACGACAAAAGGGTAGATGAAGGGAAGAACCAGAGACCAACCTTAACCAATTACCACATCTCCTCCACCAACATTGCTCTGTACTAGAAAAACTAGAGAGAGAAATTATAAAAAAAAAAAAGTAAAAACAAGCCGGCCTATGGAGGGACGGAGGGAGAGATAGAGATGGAGCTGAAACAAAGTTGAAAAAAAAAAAGAGGAAAAGCAAAAAATTTTAGCATGGAGTTGAAGAGGAAGAGAAGCAACTGTGAGAAGAACTGTCAAAGAAGCTGTCTTTTTAAAATTGGTATCTTCTGTTCGAGTTAGAAACAGAGATTCATGGCTTGCAAGGAGGGATGATAAATTGAAATTCTGAAACAAAGAAGAAAGTGCATTTCTGTTTTTTTTCTCCCTAGGTAAATCTGAGCAACCACTTGAACCTAACTCATTCTCCCACTTCACTTGCTCAAGAATACTCCTTTTTTTTCTTGATCTCCTCAAATTAGCATATTGGCTTCTTGGTGTATATGAGAGATATGCCCTTTCATTTGCAAGGGAAGGTGGGCTTAGATATTGCCGGTTTGGCTTCGATTTTCTCTCAGGAAGAAACTTGGAAACATAAACAACAGGAAGTCAATAGCTTTGCAAGCATAGAACCCACATCAGTTCTTCGTATGAGAAGAAGTCCCAGCCCACCCACATCGGCTTCAACCCTCTCCTCCTCCTTCAACGGCGGCGCTGGGAATTCTATTGACAACACCCCCACTACTGCTGCTGAAAACGTGGTGAATCCTAATGAAAGAAAAGATGAGTGGGCTACAGAGCTGCAGCCAATCCCAAGTGGCCTGCAGATTGTCTCTGGAGTAGAAAGATGCGGGCTTGGGTTGGATGACTGGGAGAATATGCTATCTGAGCCGAGTCAGGAGCAGTCACTCTTGAGGTGGATCGCCGGGGAAGTGGATGACTCATCTTTTGGCCTGAAGCAGCTTTTGCAGACTGTGCACAGTCCGCTGGATTTTGATGGCAATGGTGCTGGTGGGCTTGGAATTGTTGATCAGGGACCTGGTCTTGAGCACTGGAGTGGAATTGCAGGTGGGGTTTCAAATATTGGTAACAATTTGGCTGCTTTTCCTGGTTCTGGATTTGCTACTACAAACAGTAACAACAACGGAAATGGAAAGGTTGGGTCTAACTTAGTCACTTCCAGCTCTTCTTCTGGTTTGGTAAATCACGGAAGTGTTGGATTGGGCAACAACAGCTCGAGTATTCAAAACCTAATTTTTGGTTCTCCGGCCAACAACGTTTCTGTATCAGTTTCTTTGCCTCCTGCTATGGCTTACCATAATCAGCACAAACACACTGAAATCCCAGTGGAGAAGCCACAAATTCTAAATCCGCCATTGTTGCTGAGCCAGCAACAGGCTAACCATCCACAGCCTCAAAACCCGAACTTTTTGTTTCCATTATCAATTCCTCCACAAGAGAATAACTTCCTTCTGCCCCAACCCAAGCGCCACAATTCTAGTGGCATTGATTCAATATCTCAGATGGTTCCTAAACTGCCATTGAATCACCAAAATCAACAGCAGCTTCTGTGTTTTCCACAGGGAGTGCAGTTTCTTCATCAAAATATACAACAGAAGCCAATTGTGGTAAAGAAGGAAGAAACAGGAGCCCAACAACATCTACAACAGCAACAGCAACAGCAACAGCAACATGCGTTGCTGGACCAGCTCTACAAGGCCGCAGAGTTGGTAGGGACTGGGAATTTCTCACTCGCGCAAGGGATATTGGCGCGGCTCAATCAACAGCTCTCCCCAATTGGAAAGCCTCTCCATAGGGCAGCTTTCTACTTTAAAGAGGCTCTGCAATTGCTCCCTCTCATGCATAACAACCCAGTTACTGCCCTGCAGCCTAGGAGCCCCACCCCATTTGACGCAATGTTCAAAATGGGTGCTTACAAATTATTCTCTGAAGTTTCTCCGCTTATCCAATTTGTAAACTTCACTTGCAATCAGGCCCTACTAGAAGCCCTCGTTGATGCTAGTCGAATTCATATAATTGACTTTGATATTGGGTTTGGTGTTCAGTGGGCTTCTTTTATGCAAGAGCTTCCACGAAATGGGTGTGCCCCTGCATTGAAAATCACTGCCTTTGCCTCTCCGTCAACTCACCACCCCGTCGAGCTTGGTCTTATGCACGAGAACTTAATGCAATTTGCTAATGAGATTGGTATTAGTTTTGAACTTGATGTGCTTAACCTGGACTCTTTGGAGCAAAGTTGCTACAACCTTCCCTTTTTTCATACAAAGGAAAATGAGGCTGTAGCAGTAAATTTTCCTATTTGGTCATGTTCCAATCAACCATCTGCATTGCCCTCTTTGCTATGCTTTTTAAAGCAGCTTAGCCCAAAGATTGTAGTTTGTCTGGACAGAGGGTGTGATAGAAGTGATCTTCCTTTCCCACAGCACGTCCTTCATGCCCTTCAATCCTATATATATCTATTGGAGTCATTGGATGCTGTTAACGTGGCCGCTGATGCTGTTAACAAGATTGAGAGGTTTCTACTACAGCCTAAGATTGAAAGTACAGTGTTGGGGCGTCTCCGTGCACCAGACGAGATGCCCAATTGGAAGACAATGTTTACCTCTGCTGGGTTTTTGCCTATGACTTTCAGCAACTTCACTGAAACTCAGGCAGATTGTGTGGTGAAAAGGACACCAGTAAAGGGATTTCATGTGGAGAAGCGCCAGGCCTTGCTCATTCTTTGTTGGCAGCGTCGTGAGCTTATCTCGGCTTCTGCTTGGAGGTGTTAAGGACAGGCAGTTCAACTAGCAGGGAGTTTGGTTTTTATCAACTCACTGTCTATCGGAGATTCCAACTCGATCAAGTGTTGGTATATATCAATAAGTTTTGAACTATTATTGGTGATGCCTCCTTTGTGACTTAATATGAATGGTCTAGTTTGTGAGTTTCCTCTGCTTGTTGTCTATTTAGTCCCAGTATAACAAAAAGTCTAACTAGAAGTCTGGAAGGGGGCTTTTTCTTTTCGTTTTGCTTCTTGGAAAATGGAAATTTCTGATATGGTGTTTTGGGGTCATTTGTGGTGATATGATGCACTTCATGCCTGTTAAGGCGATGATAATATGTTGTACTAATAACTAGAAATGAAAGAGAAATTACTTTTTCTCTGTGAAATGTGGAAATACATTTGAAATGATTTAGTGTAGCCTTATGTGATTAGTGTAGCCTATTCCTGTCTTGGAGTTCCTATTCGTACCGTAGTTCCTTAGTGTCCTATAACAGGAATAGTGCGGTTAACTTGATGATGGTTGATGGACTGGCATGTGTCTTACACAACAGTATTCAAGCCAGTTCCCAGAAATTTGGAGACAAAACTTATATGCCCATTCCTTGTCATAAATTGTCAGGATAAAACTAATACGAGGAGTAATACCCCTAATGGTTTTATTCATGAATTCTAACCCTAATGTGTCTCGACACCCTGAACCTTTTCGCACATCTTGAGTTAGCAGCTTGTGACTGTTTCTCTTTATTCAATATAGGCTTCTTTTAAGAATTTCTACTTAGTGTTCTGACTATCTAGGGCTTTTTCAACACTGGTGTTTAGCATCCCATGTGTAATTCTATTCTGCAACCTGTTTAAATCAATGGATGATAACATAGAAAGGTCCAGTCACAATGATGGTATTGCAGGCCAAATTGTCATATGCTTGTTGTCTCTCTGTCGTGCTTATTTGAATGTTGTCCACAGAAGCACACATATGATTCACGACCATATTTAATACCATCCCGTCCATTCTAACCTTCACAAAAGTTGATCATGCACTACCTTTTTAATATGGTAAATCTTCACTTAGGGATTATTGCATTATCTGAGGCAGTGCCATTGATTTTGAAATAGCCAAGTGATATAGAAGTAACCTTAGAGGCATCCTTCTGCCCGAATAGCAAGAGAAGCCCTTTCATCAGCCGACTTGTTGAAACAATTCCAAGCATAAGCCATAACCTTGTAGGTTTCTATCAATCATACTAGTTATTAATAACATGGTTGTGTTCAAATTGTGTCAAGCAGTGTCTGCAAAGTTTCCTTCTCAAGCATCTATAGCACCGAACGCGTAGTGCGCCAGTCACCTTTCTTCCCCAGTCAATACCCACATTATATGCCTTTTTTTTGTTTTTTTTTTCTTGGGTACATCGGAATTGAAGTGTATATGCTTAGAGTTAGGGACTTCTCTGTTATTGGGATACAAATTACTGCCTCATTGTTCATTAAATTTGTAGCTTTTCATATTATTTATTGGGCACATACCAATCAACACACAGGGGTCATGTTCAATTGAAACTTCACTTGAATACTCTAGTGGGATTCCTCTTAGTTCTAATTTGGAGGGAGAGTCAATTGAATTTAATTTTTTATATTATTGCATTTGGAAGTTATATATGAAAGAGACTGTAGGCCATCGTGGTTCACATTCCCCTTAAACATTGAACACGGGTATATGAAACCACTCTACCTTTGTTTTTACCTTTAAAACCACAACGCTGCGTTGACGAGAACGTGCCTAATATGGACAGCGACAAAGATTAATCACAGCTTTGTATCGTTTCTCTATTTTATTTCTTTTAATATTTGCCTTAGAAATGTATAAATAATACAAAACGTCAGTTTCATTGAAAACGAATTCCTATAAATAAATAAAAAAAAAACCTGCAAAACAACCTCGATAATGGTTGGAGATTTAAAGTAAGCTATATATTAAATTATACTTAGTCACCAAGGTAAAATTAATAAACTAAAGTGGGTGTTTTTTTATGAGTCCTTACAATTTCACAAAAGTTCTCTAGTTGGTGTATTGTGTAATTATTTTAATTTCCAAGGGGCAGCATTAGATTTTGTTAGGAGATTGAGATCTGGTGCAGAGAAGGACTGCAATAAATTTAATCAAAGATAAAAGGGTTCCTTCTGAAAGGAAAAAGCCTAACTTCATGAGCTGTCTTGGGCTCCAATCGCTTTCTAGAAATCGTGCCTCAATTAGCTACCCATAAGGCTATAATTATTGAATGTTAGCTCACCATTATTAAAGGTTCAATTAATCCCTACCTAATAATCTCGGTCTAAAAAAATTAACCTATTACTTACTATTCACTAGAACTAAGCTTAATCTAATTTTAAGAATTGGCTTAGTAGACAAACTCATAAGTTTAGAAGTCGCAACAAAATGAAAAAGTATTTACTCTGTTTTTAACTGTTAATTTCATGGATATAGCCTACGATCTATCTATTATAACATTATTTTTCTTTTCTTTTTTACTTTGCTTAAGAATAAAAATTTAGCGATGGAAAGGGAAAATAAGTATGAATTCTGGTGCTGTGAAGTGAATAGATTACATTAAGATATTCTTATCTTCAGCATTTCATTGTTGACCTTAAAAAATTGAAAATTGCCGAGCATAAAGAATGTACATACATGGTTATAAAACAATGGTGACCCATTGGCTCTAAACCCAATCTTGGATCCTATTTTTACATTTGTATTTGTTATATTTACGTTTTTTTTTTAAATATCAGTTATTTATAATTGTATAATATATTGATTTATTTTATCATTTTTATGTTAAATAAATTTTATTTATTATATAATATAAAATTATGAGTGATTCATATATTTTTTTAAACAAAGTTAAAATAAAAATTTTCTTTGCATTCCCTTAAACTTAAACACAAAAAATAAAAATAAAAATAAAAATTGCAGCTCTGTATATATTTTTAACACCCGACAGTGAAGCGTGGGGTTGCCATAATCACATGCTCTTAAGCTCTTTCATTTTCATCCTCGATGTTGAGACTATAAAACCTATCATTTGACAACTTAATCTCTTATGATAATCACGATGAGTTCTTATTGTTATCTACTTCAGGATTAATCAACAATCCAGGTGTCGAGCACTTGTTGAATAAAATCGATAAACCTTTCACGGTGAAAAATTCAGAGATACCAAATTCAGGAAATACAAGCACCTGTATGGCCTCAAACTTTTTCTTTTTCTCCACCCCACTTCCGATTTTCTTTGTTTAAAAAAAAAAAAAAAATCTTGCCCATCGAAAGTATAATGATACGCCACTTCCCATTTTTAAGTGGGAAAGTGCTTTTGTAATCAAGAAGCCTCCGAGAAGTCAGGAATTTGGCATGTAACAGCTTTTGCCTCTTATTCGATTACCGAAGATTCTTAATTTGATTTATTTAAAAAAATAAATCAAATGTACGTAAATAAAAATTAAAAATTTAAGTAAATTTTAATTGAAATAATAATAATAATATAATAATAAAAATAATAAATTTATTATACTTAGAATAAAAATATATATATATATATATATATAATAAGCATACAACAAAACAACACCACCCAACAGGCCCCCACTTGCCCAACCATCCATTACATTTCTTCATCAAACAAGCCCAGCAGATTCCAATATCCTGCCAATCCACCTTTAAATTCATAGCCCCACTATGGCTGTCGGATCAAAAGTGCCATGACTTAACCCCAACTCTTTCACTCTTTGGAAGTTTTAAGCTCTCTTTGTTGAACATTACAACAGTTGCCAGCGTGCATTGCTAGATCAGGAAATTTTCCACAATACTGGCTCCCAGCTTGCATTTTTTGGTCTGCGTGCATGCTTACATTCTGCATTTCATGTTTCTAAGAATCGGCAACCACGCAAAAACATGTGAAATCATAATGCAACTCCCTCAACCTCTTGTTCAAGAAAAGATGGAATCCTTTAAGAAAGATGGCTAAAGTCGAATCAGGAAAGAAAATAATCGAACGACCCAGGGATGCCACCACTCAACCTCTTGTTCTTTAAATTCAGCGGGATCTTTGTCGCCGAAAGGTCGAGTTAGAAGCTGCCTTTATCGATCCCATCTCACTACATGTTAGCCACCCTCAAACGGTATTATCATTGATGTCTGGCCCTTTTCAGCTCAAAAGCCAGTCTTTGAAACATTACTGACATAAAGCAGAAAGTTTTAATTTATTTCTTGTACCCAATACTGGTTTCTAAATAGAGAAGCAGATCGTTCATCCACAAATGGCCTTCTTCTCTGGACTCACACCTCAACAACACCACCATGCAACGTTCAACTTTGCTTTGCACCGTTGCACAATCGTGGACCCTCTTTTTCTCATGGGAAGACAAAGGATTAGCATACATTAATTCTACCAAAGAAAACTTATTTCAATGGATGGATGGATCGGGCAATCAATCGAATCAGAGAGCACAAAACAAGCATCTAAATTGTTAGTTCGTTTTTGAAAAATCATAAGAATTGTTCGGTAATGTGAAATGTCCAGCACCTGAAATTATCCATTTACATGAGTTCAGGTTCAAGCAATTGTTACTTCTCCTCCTTTTTCCTTTTGTAAGGAAGATGGAAATGTGGGAGCTATTATTGCTTCTTATCACGGGCTTGTTCGGTTATGCTAAATTGCTAATTGTTCACTGCCCTGCTAATTTTATCGTCTTCTGAACTAGTTATTTACTAGCGATTTAATTGTTTAGCTAGAAACTACTCTTTTTTTTTTTTTGTTATTTTAAAATATTCCGTCTTTAAAAATGGAAGTTTTTGCATTAAAAGAAGCAAAAGTTAACACATGTTGGTATAAAAAAATTGAGATAAATTACGTCTAATTCTCTTATTATTTATTTTTAAAAAAAATCTTACTTTTTGTAATTTTAATTTACGCAATAAAATTTTTATAATTGTTAATCTTAACAATTGAAACTCTTCGGTATAACTTCACTAATTTTAAAATTATTTCTCAATCATAAAATATTTCACAAAATTCAAATATTATACAATTTAATTTTTTTAATTTATTATGATTATTTTTTTGGAACTTTTTAGAATTCATTTTTAAATATTTGTTAGAGTTAGAAAATTGAAATCATGATATTTTAAAAATTATAAAAATTAAAAATTACAAGAATTTTAATGTGTAATTTTTTTTTTGAATGAAATTTTAGAATGTAAATTTAAATTATAAAAAAATAAATAAATAGAATGAAAAAGAGAAAAGCTACAAAAGATGACTTAAATACATTTTATCCAAAAAATTATCAATTTCTTATCGTTATTTCCTTTGTTTTTTTCTTTTTTATTTTTCCTTCATTTCTCGACACAATTTGCATCTTTAGCCAAACACAACCTTTTGTTGTAACCAGCGGTAAAAGGGACTCAACCAGGTCGAGTCTCGGACAAAGGGTCAGCGAAACCGGGGAAGACCCGAACCTCCTCGTCGGTTGTCTCCGAAAAAGCCTCCGATCCCGAACCCTCTAAGCAGTAACAAACAGAAAAATTCCGGCACAGCCGCCGCCGCCGCCGCCGCCGATAGATAAAAGGGATCGGTGACATGGGGATAATCAGAAGCGGCTTCTCGTTGATGGTCGGCACTGTGTTTGGGATCTACGTGGCCCAGAACTACAACGTCCCCAACATCAAGAAGCTGGCCACCACCGGTCTCTTAATAGCCAAACACATGGAGGAAACCTACAGAAAGCCCAAGAAGAGGGACGACGACTGAATGACTGAACGACATCTGATTTTTGATTAGCTGTCCCCTCTAGGATTTTCCCAGGTCCCCATGTAACTTTTTCTTTTTATAGATTTTTTATTTTTTTACTTTTAAGAATTTTGAGGATTGTTAGAGGAGGCGGCGCTGATGTTTGTTGGTCTAATTATGAGTATGAATTTTGTGTTCGTAATAATTTAATGGAAGTTCGGGAATTTGCTGAAATTTGCTCACTTTTCTTGTTGATCAAGATGTAGGAGCCTCGTGCATTAGACGCTCTTTTCTAGATGTTTTCTGTAATTGTTTGGCCAATGACACAGAAAAATGCAGCATTGTGTTGTTTAGCAAAGTAATTTTAAGGAATGAAAGGAGCAAATTCATGGTCATTGAGAATGAGCAACATTCTTTCTCATGGCCAATGAGAAGTAGGAATAGAATGCATATGATTTTCCAGAAATAAATTTTGAGTTGCAATGCAAGTTTCAAGGGGAATATGTATTGATTTCTCTCTTTTAAAAAAAAAAAAAAAAAAATTAAGTAAAAGAGTGAAATATTGCTAAATATGGATGATAACTGATGAATGTTGTGGCAATCAAATCTTGAATTCAAAGCAGTTAATGGTGATGTGTTAACTCCTGATGAATGCACTCCAAGTAAAGGTTAATGCTAGCAAGAACTGGTAAACAAAGTGTTGATTGGTTTGTGATGACCATGAAAGGAAGTGTCCGTATATTCTATTTATTCATTTGCACTTACATTTTGCATGATGCAACCCTACCCATTTCAATTTTTCTTCCCCATCGTATTACATGGAGTCTATTTGGTATCTTCTTGTCGTTATGGCTTATCTCAAGATTCTAAGGATTCCTTGTTGTCTGGTCTAAGTTATATTTTGAGCATTAGTTTTAAGAGATTCCATTTGTTTAAAGACTAAAGAGTTCCTCATCTTGAGTTAGGATTGAAACACAAGTTCATTGCTTGTTTCATGTTTCATTGCTGAGGGATCTCGTGTTGGTGATGCTGCAAAGTTTGACGTTTCCTTCGTGCCATATAGTAGCTAAAGTTCTTGTGTTTAATGCCCTAGTACTGTGTTTGAATGTTGCATTTAGAGGATCTCTGTCTTGCACTGCAACTGAATAAGAGTGACAAACTGAAACCTTGGGTCACAAAATCCACAAGATTTAGGCTATCCTATGTTGTTTGTCAGTACATAACATCTTTTCTTCACATATATTCTTAAAAATAAAGCATGAAAAAAAAGCTGAAAAGTTCAAATGTTGTCCAACCATAGTCTTGTAAAATTTACTGGATGGCTATACATAAGTCATCGGAAGTCTCACTCTTTGCTAAAGCTGGATTGAATGGAAAAGAGTTCTTCATCATGTGTAATTTACGCCACTCATCAATGCTTGCAATCTGTTCTGGACCCAAATTGGGAAGTGCCGCACGGTTCAGAAGTTTCATAATTTTTTCTGTTTTACCAAGAAGGTAAACTGCATGCTGTATGCTCTCTTCTCTCCGTTCAATTGTGCTGCCCAGACACTTGAGGAATATGATGCATTGTAAATTGGTGAGACAAGCACCAAGTATATCAGAGATCATCACAGTCGGTGCTTCAAGTAAAAGTTCCCCCATGTGCTGGTTTCTGCTTTCATGGTTCTGCAAAATTGTTTGGCTTATTCCATACATGGAATTAGCAGCAAGTACCTTGTTGGGCCACTTAGAAGGGCCTTCCTTCAGACATTGATTCATACTTGTCTCTTTGAATTCCAGAAATCTGGTCTTTGCAGCATCAGCAAGCGTTTCAAGGACTTCCTTTGTGCTTTCTGCTTTGAGGGACAGTTTATGGAGATCCACATCTAGCCACTTGTGGTGGAGATCAACTTCTAGCCACACTACATATGCTGCCCTCTTAATCTTAATGCTATCATTTCTTGGGTCTAGTCTTTCTTCTATGAGATTGATATACACGAGGCCTTCATGTACACTGTTCATCAAATGTTTAATTTTGCAGCTACTGATATTTGGATGTGCAACTGCAATGGCTGCCAGAGTCACTATAGGAAGGGCCCAACAATTAGGAGGCTCTTCAGAATCTAAAGAGGGAACCAGGTCACAGTCAAACTCTTTCATTCCCTTAAATCACTCGGAAATGGTTGATTTTTCCAAGAGCTTTATGAGATACTTGGGCTGTTTCTTTCTTGCGCTCTGCAACCAGACATCAGTAGCATTGCAATTGTTCTTCATCATCAGCCCGACTAGTTCATTCTCCCCTTCAAGATGCAAAACAAAGTGACTAAGATCAAATTTGGAGTTGGACCACAACCCTGATCCCGAATCACTTGAAATACTGTCGATGCTGCTGTTCAACTTCTTCAACTTTTTGGAGCAATCAATGAGAAACAAAATCCAGCTCATGAAGAAAATTGAAATTTGCTGAATCAATTTGCTGGCCAGGACGATTCCAGTTTGCATTCTGATGCAAAGGTCTAAAATCCTAGCTCTCAAATGATGGGCAAGTTTCCTGCATTGCCGATTCTTTATTCGTAAGGTTAATGGGCACTCCTTCATCTCTACCAAATCCTCTGTCCAGTACCATTCTACCTTGAACATTCTTTCTCCGCTTTTCTTCCTCCTTACTGGGCACCTAAAATGTACAGCCGAGAACCATCTGGCTGCTGGGGCAATGGTACCAACTACAACTGCAATGGTCTGTGTAAGAAGAGCTAAGGTGGTTGACCACCTGTAGTCCGACTCTCCCTTGCAAAACTTGAATGACCAGGGCGTCAAGTAAGATTGCAGCAGAGCCTCTGGTAAAGTCATGGCACTCGGAAGACAGAGTGCACCCGATGCAATGCATGTAACTGAACGGGCCATCACAAATTGGGGACTGCAGGAATGAGCCATCATCCAGAATTTCATTAAATCTTCTTTCAGTTTCTCGTCTGTTGTCTGGTTATTTACATCAGATCCTTCTTTCAGAACCACTCCATACTTCTTATTGTACTTATATTCTAGGTACTTCTCAGTTGTTGGCACAGTTAAAACCGAAAAGCTCAAAATTACAAGCAAAAGAAGCATGAGAAACATGATAACTGCATGCTCTTTCCAGTAGAGATAAATTACGCCAGTGCTTAATTGGATTGAGATATTAACAACAGCAGTGATAACAAGTATTCCCAGAGCAATAATGTTCATGCAAATTTCTTTGTTCTGCATCATTCCAAGAGAAGGCATAGAGTTACCCATTACAGTACAGATCAAGACACCGCTGCTAAGTTTCGATAGCTGATCAACACGGTGAGGCATCGGTGTATTTAGATCCACTGACAGTTTGACAGCCAAGGCTATTACAGTCAGTGAAGTGGCATTGATGGAGAAGTACTTTGTAGAAAACCAGAACTTTCGACTGCAGAAGCCATGGATGAAATCTGCAGCCATTGCAATTGCACGGGCCACAGCGGCTGGCTGCTATGTAGATGCCAATCCACGGCATAGGTTCATTGAACTTGCCTTCATTTAGGTACCCATCTGCATGGCAGCCGATCTTGGTCATCTTTTATCATCCACTTCCACTACCCCTTTAATCAACATTCCCAGTAAACGCCTGTTTTTGCAACAACGTTGTCCGGGACACTCTTTACTTGGGTCTCGAGGATTACGGCCGTCAATGTTTTGAGGGTTGAGCCGTGAGACTCAAGTCGCCATTCAAATTAATACATGTACATACCACTCTTAACTATTGTCAGATATATATTATGTGCATGTAAAATTAAATTACAAAATTTTTAAAAATAAGATGCATAATAATTTTTTCTTATAGACATATATATTAATACGACGATAGTTTGTTGGTAAAATAAAATAATAAAAATATTTTATATTTTGATAATCATGTTAAATAATTTAATTTATAATTTATTAAACATCATGTTACACTTTATATACACACGACATATTCTTTTAAAATTTTTAACAAAAATACTAATTATAACGCAACGTGAAATAGAGAAATTATGCCATTTTAAGAACTGAACTCGCTTGTCGAAACACTCTTATCAAATTATCTGTTGTGACGTCGAATGTTAAGGCAGCAATTTAAAGTTCCGACTACGAAAGTCGAGAATTAGGATGAGAATTTGTGTGAAAAGATATAGCAATTTAAGTCAAAATCCCTCTTCCTTTTATATATATATATATTTATTAAATTAATAAAAAAGTATTTAATAATAATATTAAAATTATTTTATTTTAATAATAATATTTGATCGGTAAGTAACCCTCAAAACTAAGAATTATACAAAATTATATAATAGTTAGAGTATTAGAGTTATTGTATTCCAATAGTAATATTAAAACTAATAATATAAAAATAAGTCATCACCCAGTGTTGGCAATTATTACTAGAAAAAAAACTTAAAAATCAATAACTCATTCAATAATTGCATTACAAATAATTAAATTTCAATAATTATATCAAAATTAATTAAAATTCGACAAAAATTTATATGGAAAAATTGTGCAAACCAAGTAACAAAGAGAGATAAATCAAAAATTTTGCTTGTGTTTTTTTTTTCTTTTTTCCTATATCAGGCATTTTGAGAGAACAAGAGACTTATCGATGGAATCACATTTGTAACAAAATACTAAATTACAAATTACGCTCTTGCAGGAACTGAACTGGTTTCCACAAAAAAAAAAAAAAAAAAAAAAAAAAAAACTGTCCAAAAATTATCATTTAATTATTTAAATTAAGTTAATAATAATAATAATAATAATAATAATATATAATTTAAAATAATAAATTTATTATATTTATTTTATATAAAATAAAAATAAGTATAAAACAAATTACGCTTGTCACAAGCTACTACTATTGACGAACCTAACAGAACGAAACCCTAACCCAGAACACCGTTGAAGCTCGCCGGCGACGGAAAAATAATGTCGACGAGGACGAATTTCTACAAGAATTCTTCGCTCTCTTACAAAAAGGACATCGGCCTCTCCTCCGTTCTTCAAAACCTCAAAGGTAACATTCACACGCACACATAAATACCATCACTTCAATTTCCACTTTCTTAACAGTCTGTTTGGATGTTAAGAAACCGGAGGAAACCTAATTTGAAATTTACGTATGCGGATTCGTTGATTTTCTAGCTTATAATATTGTAACCGGAAATAGTGCTCCGGTGGAGGAGCAACCGCCGCCTTTCGATGAGAATAATGCGGAGAAGGCCGCCGGCTGCCGGAAGCGCCGCCGGAGAGATTTTCTATTGCCTGATAGGGTCGTTGACATCAAAGAGAACGACGGACCGATGTCTCACCAGGATTATATAGATAAGAGAAGGCAAATTCGGACTCGGTTTTGCGGTTTTTATTATTTGGTTTTACTGCTCGTGGCTAACTTTGTTAGAAATCTGTGAATTATTGTTAGTATGTTCTTTCTTATATGGTTATGAATCTTTTTATTTTTTATTTTGTGTGTTTGAATGAACAGGAAAGAAGTGGGTGCATCTCAGCCGTATGAAATGTTATCCGCTGATGTTTTGGTAATTAGAACTGCTGTGCAGCTTGGAACTTATTTGGATTTTGATTTTGTTGTTGTTGTGGTTACTGAACAGTAGTTTATGTTTCTGTGGTTGCGACAGGGAACATTGAGTTCATCGAGTTCGGTTTTGAATTTGGCAAACTATGGAAGTGAGCGTTATTGCTACTTAATGTGTTTTTTAACTCTTGATTTTTGTTGTGGAATATATTTTTTCCATAGTTAGCCTTTGCTTTGGTGGCACTTTTCTTTTAATTCAACGGGATTGCTTCTTTTGGTTGTTTGTGCCATCGGAATGTATCTTATGTTTGTTCATTCATGAAAATTAGGTGATGAAGATGCTTCTTCAGAATCTCAAGACAATGAGGAACCTCCACATTATGGTTTGTCTGTGAATACTTGTCTACCAGATTTTAGTTTGTGGACGACTGATCTTGCTAATTACTTAAACAGGAGTCTATTTATCCAGCTGTCTTGCTTTGGCTTACCCAACCATTAAAAGTATTTGTATTTAGTTATTTATTTTTATTTTTACTTAGTTGGAGATTACAAACATGTCAACATAATCACTTAAATGATTTCTTCATCTACTTCTTATTAGATTGTGCAAATGAAGTTGATCAAGTTACTATAAGAAGTGAACAACGGTACCCTCTACCAGGAGAACCTGTTTGTGTGGTATGTGGTAAATATGGAGAATACATCTGCAATGAGGTAATATACAAGCACCCATATCTTTTTGAATTAATTTACACTGCTTCCAGATGCTAGGCGTTAGCTGATCTTGCATTATCTTTCTTGGTAGACAGACGATGATATTTGCAGCTTGGAATGCAAAGCCAAGCTCCTGCAAAGTTTGAAGCTTGTACAGGTATCTTTGATTGTCATGTTTATGATAATGTAAAGTGTTTTTGGTTCTTCAGTGACACTTTCATGTGTCTTGTTAGCCCTTGCCTAGCAACAAAAAGCTGGATGTCTCATCATCACCAGTGCCTGAGGTTGGTGGGGACAAGTGGGACTATAATCGCCATCGTTGGTCCAAAAAGGGATCCAATCTTTGTGCTTATGAGTGGCATGTTTCTTTGTCAAGTATTTTGGCTATGGAGTTTACATGAGTACTGGTTTTCTCAAATTGTGAACTGGAAACACCTGCTTGACACTTATATTTTTATTTATTTTTCTGACAATGACATGTCATTCCAGTTGGAAATGCCAGAGGCCTGGACATCTGGCTGAAGACTGTTTAGTGACAACATCCAATCAGGTATATTATTCTCCTCTGTTTGAAAAACATCACAGTGCAATGACTCTCCTCAATTTTAAGGTATACTACTTTACCTTATTGAAGTGTGCTTGATGTCTAGGTGGCAGGGGGACAGAACAAATCCAATTCCATATCCAGGGATCTTCTTGCACTTTACCGAAGGTTAGTTAAGTACAGTTCATGGAATTATATCATTTTGTCTCTGTTTGACCAATATTTTAAAGAAAATCACCAGTACGTGCTAGAAGAAGACTAAATTTAAGATAATTAACATTCAGAAATTGTTCCTCATGTAAGAAATATCCCCACACTGATCAATATGTTTTTCTTATTATAATTGGCAATTTAATTTCTCATATAAGTTATGCATTGTTGTCATGTATTTGGTCTCTTGACCAATTATTCATAAGTAATATGCATCTCATATTTTCAAGTAAAATGCTTTATCATATTCTTGGACTTTGAGTGATCTTAAGTAATAGATGGCCAAGAAAGGAAATCTTCATCCATGTTTTATTGGCTTTATGACTGAAGAATTTATGGGTAATGCTGCATCCTTTTCTTGATTCCTTGTGCATGTGCAGATGCCACCACATTGGTAGAAACATGTCAGCAGCATATTGCAATATGTGCCGCAGCTCTTTAAGTCTGGCAACTTGCCTTGATTGCAGTACTGTTCTCTGTGACAAGTAAGGACTTTATCTCATTGTTCAGGTGATTTGGAAGTATATTTTGGCCCAATGCATCTCTCTCTCTCTCTCTCTCTCTCTCTCCCACACATACACACACTCCCCACACAATTTGTTGAATTTATTTGTATCATGCATATGATCTAGTTACACAATCAATCTGTTACTTCGAGTTATTGTAAAGTTGTTGGTAGTTACTGATTGTGTATTTCTTAGTTGTACAAACTCTGGTATTCTCCCATTTATATGAGGCTGGCCTATGCACATGTTTAGAGCCTTCATGCAATCTCTTGCAACAGATTATGCCCAACAACATGAACTACTCTGATGCAGGCTTAGTTGTGTGCCTTAGGGTAGTCAGTAGGAAAGGGTAAATTAGTCATGCACAAAGAGGATGGTGGAACAATTTCCTGTTTGTTTCATAAGATCAGTCTCAAAAATAGGTACACTTGTGTTCCAAGCAAGGGTGAGAGTTCCAAGTGTGATCTAAAATCAAGTATATTAATGAAATTGTTAACTATAGCTTGAAATGGGGGTAATTGTAGTACAAATGTTATGCTCATATGATGAGTGGCAGATTACTTTCCATTATTAGCAAGCACGCATATTGTGGTATTTCTTTTTATCCTTTACTTACGAATAATGATATTTCAGTGCAGGCCATTTGGATGAGCATATAAAGAGACATCCATCCCATCAACAATATTATTCTCACAAACTTAAGCGCTTGGTATATTTCTATTTGCCTGTATTGCCTCACCAGATATAACAGGTTCTACTTTTTTGTTCAATAATATTTATTTAACCTTAGTAAAAAGGTGTTTCTAGTGCACGAGACTTCCACATGGTGGGGTCTAGAGAAGGGTTAGATGTACTACATATATTGCCTTGAGGTTTTCTTTAAATTTGTCTACTTCATTCAAATGGAAAGATGCGTTTGAGGCTCCCACACCGTGGGCTTCGTGGAAGGCTACCTAGCCTTGCTCCTGTTTTTGCAAAAATTATGTTTTGTGACTGGAACATGCGACCTCTAGGTCACACGGAGTAACTTTATTATTACACCAAGGTGTGCCTTTTGCATTATTTAAATGAAGTGTGCAATTTTTCATTTTAATTGTTGCTCTCTATCTCTCTTTCTCCTGTGTGCCGTGTGTGTATTTTTGTGTCTGCATGGACATGGATGCCAACAATTTTCTCCTTCAATTTTTGCTTATGTAGCAAGAGAAATTTAGGGGATAGAGGGCAGTAAACGCCTGGTTCTACTTGGTAATTTTATGGCTTAAGTGATGCAGGTGAAATGCTGCAAGTCAACATGCAAAGTTACTAATATCAGGGATCTTTTGGCCTGCCATTACTGTTTCAATAAAGCCTTTGACAAGTTCTATGACATGTACACTGCAACTTGGTAGGTGACATACATTTTAGAAAGTATTAGTTGGATATCTTATGAAACTCAGTGCTCTCTCTCTCTCTCTCTGTCGCTCTCTTTCTCTCACATGCCCCTCCCCCTCCTGTTCTTTTGTTTTGGTGGGGAGGGGTTTGTGTCCTGAAAAGTAATGTTGATCTCTTTAAAAGTATTTTTTCCTGGACTATGTTGATACTTATGGGAGGAGAGGAATTCTGTTCATGGAATTCATATACATGAAGTTCAAGATCTGTTAGAGCAACTCACCTTATTTTTCTGTGGTGTGAGCTGTTCCATGGACATGGAGTTCTAAATGTAACTTGTATGGGACAAACTTATTTATTTCCTAAATTATCTAACGGCATACATTTCTGCTAAATGTAGGCAAGGAACTGGACTTTCAGTTATCTGGGGTTCAATTTGCTGTGAAGATCATTTTGAATGGTGAGACTAGTCACATTCCTTGGCATAATCCGTGTTCCCACATTCTCCTGTGCGCCCGGTGACTCTCGTTGTGGTTTGTCATGACTGCAGGCACAGGATGAATTGCTTAAATGCAGATATAGAGGGCAAAGCATACATTATCCAAAAAAATGTGCAGGATAAGCGTGTACAGCTTAGTGACATCATTTTCTGACGTGTTTCCATGATGAACAACTTCCTGCATGTTGGACATTCTCTTTGATGTACATCAGGTAGTAATCTTATAATGAAGTGTGTGGTGGATTTGTACCGTGAGAAAGAATGAAATCATCAATTTTCACTTTCGGTACATGCAGGGTTGTCGGGCCAAGAATTGTATCTGACTCAGTATTGACCATTACGTAGTTGCATTTGCAATGAGATCTGTTTGGCAATCAGGGGAACCTGAAAGATCATTCACCGTCAAGCTACAATTTGAAGAGTCGAGCAGATGCTGCATGATGCCCCTTCAACAGTTCCAAGTCATTGGAAGTAGAATTGGGAATGGCGCTTTTGCCTTTATTATATTCACTTAGCTATTCCTTTTGACTTGTAATGAAAAATCATATCTTTACGTTCTTAACTTGTTTAGGAAAAGTCATGGTTAATTAATTCGTTGCGCTGACAGAACCCGGCATTTGCTTTTTCATGCTTCGTGGACCATAAATATGTGCCGTCGGCTATAAACCAGCCAGTTTTTTCTACTAAACGATTTCAGGTTGTCTGCTCTCCCCTTCCAAGTCATTGTGAAAGACACAAGTTGGCAAATTCTTTGTACGTGTTTGTTAGGATCATAATTATAAGGTATAAAATTTGAATTTCAAGTCAAAGAGTATGAGATTTTAATATGGGGTTTATATGAATTTGTGTTGTTTAACTTTAATGGTCAACTTTTGGGTTGTAATTCTCACAGAACTCATATCAATCGGAATTAAAATTATCCACTGCTTCCCGAATAAGTACTCGTGCTGCGCGGTCACTCGTGTGACGCGTCGGTATGGTGGTGTCCGTTTGGGATTACGCACGGTGAAAGTGCTTTCTTCACTGTCGTGGCCGAGACCCAGAACGAGAGAGAAGGAAATTGCACATACTATTCTTCTTCCGCGGACGCTAGCACTGTCGGTGGAAGACGAAGCTCGTCGGGAAGACTGAAGAAGAGATATTTCTGACTTCAACGACGTCGTTTACCCAAAACAAAAACTCTTAATTTATAAAAAAGTTTATTATAACAATATTGATTGTGGGTGCCTATAAATTTAAATTAAAATTACTTGTTAACCTTTTAATTTAATTATTTTTTTATGTAGAGAACTTATTACAATTAATTATCAATGCTGATAAAATTGAATGAAATTCTTCTATATTGTGAAATCTAAAATTAGACACGTTCTCTTGTTTGTTTTTATTTGTGTCCCAAATAAATCCCAACAGTCGCAATGCCAGAGCCTATATGAGAGAGTGACATGTTTCCCTGCCATCGCGGATTTCTCAAACTACTGTGTTTCCAAATACAATTCATAAATAAAACCATGAACTCAGTGGAGCTCATGGAATAAATCTCATATCTAATAGTCATGTATATCTGTAGAGGAATAAAATTACAAGATGGTTAATCAACTTTAATTAAACCTGAAATCAAATCCATGGACTTAGTCTACGTCCAATTTAGTATGTAAATTACATATGATGATGACCTTCTTGGTGGATAGTCTTAATAAAAGGCTATTTTATTTGAGTACTACAGTACTTAACTTTAAATGATTTTTTTTTTCTTAATTTTACAATCTGATTCTTAAAATTTTTGTTTAACAGCTAAACAAACATTGCATACTCCTAGAAATGATTTTGTGCGTATTAAATTGATCTGAAGAATATATTGTTCGGTCATTTTATTTTGTGCGGTACATTTACATTTTGCACGACAAAAAAGGAATCAAAACGGTGTTCGAAAAGAAAGAAAGAAAGAAAGAAAAAGAAAAAAAAAAAGGACTCAAAGCCAAATAGCATACAATTACATTGTATGAGAGAGAAAAGCATGGCCGTGCCATCATGAATGTCTCAAAGACTACTGTTTGCGAAGAAATTTAATATGTAAAAAGCATTAATTTAGTGGAACTCATAGATTGAATCTCCCATCTAGTGGTCATGTAAATCAAAGGCGAGAATTCTATGGTTGCATGTGCTGCCTGCTGGAAGAAACTCATCCGGTTTATTGTGTACATACCAATGTAGGGCACCATTCATACGCGGCGCCCTTGACAATGATTTATTGAATTGATCATAAGATACAGTGATGCACACTCAAACAAGAGCAAGTAAATGTCGCAAAAGCGACAAAACTCGACTCCTTTTTCCAGGAAAATTGAAGAAAACACACTCAGCAACAGATTATTTTACCAATACGATGGCCTGAATTATTTCTTTCTAGGGATATTAAATGTGCATGACGTGCAAGTGCCAATGAACATCCCCAAAGTCCGCGCAGGCCATAAGGTTGACCCGACTGACGTACGTACGTGAAGATAATAAAACGAAGCGCTGGCAGCTTGATTAGTATAGATAAATATGGCTCTCCTTAACAAGCGAAGCAGCAGGACAAAAGAACAGCATCCTCGGAGTAGGACGGTTGCAAGTGCCGAGTAAGGTCAAGGCCAATGGCTCTAGAATATATTCAGGTGGGGTGACTTTGCAAATGCAAAACGCAGCGTCGAAAATAGAAAGGGGAGCGAGGAGATCGCAGCAAGTTTGGCTCAGCGCGTCCGATGGGGTGCCGGTAACGCTGCATGCCTCTGACAAGGCAGTGGAATCGAGGGGACAATCACCGTAGTCCCTGGCAATTACCCTCGCTGAACTCATAATCAGTGAATTTGCCAAGAGAAAGAGGGAGAGGAGAAGGGCAGTCGTTGATGCCATTTCTAGTTAATTCTAAGCTTTATTTATTCTGGAAATGCTAGACTTAGCGGCTCTAAGGGATCGGATAGTCTGCATGGACCTCTGCTGAACCGGGCTAAGGCTTTTGTAGACATAGATGAAGTGCCGTAGTGCCCTAAAAAATTGCTAAAACTCCCCCCCCCTCCACCCACCTGCCCCAATCATGGAGATCAATAATTGCATCGATGAATCACGTTGAGCTCTTCCGTCGTTAAAATTCATTCATTTTTAAAGTCTCGAGTTCAAATTTTTAGATTTTTTTTAAAAAAAAGTGCAGTATTTATGTAGAAATATCCTTTAAATTTTCTACGGACCATCAATAAAGCTATCAAGTGGCTCATAAACAATGATGCCGCACAAGATTTTGGATTTGTTTAGTATTTTAGCTGCAGTTTGCCAACCTGTGTTTTCAATTAAATTTAGATATTTTAATATAATAAAAAAATGCAAAAAAGGGGGGGAAATACACCGTAGTTTTATAATTTTTTAAGGTAAAAATAATCACAGTTATGTATACAAATTATAGTTTAAACATATAAAAGAGTTTTTTTTTTTGGGTGTTTTTTAATAAGATTTTTTTTTTTTTTTTTTTGAAACGCTAAAGACTATAATCAAACAAGCAATTATATTTGTCGACGACAAGTTTCGGGACCAAGAGTTTACTTACAATAATAATAAGATTAAACTGTAATCTCAAAGAAATTCTTTTCCGCCTTGTCAAGCAAACTATGAGATTAAATTAAATTCAGATGGTAAGTATTTTGAGGTTGATGACACTTTTATCCTGTCGAGCCAAGGGTGTACCCTATAATTTGCAATTACTGCATGTATATCTCAGGGATTCAATTAAGAAACAATTGAGAGGGAAATAATAATAATAATAATAATAATAATCATTATAACGCTTTGAACTTTGTAATCAGAAGTCACTTATTTTAAGTGTCACGCCACACACAAACTGTGTAATTGATGTCCCACATGCACTGCATATCGAGATAGGGTACTCTCGATCAGTGAGCTATTACGCACTCTTTCAAGGGTGGCGGCGTAGCCGCTCCTAGACAAATTTGAGTGGTCATTATTTAGTCGGAGATCCATCCAAATTAGGATCCGTTTTAAATAATGGATAGGGTTATTTTCGTGGCATTAATAGCTTGGCAATCAATTATGGTCCAACGACACTGTGTGTTTTGGGGTATGATGCCCGAAGTATAATTTAATTTATGTGCCAAAAAAAAAAAGTCTCAAAAAAAAAAATAATAGTAAAGTATCGTACACCAGTTCTTAAAATAAGGTATTTATTATATTTAATCATTTTTATTTTAATTTAATAAAATTATTATTTTTAATTACATTTTTTTAATTTTAATTAAATTCTATTTAAAATTTTTTATTTTCTCTCATATATAACATTAAGTTAACTCATTCTTTAAAAGAGTCAAATTAAAAGTTTTTATTGAAATCGAACGAGATCCAGAATATGGTAAAAAATTATTTAATTTATGAGCTAAAAACAAAAGTCTCAGACATCATGCTCAATGAACGAGATCCAAAATATGATAATAGTGGGCCGTTTGGGACATGGGAAAAAATTGTGTTTAGAAGAAAAAAAAAAAAAACTTAAACTTATAAACAACTATGCCCTTTTATTTATTTATTTATTTTTCCTTGCCCTCAGTTTCATTATTGATGTATCCAAATATATTGTGGACGATTTCAAATGGGTACCAATATGCAGATTAGAAGGGGGAAAAAAATTGAGAAAATACTCAAATAAAAAAAGGGTCGCATAAGGATGAGGCTGATGATGGAGATTATCTTACCTAAGACTTCAATGCACCAACAGAAATATCCATTGACGCCGGGTTATGGTCTCGTTTGGCCATAATATCTTGGATGTTCTTCCACAAGTTTTTTTTTTATTATTATTATTATTTTTTATTTTCTCCAAACAAAGAGCGCCCGCGCGATGAAATATTCGGGGAATAAATTATATTTGGTTCATAATTATGCAACATGTGAATTTCTTAGACAATTTTGTCCCCACTCCGATCACCATGCTTTAGAAAGGACGTGTCATTGCATCAGACTCATGTTTAAAAAAATAATAATAAATTAGATTGGCATAATTTTATTTTTATTTTTGGAAACAAATTATTTTTATAATTTGAATTTATGATCATAAAATTATAATATAATAACATTTTTATTACGCTAAAATTGGCCCTTTCAATCATCGTATCTATTAACCAAGAAAAACAAAAAAAACTTGGATTTAGATTTTATTTTTTGAGCATCGGATTTAGATTTTGGTACTATTCTTTCTGCATGCACACATTCTCCAAAAAAAAAAACAAAAAAGGGACGGGAAATGGACATTGTGATTAACTCAAAACCTATAAATATATATAATTATAACAGTTAAATTGTAACCATTACATCTTTTCATATATATATATATATATAATAACTAATAATTATAATTAAACAGTATAAGTGGGTGTCCCAACGATATTCATTTTTAACGAAACTCTTATCCAAATACACCCTGGCCTCACGGTATGGTAATGTTATTATAATATTCGATTCATCCTCGTATTTCATCTCATTCAACAATTAAAAAAAGAAAAAAGAAAAAGAAGGCCCGACGTTAAAAAATAAAAATAATAAAAAAAATCTCTTAAAGAATGTTGCGGAAAGATAATAAAAGAGATCTCGAAAGGGGGAAAAGGATGGTAATTCGGAACAGCAGAAGTAACCCTTCATTGAATTGATCAGAAGATGCGGTGACACGAACTCAAACAAGAGCAAGTAGATGTCACAAACGGGACAAAACTCGACACCTTTTTCCAGGAATAGAGAAAGAACAAGCGAACACACTTTCACGAGTTCGAAGCTCACCCCGTGATAGGCCAAATGAACAAGTGAGCTCCTGCAGAATCGATGCACGTACACACATGCAAAGCTTCGACTTACGAGTTTGTTACTTTCGCGAATGACAAATTTGGCAAATTGATGGCAGTGGCGCAGAAATGAATACAATAATTCACGTAGAGTTGCTAAAGTTAAGTTCCACGAAATCTGTACTCGCTGGCTTTCTATATTCCCGAAAAGCTAAGCTTTATGTTACGAGCACACTCTCCTCGATGGGATCCATTAAGCATTTTTAAACGTAAAATCAGGTCAGGGTAAATCGAGTTCTCAGTGACATTGGCCGAGTCCGTTCATTGGGTTAGACATAGTAAAAAAGCCCTCCGAGTACGCATGAGGTGCTGAAATTGTATATTTTTAAAACCTTATTGTGTGGAAACCGATTAAATTATTTATTTAAAATACTTTATACAAGTATTTAAACTATACGTTGAGAATAAATATAAATAATTCACTCGTTTTATTTGTACAGTAAGTAAGCGAAGGTTGTTTACTTCCATAAAGTATTCTCACTTACAAAATTTAATATTTCTTAATTTCCCACTTATTCTAAAGTCTATTTAATTCATTAAATTAAATAGATACTAAATAGATGGCTACCGTTTTGCAGGAACTGAGATACTAAATTTATTCATCGACGTGGCAAGATTATGGACCGCACAATAAATAGATATGTTCCACGAGACTAATGATAGGAAGGGGCGCCGTATAGTTTAGACGTGCCTATGACCAATGGTTAGACGTTATGATGGCCAATTGTAATTAAAAAAAAAAAATGGTGAAAAGATATATGAAATAGATGCATGCAGATATAAATATGAATTTATAAATATATAATTACAATTATTATGAGTCTATTTTTTTTTTTAAATCTAACACAACCCAGTTTTTTTTTTTTTTTTTGGTCATTTGTTTGACCAATTTTCTCCTCTTTTTCTTCTTCGATTTGCTGGATTTATTTATCTATAAAACGACGTAAATTTTATTAAATAAACGAGTGTTATACTCTAAAAGAAAACTAAGCAAAATAAATATTAAAATCAAGTAATAAAATTGAATTATTTATTAGCATCTTGTTTGGTTCAGTCATCGGCTACAAAATTAATATGCTCAAAGCACCAATTATCACTAATTATCGCCGATACAGAGATAATTAGCAGCCTTAAGAAAAGCCGTTCTGCGCTCCATGGATCCGCTGGATTTCGGTGCATTTACGTTTTGGGGTTTAAGCCTTTGAGCAGGTGAAGATTTTGTGTTTGTAAAAGATACAAGGGACCGTGTTCCACGAGGAGTGGCGGAGAAGGTGACAGACAGTTCACCAGCGGCGGTGTTCTGGAATTAAGACATTTGATTAGTACACAATAACCGACCGTTTAACACATCATAACGACATACCTTCACCACATGCTTGTTTTTTGTCTATTTTATTCTGCAGCCGGGAAGGTTGGATTATGATTTTTTTCTTTTAGTTATCTAATTTTGCTCGGAAGATTAATGGAATGCAAAAGGAAAGGAAGATCTATCAAAAAGCAGTTGATTATAAAATAAGCAGTGGGCGTCAGGCAGAGGCCTATTCCCTTGCGACTGCTCGCTCCTGAGCAGGGATATGCATGAATCACAGTATTAAAGCCGAGGCAATCCGGTTTTAGGCCGCGAATGATACATTGATGCTGAAAATGATGTCAAATTAAAGCTCCACCAAACTGATGATCTGCATATTATTAAGCCTTTCATATAACAATTCTCAGTATCTGTCAAAGTCAAAGCACCCCAGAAAAGAAAAGGAAGAAAAAGGGACCCAAAACTCCGAAAACCTCTTCAAGTTACAGAAAGAATGCATGTAAATAAAAGCATGGGTTACCGTAATGTACTTCAGCGACTGCAAACACATCACCCGGCCTAACGAAATTTTCTGACTCCACAAAGATAAGAAATAAGAAGGCTCCGCTCGTTAGTTTCATTTCTCTTCACCGTTCTTTGATTGGTGACAGCAAGGAAATAAGAGGAAAATATGGCTAAAGGCTACAGGTAACGGCCGATTATGTCTTCTTCATGAGATACCCCAAAAATATGCCGAGGAAGCCAACAAAGATAACAAACACGAACGAGACACCACCACGGCTTTTGCTGCCTTCACGTTTCAAGATTTCCTGAACATAATAGTCTCACAATTTAAGTTATTCCCATTATTGAGGGATCATAAAATTAGAGGAAATGTACATTATAGATGTTCATATTGGTGCACAAAATGTTTTTGACTTGATGGTTCTGGGAACTTCACCGTGCAAGTTTAATGAGATTGTCTACTTATGAATTTATATGAGATGGGACCAAACACACAAAAAACTAAAATTACGCGTACTTGAACTACAGAAGACCTGACATTAAAACGGAATCACGTATCCGTTACTCACCAATTCCTGACGAAGCTTGTTGTTTTGCTGAATTGCACTATTCTTTTCCTCGGTCAACTTTGAGATAAGAGTTCTCACCTGCAAGTATTACACATATATTGATGGCAAGGAAAATGTAAGCTCAATGAAAAGGAGATGTAATACCAAAAATTCCCTTGACATGGCATCAAACTGTGCAAAAAAATAACAATGGTTGTAATTCCATTGGCCAATCAACTCCAATCAGCCAACTATAATTTGCTAACTTCAAACAACAACAAACAGCAGGTCTCATTAAGCTCCACATTCTAGTAGGCAAGCCACAATAAGTTGATGCTATTAATTAGATTAACAATCTAAACCTGATGCCTATATCATATGGCAGGCAAGTGCCCGTATACTAAGTTCACATTGTCCTCAATTAGAGTCATTTTAAAACAGATGTAGTTCTGTATGTTGGTGACATCAGTAAGACAAATTGTGAAAGAAGCCCACACGAGAAAAAGAAGGCATCTCACTGATTTGGTATCTGTTTATTTGGTAAAAATAAACATCACAAAATTTTGGAGATGGAAAAGCACCAAGTCCGCAAAGCATAAAAAAGTTCTATTCAACTCAAGAATTTCAATAATGTCCAAAAGAGTTTCCACTTTGTAGACACTCGAATCTTGTTTTAAATTACAGGACAGGATGGGAAATTAAAAGGATGGAAGACTGAAACCTTTCTGGGACAAATTTAAACATGGGTAGGTATTATTGCATTCAGAGTACCAGGTTCTCCTGGGTGCCCACCAAGGAAATTAATGAGAATTATGCATAAACAGTTGCTGGAAACCAAATATAGTCCTAGAGTCTCATTTGTGGAAGACAAAAGATCACAATGAACACATCTCTGTCTAAAGATGACCTCAAAGTTAAGTATAAGCAAGATACATAAATGTGTCCTGTTTAGCCTATCCCTTCCAAGTACCAAATGCTTAATCTTCTAAGCAGAATGGTTTACTGCTATTTATCCTTAATTAACAACATCAAGAGATATGAGATGAAACAACAATCTAACTGCAAAGATTATAGAAAACCAAATGCAACTTACTATAAAAGGTAATAATAAGTATAAATTTGACCAGGAAAACAAATGCAGATTTATGTTACCTCCCCTGTTTTTTCCTGGACATCAAGCTGTTCACCAAACGTCCTTGCAGTCTGCATTTGACAACACAAATGCATATCATCTCTGAATTCGAGGCTAGGCAGAAGTTGAAAGTTATGAAAAACATAGCAAGAGGGGAAAAAGAATGAAAAAAAAAAGAAGAAGAAGAAAAAGAAAAAAGAAAAAAGAAAAGAATAAGAATCACTTCAAAACACTCACACTGAGGAAATCATTTCCATTCACATTTCCGTTTTCTGATACAGAATCCCTGGGAGAGGACCCCTCCTCAGACCCTTCTCGAACAGGAGAAGGAGGTTGAGGTGGAGATACATAGACCACTCTCAATTTGCACTCCTCCACAATATGCCCCGCCTCCTTGTTGAACTAAACAAACCCAGTTTCCATGAATAACAAAATTCACAACTCAAACCTTCAAAATTCACAACTCAAACCTAAGACTTGTAATTACCATCTCTGGAGTGATATCCTTTGCAGTTGCACCGTCATTTGCCTTTACACTCTGAAGCAAAAACTTGTCCTTGCATTGCATGTCAGGAGGAGCCTCCATTTGCACTTGCATTGTCACTGCATCAATGCCAAAGTTCATTGTATCATGCTATGACTACAACCTAAATTGAAAATGCAGCAAATTCTTTAAACAAAGAAAAAAAAAAAAGCCATGAAATGAGCACCTATAATATCACAAGTGGAACGGGGCAACACAACCCCAGCATTTGGTCTAACACAATACTTCTTCGGATTTGTGGTTTTGACCTAAACAAAACACATACTGATCAGATAATCAACAATCTCAAACATGCAGCATTCTTTCCAAATCTACATTATTATCTCGCATGGCATTTGATTCCTAATAGAACTCAACCCGAAAAAAAAAAAAAAAAACCCAACTTTGCAGTTTGAAATCTCAGATTTAACTTTGCAGTTTCTATTAAACTGTTTTCCAATGACCCCAAATCAAAAATTAGAGACCCAGAAATCTTTTCCTCCATTTTTCTAGCAGTTTCCCACCATCCAAACACGGAATCACTACATCCCATTCAAACAACACATTAATACACACGCGCGCGCGCGGAGATTGATAGAGAAGATGGAGGACGATTACCTTAAAAGCGACATAATTATCGGTTTTATTTGACAATTGAAGAGAACAAGAGATCTGCTTCTTCAATTCAACTGATCAAAACCAATATTTAAAAAAAAAAAATCCGGGTAAGCAATTATTAGATCAAGAAAATCCCGAAACAAAAGAGTAAAAAGAAGCAAACACATCCATTGAGGCTGACATGGAAATTTGAGCTCCAGAGGTTCGATGCTGAGAAGCTCTCCCGTGCTCATCTCGAAGCCTTTTTGGAAAATTGAACAGTACAATACCAAAACCCACAACAAGAGCGGTCGGTTTCCGACAAGCAGATTCGGAGAAGATCCGAAAGATACTGATGATTGTCTGGAATCCAAAAAATTAAAGTGCTTTTCGAGAAGGGATAATGCGAGAATGAGAGTTGGTGCAATAGCCGTTTGTGAAATTTAAGTGCTTTACGTTTTTTTTGGTAGAAGGAAAAAAAAATTGTTTTATTAGTTAATAATAAATTAAAAGTGTTAATTTTCGTATATTTATTGACTGCCTTATTACAGCTAGTCATCCCACAATGCAGTATATTTTTAAAACAATAAATCATATTTTCTTGAAAATACGGCATATTTTGATTTTTATCATTTTGTTTTTCCTTCCTAGCGAATTATCTAGATTAGATATATATATATATATATATATATATATTGGGAATTCATCCTTGAAGCATGTAATAATTGTTTCAAAATTAATTAAATGACTAAAATCAATAATGACACCCATGTCCAGTTTTGTGCCTTTTCTGCACAACAATAACAAATATAAATTTCTTATGGATAAAAAAAAAAGATAAATATAATGTTCATTACAAACTGGGGCTAAAAATCAATTTAAAATGTGAGTTATATAGTCAATTGAGGAACAACGTGACATCTTGCTCGGAGCTTGGTCCCAATTGCCATAATTGTTACTTATTGTACTATGGTCCCATGTGAATCAAACAAAAATAACAATCACTACCGCACTTTGTGAAATTTAACATCTTTACAGCTACTAGATTAAATAAAAAAAAAAACTTATTCGACACACAATTTTGTGATTTGATTATATATAATTAATAAAATATTTTTTTGTAATAAACAAGTTGCCAATCCAATACTTTAAGAATTATGTATGGGGTAGTCACCAATGTGTTTTTTTTTTTTTGTCTAAACATTATAAATAATTTAGTTGAGCTGGATCTGATAATGCCGTGCCTAAAACTCTGGCACCGGTGCCTGTGCCTACTTGGCGGTCCCAACCCACAAACGTGGGTTTTTTTTTTTTTATCCATCGTCGTGGGTTTAGGAGGAGCTTCACAACTGATGGGGAGGTACACTTTCTTTGTCACATCGGAAAGTGTCATCTTTTTTTTTTTTTTTTGCCTCCTGGGATGATTAAAAAAACAATTTTTTAGCAGCTGTCACAAGCTGGATTGCAACTTCCAACCATCTTTCTTGCGCTCATAAATCTCGCCTCTTTGTGAAGCTTGTGTATAATTGTTTAGTTAGACAAATCTACCGCAATAGAATAGCCAACAATGCCGATGGCGGTGTCTTAATTACTCAGTATTGGCAAAGTAGGACAGGGGTAATGCACCTAACACAAGCACGTCATCGTAGGGTTGTTGCGAAAAAACGGAGTCCCATTAAGGAGGTTTTGGTGAGATGTGATAGAATACAAAGCCTGCATTAATCTTTAACTTATTAGTAGGTTTCCAGGGAGAACGAATAAATATGGATGAAACAGAGTTTTCATTTGCTCATAAAGTGCATTCAATTCATATTTACGTGGGAGTAGCGGCTGTTGAAAGGCATCATAAGTACCTAGGCCTTCCTATGTTCATCAGCCACTCCAAAAAAAAAAAAAAAAGAAAGCATTGGGAGGAACTCTTGAACGAGTACGGAAACGCTTGGATGGTTGGAATGAAAAATAGCTATCTAGAGATGGGAAAAGGGAGTTCTTGTAAAATCAATTGTCCATGCTATCCCCATACATGCAATGAACTGCCTTCTTTTTCCGCACTGTCTCTGTGAGGATCTGGCTCTCACGATGAACCGTTTTTGGTGGGGCAACAAAGAAAATGCAAGGAAGAGCAGACGGTGGACTGGGCTTCCGTGATTTCTCTAATTTCAACTTAGCAGTGCTTAGTAAAACAGGCTTGGAAACTTCTTAAAGAATAGAACTCCCTTCTATAAGGAATTTTCGTAGCCCCATGTTTCCCGAGACATAATTTCATGGAAGCAAAATTGGGTTTGAACCCGAGCCATTTATGGCGCATTATCTTGGCTGCAAGGTCTCTCCTTGAAAGAGGGATTAGATGGTATTAGGGTAAATATTTGGTGGCTGAAGTTTTGGCTCCTTGTATATATTAGTATATATTTATATTTGATGATTAAGTAAATTGAAACTGAAGTTACAGAATTTTAGGATATACATTATATTTATATAGTATAATAGGTTACAATGAGTGGGCGACAAATTTTTTTTCAAATATTTTTGTTTTTCTCTTCTTGGCTTCTCTTGATTTTTATGGTATCAGGGCCGGCACAGAAGTTGCCGGCGGAGAGGACCTCGGTAATAACAGTGGATCTTGGGGAGGGTACTACACCGGAACTGCGTCGTAAGCAGCGGCCTTCTCGTTGAAAAAAAAAAAAAAAAGAAATTCCGGTGACATGGGGAAATTGTAGAGTTGGTTAGGATTTTCTGAAATAATACCGAACACTCAAACTATAGACCTTAGGACGATGGCGAATTAAAACTCCTCAAGTTCAAGGAACAATTCATCGTTCTTGTTGAGCGCAAATGACAGCCCAGGTAATTTAATTACGCAAACATAATTCAAAGGACAAAATTACGAAGAATGGGCTAAGGCCATGAGGATTTCGTTGAGGGTAAAGAAGAAACACAGTTTCATTGATGGCACCATTAAGGAGTCGAACCAAAACTCAGATGAAATTGATGATTGGTGGACAGTAAACTTCATGATTGTGTCATGGATCTTTAATACCATCGAACCAGGCTTACGTTCCACAATCTCATACAAGGAAACGGTAAGGGAATTATGGGATGATATTCAACAGCGATTCTCTGTTCGTAATGGCGCGCGAGTTCATCAATTGAAAACGGAGGTTGCAAATTGCAAACAAAACGGAGATTCAATCATGACTTATTATAGACGACTCAAGAAACTGTGGGATGATTTGAATGATTATGATCTTATGCCTACTTGCTCTTGTAATGGATGCAAGTGTAACTTCGTTACACGGCTTCAACAACGTCAAGAGGATGAGCGGGTGCATCAATTCCTCATGGGGCTTGATGAATCATCTTATGGTAATGTTCGCTCTAATATCATCGCTTTAGACTCTCTTCCAAACCTTCATAGGGTTTATTCTCAAGTTACGGAGCAAGAACAAGTGCAGGTGATGACTCGAGTGGCTCCCACTCGGTCTGATCTGGTGAGCTTTGCCATGAAAACAGTCAGCTCAGGTTCTTAGAATTTAGGGGGGGACCGAAAAGACAATGGAGTAGTTTGCTCCCACTGCCAAAAACCAGGACATAGCATGGACACATGCTTTCATCTACATGGCTATCCTGACTGGTGGCCAGGAATTTGACTCTAGGAAGAGGCAAAGGACGTGGTAACCAGGGACGTGGTCGGGGTAGAGTAGCACTGGCTAATGTTGCACAAGGGGCAGAAGGAGCGGTTACTAATGTTCCTCATGGGAGACCACTTGATGATTCTGATAAAACTAGGTTGAAGACCTTGAGTAAAGATGATTGGGAGACTTTGAAGTCTCTTTGGAACATTCACATGAATAATACATCTGTCACTCAGCTAAGGTTTAATGGTAAGACATATTTACAATGGTTGTTTGACACAGGTGCGTCGCATCATATGACAGGCGAGAAAACTGCATTTGTAGAGTTTCAAGGAATATCTCATTGTCCTGTGAAAATGCCGAACGGTGAATACGCTATGGCAACAAGAGAAGGAACCGTTCTTGTAGGAAAATTATTTCTCAAGGGTGTTTTATATGTCCCTGAAATACGATGCAATTTGATATCTGTTTCAAAATTAGCTCGAGACAAAGGTCATACTTTGAAATTCACTGATCGTTTATGTGTTGTTCAGGACCGTACTTCGAGGATGCTGATTGGAGTGGGTAAAGAGCTTGGGGGGCTGTATGAGGAGCTTATCGAGAGGTTAGTTTTTGTGGTGCTGCTTATTTTCTGACTATTGTTGATGATTGCTCTCGTGGTGTATGAGTTTATTTGTTAAAGGGAAAACATGAGGTCCCATATGTGGTTAAGAATTTTTTAGCTATGACCAAGAGACAATTCAATAAACAAGTCAAAATTATACGCAATGACAATGGTACAGAGTTTACTTGTTTAGGTGACTATTTTAAGGAACGTGAGATTATTCATCAAACCTCCATGGTTGAGACACCTCAACAAAATGGAAAAGTTGAGAGGAAACATCGACACATTTTGAATGTTGGTAGGGCGCTCCGTTTTCAAGCTAACTTGCCTATTCAATTTTGGGGAGAATGCATTCTCACTGTAGGATATTTAATTAATCGTACTCCATCATTGATTTTGGGTGGAAAAACTCCATATGAAATTTTGTTTGGAAGCCCTCCATCTATTTCTCATCTTAGGGTATTTGGTTGCCTATGCTATGCTAAGAATATTAATCGAAAAAAGGATAAGTTTGCAAGTCGAAGTCATAAATGCGTATTTATGGGTTATCCTTATGGTAAAAAGGGATGGAGGGTGTATGATCTAGATAGGAAAGTTTGCTTTGAAAGTCGAGATATGGAGTTCATTGAGCACATGTTTCCTTTTGCCCATACGGACCCTGCCAGGCAAGAAACTCCAGATTCCCTGTCTACTGTTATTAAGTCTACTATATTGGAGGACGTGCCTGAGATTGAGGCACCTTCGCCAGCCTTTGAATATAATGGACAACCCATGGAAGAGGGTGTGACAGCAGATGGGGTTGTACCAATGTCGGAAGTTCCAGAGGATACGGGTGCAACGGATGATCTTGGACGTGGCAAATGGGCACGACAGCCTTCAGTTCGTTTGCATGACTATGTGCTGCATACAGTTGCCCTCAGTCCCTCGAGCTCTCCTTCCTCTTCCTTGGCATCCTCAGGTACGCCCTACCCCATCACAAACTATGTGAATTGTACTAAATTTTCCTTGTCGCATCGTCGATTCGTGGCTGCAGTAACTATTGGGATTGAACCAACCAGTTTTAAAGAGGCTATGCAGCATTCATGTTGGCGTGAGGCAATGAAAAAGGAGGTTGAGGCACTAGAGGATAATGTAACATGGACAGTTGCTACTTTGCATAAGGGAAAGAAGGCTCTTGGTAGTAAATGGGTGTACAAAATCAAGTACCATGCAGACGGAACCATTGAGCGATACAAGGCACGTTTGGTTGTTTTTGGGAATCACCAGATCAAGGGTCTAGATTATAATGAGACATTCGCACCTACTGCAAAGATGGTCACAGTTCGTACCTTTTTAGCAGTAGCGGCGATCCATGGGTGGGAATTGCATCAGATGGATGTGCACAATGCATTTTTGCAGGGTGATCTTGAGGAGGAAGTTTATATGTGTTTTCCACCAGGCTTTACGACACCTGGAGCAGATAAAGTGTGATGTCTGCGCAAGTCTCTTTACGGGTTACGACAAGTATCGCGGTGTTGGTTTGCCAAGCTTGCTACGACTCTAGTTCAATATGGATTTCAGCAATCTAGCTCAGACTATTCTTTGTTCACATTTCAGCATTACAAAGTTCATTTGACCATTTTGGTCTATGTGGATGATCTGGTGATAGTTGGGACTGATAGCGATGTCATTCAGGTGTTTAAAACTTACTTGAATGCTTGTTTCCACATGAAAGACCTTGGCAAATTGAAGTACTTTATAGGTCTTGAAGTAGCATGAAATTCGACTGAAATTTTCCTTTATCAGAGAAAATATGCTCTCGATATTAATTCTGAGACCGGTTTGTTAGGTGCTAAACCTATCGGCACACCAATGGAACAAAATCATCACCTCGCTTTGGCTAAGGACGCACCTCTTCCTGATCCTATGTCTTATCGGCGTCTTGTTGGTCGTCTCATCTACTTGACAATTACTCGACCTGAATTGTTTTATTGTGTGCATATCTTAGCACAATTTATGCAGGAGCCACGACACAGTCATTGGGAGATAACCCTCCGGGTTGTTCGTTTCTTAAAACTTCATCTTGGATAAGGTCTTCTGCTCCGCTCTGATTCCTCCCTTCATCTTAAGACTTATTGTGATGCAGATTGGGCGAGTTGCCCCTTGACTCGACGTTCTTTGACGGCATATTTTGTCTTTCTTGGGGACTCTCCAATTTCTTAGAAAACGAAAAAACAACATACTGTATCTCGATCTTCGGCTGAGGCAGAGTATCGATCTTTGGCCTCTACGACTTGTGAATTGAAATGACTTAAGGGTTTGTTAGTTTCTCTTGGCATCCCTCACTCATCTCTTATGCAGATTTATTGTGATAGTCAGTCAGCTCTTCACCTTACTCATAACTCTGTGTTTCATGAACGCACCAAGCACATCGAGGTTGATTGTCACTTTATTCGTAATGAGATTCGTCGTGGTATCATTCTTCCTCAATCTATATCCTCGTCTCAGCAATTAACTGATATCCTTACCAAAGCTCTCGGCAAATGTTTCTTTGATGTTGTTCTCTGCAAGTTGGACATTTCTGATTTTCATACTCCAACTTGAGGGGGGTATTAGGGTAAATATTTGGTGGCTGAAGTTTCGGCTGTATTATATATATTAGTATATATTTATATTTAATAATTAGGTAAATTAAAACTGAAATTACAAAATTTTAAGTTATATATTGTATTTATATAGCATAATAGGTTACAACGAGGGGCGACAAACCTTTTCCAAATATTTTTGTTTTTCACTTCTCGGCTTCGCTCGGTTTTCAGATGGCTCATTGGCAACGGTACATCTGTTCATATTTGGTGTGACCCTTGGCTCCTGGAGCAAAACGATTTCGAGGTCCTTTCGCCCAAAGTTCAGCTTGAGTTTGACTC
This sequence comes from Bruguiera parviflora, assembly GCA_019804595.1. Lineage (NCBI taxonomy): Eukaryota > Viridiplantae > Streptophyta > Magnoliopsida > Malpighiales > Rhizophoraceae > Bruguiera > Bruguiera parviflora. The sequence goes on from CM034056.1 coordinate 2,093,939, forward strand.
AGTAGCAACACTAATTGACCCAGCCACTAAATGGTGTCGGGAGGACTGGGTTAAAAGATCTTTTATGCCTTCGAAAAGTGCCCAAATCATGTCTTATCCCTCTCAGTTTTGGAAGTCCGGAAGACAAAATTGTATGGCACCACGATTGTAATGGATTTTACACTGTTAAGAGTGCCTATCATATTGCTCAATCTCTTGCCCAATCTGACCCATTTTTGGCCCCTCATCCTCTGGCAATGATGATCATTCGGGTTGGTGGAAATCTATTTGGCATCTTAATATTCCAGGGAAAGTTCGTCACTTTTTGTGGAGGACTTGCCGAAGGTTTCCTGCCAATTAACATGAATCTTCCTTGTAAAGGGGTTCCTACGTATGGCCTTTGTGCCAGGTGTGGAGTCCAACAAGAAAATATTTCCCACGCAATTCTCCAATGTCCTTGGGCAGCAGACAAATTGTTTTTAAGCTCGCTCGGTCTCCAAACTTGGGAGCTTCCTCAAGTAGAGTTTCATTCATGATTCAAAAACCTCCTAAAGGAAGCGCCCAAGAATGTCAGTAAGCAGGCTGCCATGCTTGCGCGGGGTCTTTGGAAGGCCAGGAACTTGCTCGCGATGGAGCGGTGTGTCTTGGACCTCCACACCGTGATTTGTATGGCTTCCAAGCTCCTTACGGATTACACGGGTATTGCTGAAGTCCACGCGCCTTCTTGGTCCCAGGTTCCGACAACTAGTCGGCAACCTAAAATCAATACGGATGCAGCCCCCCCAAAAAAAAAATGTTGGAGGTTGTCCCACCACCCTCCGGGCCACTCCCCATTACTCTAACCATTGTCTTTACCAGGCAAATAGTTTGAAGTTTGAATGAGCTGGCTCCCTAAACTAGGACAAGGGAAGGAAAGTTTTGTGTTTGAATCATGTCGTTCGAATCATGGGCTTGTGCTTCTGTCTATGTGCTAGAAGCCCAATAAACTCGGCCATGAGAAACTTTAAGCTTGTTATTACTTTTCGGTTCCCTAACAATTTCTATAAAAGTGTTAGGTAAAATTTATTCGGAATTGTTATTTGTTAAAAGGTAAGACCTAAATGCAGCCTACAGGAAAAGTAGATGTGAGTTAGACCTGTTTCATCTAACTGAGCGATTTTTTATAGATCAATATATTTCAAATAAAATTTAACTAATTTTTATAAATAAAATTTCTTGAAATTATTTTTATTATTTCAATAGTAACAAATAATATCAGTTTAACCAAATACCATATTTTTTATATTCTAATAATAAAAATAATAATCAATAGTAGCAACAATAATCGGTAAATCAAACAGTCTTTACATTAAGGGTTTGGCTTCTGTAATTAGTATACTAGTCTTCTTCTTCTTCTTCTTCTTCTTCTTCTTCTTCTTCTTTCCACTTTTTGGTTATTGGTTAATTGGAGAGTTGGACTTTGAAGTCAAACAGAAGGGACAACCAACTGGGAATCACGACAAGAAGTGCTACTGTCTCGATGATTTAACAGCCCAAGTCCATAGCAGGGTCAGAGTCCACGTTGTCAGCACTCGGACTTAGCTATTTTAGATCTCATGCACTTCGGAATCTAGGTGCGTCGAGCTACGATTCAATCAGATTACGAATTATTGATTGTTTAATCGAAGAATTTTATTACACGATGGGGTGTTTAGACAAGAGAGAGATGTTGCTGATGATGTGACCGTGTAGGCTCTACATTGTTTCTGCGTGCTTTTATTTTTTATTATCTCAAAAACATATAATGTTTATATAACTAAGTTATTTTGTACAAGCTCATATCAATAATAAGCATCCAACACCTTTTCATAATAATATGTGTGTATTTTATCATTTTTCTTACATATTCCTATTTATCTATCTGCATATCATTTATAAAAAAAAAAACAAAAAACAAAAAACAAAAAACTTAAAAAACCTACTCTCTCTCGTCTTTCTTTCCATCTATTTTCTCCCACCGTGTAACATTTTCTTTTCATCAATATAGGTTAGGTTGAATTGCATCTTAGATTATTGATCATTTCTGTTTTTTGTTACCTTTAGTTTAAAGTTTAAATTCCCACGTACCCTCCAAAACTCCCCGTGTCTGCAAATTTACAAGCCCCCACAAGTACATTCAAGCTCTCCAGGCACCACACGAGGTTACGGGCTAAAACTCCCTTCTGTAACAAGAAATCGACATTTGAATGTGCTAAAGATAAAACGTTCAAACTTCGAACATAATTGTCACACACCTTTACAACTAACAAGTTCAAATTCTCAACGCTGCTATTTGTTGTGCAAATTTCTTCAGCACCTGCGAGAGGAAGAATTATTAGATTCATAAAAGCGGCATCTTTCATACATTGGCAGAAATAGGAATAACCATGACCAAAGTGAAACTCGCCATCTTGGTGTCTTCTAAAGCTGTTTCCATTGCTTGGAGTTTCTGTGAAGACCAAGATTATATATCATTATCACTATCGCTAGTGTATAAGATTGAACTTTATCAGAAACAGGTCATCAGAATACTACTCACTATGTTGATGTCTTGAAGTGCAGCTTCTAATGTCCGAATCTTCTGGGTCTCCAGCTTTTGGACGAAGTTTGTTTCTCCAGTTTCTCGTCTTCCAGGTCTTTGATCTCGTGCTCCATTATCTTCGGCTTTGACCAGGTCTTTCTCTGAAGCCCCACCAATGTTTTCTTCATTATTGTTTACCCGCTCTGTTGCAGAAACTGCCTGCCAGGAACAAATGAAATGCCTGTAAATCTCAGCATATGTGCATGACAAGTCAGATAAGTGGCTAAATACTAATACAAGCATACAAGGGAAAATGCGGATATGTTTTAATGAAAAAATAAACCTGAAAGATTTCCATGACTTCTGGATTGTTCCAGGGTCCTTTGTCACTAAACAAACAACCACCATAATCGGAGCAAGTGCAATTCCCTCCCAGAAAAGTTGGCAAGTTACTTCAAAAAGTCAAAAGAATACTAATTGGTAATACAACCCATATAAAGCTCCAGTAAAGTCAAGCATTACAGAAACCATAAACATTCACCTTGGGTCGATGAACTCAAGCAAGTTACTTAGGTAGTTGGATCCCAACACCTGAAATCAAACTCAAGGTGCTTTTAGCTAATAAATTTTGGAAGTGGGGGAAACGCAAACCAAAGCCACGTGTGTGAGAGATGTTGACAAAGGATAAATCTTACTTGAATCTTGGCCAATGTACGTGCGTCAAGAAAAGCCCTGAGTGCTTTCCATAGCACTTTAAATCCGGATCCAGCATTGACAATGAAGAGCTTATGCAGCGTCTGCAAAGTTTAGAATATGACTAACAATTGTTGCGTAGAAACAGAACTATCAGTTGCATTATGCCCTGCATTCATCCAAACAGTAACTAGAAATCGTATTTGGCTACCTCTGGGTAGTAGTTGCTGTCAATCTTCTGAATTTCCAGGAATAGATATCTTGCAGGCTTCGAGAAATTAGACATTCCCTATGCAAACGAAGGATTTCAGGATCTAACAGAAAAGGGATGAGCTTACCATATAAATAAAACTGTGTCACAAAGCTGACAGGCTTAAATTGTAAAAGTGCAGGATAATTTGCTTTCATATTCTTAAAGGAGATTAATTCCAATGTACCAAAAAATAATTCTTGAAGGATGCTTTCACACATAATGAGATTAACGTACCACTCCCTTGACATCCAAAATACTAGTGATGGATGCTATGTGCGTCTTAACCGCAATTGAGCATGCAGGAAATCTCACATTCATTGTCTTCTCTTGTTCAGCCACGTGGTACTTGACAAATCTTTCGATGGTAGTTGATCCGAGCAGTGCATCAAGCTCTATCATCCCAACCCTTTCTATATATATTGGTCTGCCACTTCTGTCAACCCCATGATATCCATGAGGATAGCATTTCTTTACCTCCGAGTACTCCTCAAACTTAAATTCCTGCAACACGTTCTAAATCAGTCCCTCAATTCTGTAGATGCTCTGGAATTTCACATCACACATTCCTATTTCAAATCATGGTAAGAAATAGCTTGAAATTCACCTTTGGAATTGAATCGACCCCAAAGTTCTCGCGCCATTTAATATAGTTAACAAACATGTCCTTCGCTCTTGGAATGTCAAAGTCCCTCATTCGAAGAAATCTAAGAGCGCAGATTATTAAAAGCACACGATGATAAAATCACCAATAAAAGAGCCGTGAATGCAACATCAAATGTCATTATGTGATAGAAGCTGAACTGCTCACCTTAAAAGAGTATGATGGTCAGTCTGCTTGCCTGGCAAGAGACCCTCAAGAAAAAGCAATTCACGGAAAGATTGAACGAGTTGTTCATCTTTTGGATCGTAAGTCCCTACAAGGGCGGTTTGCAAGCTCTTGCTCTTCCCAAGTTTCTTTATCGAGTCCCGAACCTTGAGAGGATAAGTTAGCATTGACATGATGCCTGAAGTGGATGATGGAGACAGCTTGTTTCCTTCAGGAGGAGGCAGAATCCAATGGGACTCAATCGGTGGATGGATAATTTTGCTTGTTTTACCTTTACTCAACTGAGAATTCTCAAGGACCAAAGATCCCTCACGTTCTCTGCCACCTTTCAATATAACTATCTCTCGAGAACTCTCCTTTAACTTTGACATTTGCACTTAATGCTCATATATAATGACGATAAACTGAGATCAAAAGTATCAAACTGGATGAGGACTCCAATTTTTCTAGCTGAAGAGTTGGACTATCCAGTTTATGGATGATCTAGTTCGATCAAACTCAAGTGGACGCGAAGCAAATATGACAGATATTGCTCTTGCATAAATGGAGGAAACTAATTTCATCACAAATTGGCAGCGGCTAGCAAGCTCGCAAGGATACTCATGAACCCATCAACCATAAGAACAGAAGTACAGGAATTGCCCATTTGTCCGTAAGTGGTAGGAAAGTCGAATAAAAAGTGTTCTCAGACCCTCAAAAGGAAGGAAAATGCAGAGCCGCGTTGGTATCAATCAGGAAGAATAAGTTGAAAACTTGAAGGGTTGTACAAGAACTCAGAGAATCAGAAAATTGCTCAAAGAAGGCATTGAAGGGAATCACAATTGCTCTCCAACTTTTCCATGGAATATCTAGATTGCCAAGGAACGTCCTGAAGGTAGGCAGCTGCACACGTTTCAACTCTCAAAAAATGAACTATTAAAACAACATGAGATGGAGAAAAATGACGCCAAGACCCATTTACTGACTGCAGTCCGAAATATGAATAGCTCAAATGATATTTTACACATCCTGCTACTCTCCTAGCTAAATTGTTTGTATCACTGTCATTTGCGACGAGTCCAAACTTTAATTGAAAGAAAAACGAGTGACCGTCTTCTAACGATGAAAAATTTCTTCTAGGTAAGTTTCAGCATAACTAACACAGTATTTCACTGTCCCGTGATTTTTTACTCAAAATATTCAATTCATTTAAGCAAATTCGGATTCAAAACCGTGGGTCTACCCACGCAACCCCAAATTCTTCATCCCCACTAAGCTAACCATTGATGGTTGGAGTAAGTGACGGCCTACAAAAGGGTTTTTTCATTGAAGACGCAATTAAACATGTACAACAATTCAGCGCTTGCTTAATTTTGAAGTCCTTTCTGGATTCATGACGATGCAAATTTTCGCTGTTAAGTCTCTTAGAGAAGAACCTCTACCCCCGGATGGACATTGCACAGCCCAAATATACCACGAACAAAGATCTAATTTTGACGGCTCTGCAAGCCATCTTTGATCTCAGTGCGCAATATGCAAGTGGACATATTGAGTTTTGTTAGTTCTAAAGGCTCGTCATAACCGCATTCATGGCTATTTTCCCGTACATTCCACAATATCCAACCTTTACACACTGTAAAAACATAATCCTGACAGATTTTTGGCAACATTATTGCCTGTGGTATCGATAATTCAATACAACATACATATCAACAAGAAGAAAAAGGTACAGCAACCATGTATATCCGAAGCTTGAGTCTCACATGATTTCCTCTCCATTTGATATTTAAACCTGAATTTAAGCAACCTGTTCATTAGAGTTCTAATTTTTATAGATGACTATCCCTCAAGATAAATTAATAAATTAATTAAATAAAAAATAAATGAAGAAGAAGAAGACAGCAGCCTAGCATTTAGCTGTCACCGAATCCTGCCTAAAGAGTGCATTTCTATAATCAAAGAACATATGATTAGTTGAATCCAAACTCCCAGAGCTTTGCTCCAGTTCTACTCATGTGATACAACTACTTATTTATGACTCAACTTGCAAGAAAGGTGCAAAACCAAAGGACACATTTATGACAAATACAAGACATCTAGCTGAAAGGGGGAGCCTTAGTGCAATGGTTGTGGAAACAACTTTCTTGTGAAACAAGATTCAATCCTTTTCCAGACCCCAAAACGTGGGAGTTTCATCCACTGGAATGGTATTTTCTCACAAGATATCTAGCTGAGAATGATATATTACCTAAGTTTGTGTCAAACCATGCAACAAAGCCAACTTATGACAGAAATAGATGAGTTGGGCTCTGACATTTACTTGTTTAGCCACACGCAATTGTGCAACTCCAACCACATAAGAGTCTACCGATCCAAGGAGCAAAGCATTCCAACAAACATGTTTTCCAATCTAATCAAAGAATGGCAAACTGATATACTCAACAAATGACAGGAGACAAAGTGATTCGGATGACCACTGAAAGGAGATATGTAATCAACATCTGGGATTATCAAATGAGGGAACTTGAAAAGCAAAGTTCATCTACTCAACTTTGTTTAGTGAACTAACACAAATCAATACCAGAATCAATTCAATTACAGGGCTGGGTTACCGGGGGGTAACCTTTGGATTGAGCTCTGACAAATCAATAATGCTTACACCCACTACACATTGTTTATCAGGAGAGAATTTGACCTCAAGCATAGCAGAATACAAACTGCTACAATCATACAGAAATTTTATGCCAACCTAAGAAGTTACTAGCTGTGAAGGCTTTAACTTCTCCAGCAACTTCTCAGCTTCGAGGAACAGAATCGGTCCACAAGATGTGTATTTTAGAGACTTCCATCTGTCCAAGTTTTTTAACCATTAATATTTCCCAATTTCTACAAGCATTTCAATGCATAAACAAGTAATAGGTGGTGGAAGCACATGGCAGTAACAAAAATTGCAAGAATTGATTAGAGCAATTTAGTACCAGACATCAATAACTCACCTGGGTGTGAATGGTAAAGCCAAACAATGAAGGTGCAAATGGTCAACACTGTTAAATGGAGGCTGATGAAATCCAAATCTGTCAAAAGATCAGAAGAAAATTTCTCAAGAGAAGGTGCTGCCAAGGCCAGTTTCACAAGCAAGAAACACTGAGGAAGCAAGCAAAATTAGCCGCAAGGTCCTTCTGGCCAGGGAGTATCTCAAGGATACTGCTCCTCATCTCTTAAGTTTGTAGCAAGCAAACACTGAGTACTTTTGTTTTTAGCTTTCATGCCTAGATGGTGAACCACTCAGCTTCATGCACTCCATTTACTGCAAAGGAATATGTACAGAAAATCCAAGAAAGATACCTACGATAATTCTGTCTGAATATGTATAGATGATGAGCTCAATCCTACAGAATGGTCACAGTACAACTGGAGATAAAAGCTACACATTCATTAGTGCATCTGCTTCAACCTAGTAGTGTGAAAGTTTATTTGTTTAATGCTTTAGTATATGAACCAAAAAAAATCAGCACGATGACATAAAAATATTGGTCAAACAACAAACCCCCTAGTTCTTCTTTAATACTTCTAACCTCCCACTCCCTCTGTCGAATCTGCAGATCTATTCATTCAAAATGAGTTCACAACCACATCATTTCAAAGTCAAGATTATGGAGTTTTTGCCGAAAAGTTTGAAATAAAAAGGAAAAGAATTGGCAATGAAATGAAATATACAGCCATTCCATCATTGATTACATACTTTCAGAAAAGATTTACAATTATTTTCCAGCCAAATGCTGGTAGCAAAATAAGGACCACTGACTATATGCTTTTTGATAGTTAATGTAAACAAAAAGGAATAACCAATTTCATTTTCGGTCATTATATTTCATGAACATTTCACAATGAAGAAAAAAAAAATCTCACAGGCAAATGAAATGCAGCAATGATTCTTCACAAGAACAGATACCTGTATTCTTTTGACTGAGGAGCATCTTGCTGTAGGAGTGTTTTCCCCACATTCAGCACGTGAGTTACTACATGAAACCGGTATAGAAAATATGGGTCACAGAAAGAAACTGGCAACATAATAAGCCTACCAGTAGTCCAAATTTAAAACCATATGTACTCTCAGGTCTGAGATTTACTGACCCAAAGTGTAATCTTCATCTCTCCTCTGAAGATCCCTGACAGTTGGAATGTGCTTCACAGGAATCACCAAGTAATGTCTGTCAATCAGCAAGATTACAAGTTTCCATTGTCAATAGGAATTATCAAAAGAGTACCAAAAATAGCAGATTCCAAGACAAATTGCAACCATTCAAAACTCAACAAAAGACCACTCCAAAGAAAAATACATGAAGAAAGGAGCTTGAGTCTTTCTCCAAACTTCATAAGTTAACTCCTAAAAAATCCAAGAAACCATCAAACAAGTGCTGTCCACGATCTACTACTGCTAGTTTGCTATATCATCCATGATGTGAAATCCCCTAAAGTGTTTGCAGTTCTCTCCAAACTTTATAATTAAACTCTGCAAACCTTGAAGAAAAAAAAGGGGAAAAGGAAAATACTTTCTGAAATCTAAAACAACTTGTTTGCTACGTTATCAATGTCATTTCTATCCAATACCCACGGGAATGTGAATCAAAGTACTTGCACCAACCGAGGAGTTAGCATATGCAGAATTCGAAGATTAGAAGCAACAAATCGTCCGATCCCAGAAAGTAAAATTCCCATCTTGATCCCCATTAGAACAGCTCATAAAGCTTCAACCAAATCCTGATTGTAAGTTCAAACCTCATCCAAAACCCAAATGAAATTCAAAGAGATGAAAGAAAAACAGATCATAAAAGTGTAAAGCTACTGGAGATACCTGAAAGCAGCAGGTCTAATGTCTTGGAACGCAACCACCTCGTCATCCTGCGAGACCCAACTAATGAACTTCCAATCATAAACCAACAATCAATATCGTAATAATCCGTTTGGTTGCTCACAAAAAAAAAAAAAAAAAAAGGAAAAAAAGAAAAGAAAACCTTGGAAAAATCATCCCATAAGACAAAGCTCAATTTTCCAAGAAACAAAACAGAGAATATTGCGTGATAGAAAGAGACGAACAGAGTGGAGGAGCGTGGTGCCTTTGGAGGCAGGATCGCGGGCAATCGCACAGAAGATGCATGGCGAGTTCGATCCTCCCATTTGTCCCTTGGAACCCACCCAAGTCACAAAAGTACGCACGCTAACAAACAAATAAACGAAAGGTCCTACGTTATTCTCAACTGCCAGCAAGCTTGCTTCTTGTAATAAAATTATTTTTCAGAATTATTCTGCGTTATATTTATTTATTTTTTTATATGTATAATAAATTTATTATTTTAAAATAAATATTTTTTATTTTACTTTAATTTTATATAAAATTTTTATTTTTATTTATATATAACATTTGCCCCACTCGGTCTTGTACTTTCATTACTATGGTCAGTGTCAGTACTAAGTTACCCAAATGTAAATATGAAGGGCTTGAAAATTTTTAAATAAAAATTCTCCTAAAACTAATTAAATTTAAATAAATGTTTATTTTTTAAAATACAAATTATCTATAAAATCATAACATCTCAAATTTTATTGTTTTAATATTTTTAATTGATTTTAAAATTTGTGCAACTCCGTACTCAAATCTTCTATATATATATATATATAGTTTCGTCATACTGAGGGTTTCTGTGACTCCAAAGCCCTGGCAGTCTCCTCCATAACTCGTATGACTCTGACTCCCCACTCACCGTTCTTGCGCCTATCCTCCACACAATTCCGAGCCATGAGCTCCGAGTTAACACAGCGCGTCTTCCAGCTCAAACTTGACCCGCTCACCGGTAATTCGGAGTGGCTCGTCATCGAAGAAGAGGAAAACGAAGCAAGAAAATCAGATTCTTCTCAAAATTCCCACAATGCCCTTCTCGCCACGACGTCGTACTTGGACATGCTCAACGACTCGGCACGGAACAGAGCCTTCCGGCAAGCCATCGACAAGACAATAACTAAACCTTGTCATGTCCTTGACATTGGGTAGTACTAATAACATCCTTGTCCTGTCCTGTTCTGTCTTTTTTTTTTTTTTCATTTTTACCAAAAAAAAAAAAACAAAGAAAGTTATTTTTTTCTTTTGATTGTGGGTTCAGGGCTGGAACTGGGCTGCTATCGATGATGGCGGCGCGTGCGACGGATTCCAGCGGTGACCGGAAATTTTCGCCTGCGAATAAAGGGACGGTGACAGCGTGCGAGTCGTATCTTCCAATGGTGAAACTGATGCGGAAGGTGCTGCATATTAATGGCATGGGAAGAAACGTAAAGGTGTTTAACAAGCGCTCCGACGAGCTCCAAGTCGGTGTGGATATTGTTTCGCGTGCGGATGTTCTTGTAAGTGATATAACAACTAATTGATACTGTCTTCTTGTGGAAAGATTGATTCTTTGGCTAATGGGAACTTTGGTTGCGGTGCAAGTGAGCTACCAAATTGCAATTTTGGGTGTGTCTGGTAGTAAAATATAGCATCTGAATGTTTCACCGATACACAACCTTAATCGCAAAATCTGATTGGCCGACTACATGAAATTCTTCTGACCATTTTGTTCTAATTATATACATTTAGATGAGACCTAATTGTTCTCAATCCTTCTTACCTGAGGATTGCCAAGTCACTTTCTCTCATCATTCTCCCGTATTTAATCTCCTCTTGCGATGTAGTGCATTGCATGTAGGTGGTGGCCTCAATGAAATTGCTTAAAAAATTCATGTCATGAGGATTTGACTAGTTTTATGTTGGCCACTAACTTACCACAACCTTCCTTTATCTGGAGTTCAGGACCGCTAATGCTGAACATAAAGGTCAATTTTTGAAGAAGTTGATAGCAACATGGTAAAGGAGATTCTGTGTGGTATTGCTGGTTTAAAGCTTATATATCCGTACTGTGTTTTAATTGCAGGTTAGTGAGATACTGGACTCATCCTTACTGGGTGAGGGATTAATACCAAGTCTACAGCATGCACACGATAAGTTACTAGTGGAAAATCCCCTAACTGTGCCGTATCGGGCAACAACTTATGGCCAGGTACGTTGCTGGATTGTCTACTATATTATCTTTCTCTTTGGGCTTTTTCTTGGAAGTTTTCTGGGTGCTGAGTGAGGATTTGGTTAGTGTTAGACTTATCTTCTTCTTTTCATGTTAATCATGGTAATTCCATATTCAACTGTTGTTATTTTCATCTGATGCAATAACTATGTGCATTGGGTCCATTCGACCATGATTGTGGTTGTTTATGCATAATCGATTGATCAGTTCAGATGAAAGTGCTCACTTAATACTGATTGACATGATTTTTTCATCATAGGTTATGCTAATTGTAAAAATCTAACTGTGTATATTACCCCCATCAACCAAAAATAAAAAGGACTTGTTTATGTGCATTGAAAATTCTGCTTGGATGGAAGACTAAGAGAAGCAAAAGTTTTCTAGTACATAACTAGGAGTCTAGGAACCGGGTGTCTGAATTTAGTTGGTATTATTCTCCCTATAAGCATAATAGTGGGTGATCAGCGTAGAAAATGGCTTGAATTCCAGTAAAATAAAATGCACCCTCCTGTAGAACCCTGAAGATTGCTAGATATTTACTTTTCACCCCTTCGGTTATCCTTATTTTGGATCAGAATTAGTTTTGTAAAGACAGATTTTTCAATTGTCCGTTGGCTTTCCTATTTTGTCAATCTCTATTCTGTTTGTTGGAAGAGGATCTTTTATAATTCCATATTCTTCTAATGCACTATCTTTTATTTTTCAAATATCTCCTCTGCCTCCTCCCTTAGCTGGTTGAAAGTACTGTCTTATGGAAGCTGCATGATTTATATAATAATGAAGCAACTGCATTGGATGGAGTTCATCTTGTTCCAACTGGTTTGGATACAATTTTGCGGGTCAAATCACAACAATACCCCATCCACTTTGATGCATTGTCAAAGGAAATGAAACTGGTAATGACACTGGCTCTCTTTACATATTTTGGATGGTACAAGAGGTCTAATCCTCACTTTTTCTAGGATTTATCCAGCTGTCAAAACCCTTCAAAATCTTTGAATTTGACTTTTGGAAACAGCCAGGCAGCCATGGGGAGGCCAAGCTACCAATCAAGGCAACTGATGATGGTAGAGTTCATGCTGTACTGTCGTGGTAAATATTTTAGTGCTTCTTTACCACATTTTGGGAGGGTGAGTGTCTCAAAGAAGACCTTGAGGGGTTTAGGCCACTAAAATAGCCTCTCTGCAAAAGCATGAGAAGGTTGCATATATCTTGGCTATCCTTAAACTCAGCCATGTTGGTCTTCTGCACTGAGATCCCTTTTGTTGCACAATGATTGTTTTGACATGTGTATGTGCTTCAGGTGGGTACTTCAGCTTGATCGTGAAGGGATGATCTTTTACTCCACTGCCCCTAGATGCATCAGTTCACCAATGAACATTGGTGAGAATATTTTGGTTCCTGCAACCATGAAATATTTAGTATTTGACAACAATTTTGAAGGTGAAATATGCAAAGCAGTTATTGAAAAGATTGTGCATTTTGGTTCTCTTGAATCTTGATGTTGCTTTAAGTGAATCCTTTGATTATTTCAGGCATCTGCACCCTGTCCAGGGGTTGCAGGTTTTAATAAAATGGATACACATGCATTTGGATGCTTATTAATTGTTGATTTCTTTATCAATCATTTAGAAGAAAATGAAGAGGCTTATACAGCCATTGAGAAGGCAAACTGTGAAAATTTATTCCATCTTATGTTGCTTTTAGTACATGATGGAGAAGACTATAAATCGATCTCTCTCTATTATTTTCAACAAACATGCTTAAGTATACTGTAGTTTAATAGATGTTGCAGCACTGAGTTCCGTTGCTGAGCTTTGTGGTTTAATGCTCATGCAGCTAATAAAGTTGATTTTATGCTATGTTAGGTACTGGCAATTGGTGTGACCACTGGAAACAGTGTGTGTGGCTCATTCCAGGGAAAGGTGTACCCATATCAAGAGGTGAAGAAGTTCTTGTGCATGCTGTCCATAATGATACTAGTGTCTGTTATAATCTCGCAACCCAATCTACGAAATCTAGGAACTATGACTTCAGTACCAGGGAATTTCACCTCACACTTCCCCCTGAAAGACTTGCAACTTACGGAGACAGTAAATGGAGGTTATCCATGCTGGCAGCTCTCAGAAATGCTGTAATCTCTCTTCCTTAAAAAAAATGCTGTTATTGTCTGCCTATTATTCTTAAACGCGTGACATTTTGCAGTTGCAGTCAAGAGTTCAGCCACTATGTGTTGTGGCAGATGATAGTGTGTTCTTAACTCTTCTTGCTGTGCACCTATCAAAAACATCACGTGTGATGTCATTATTTCCCGGGCTGCGGGACAGGGCTGCTGAATACATACAGATGGTTGCCGATGCAAATGGTTTCTCTGCAAATCGTGTAGAAATCATCCAGAAGAAGAAAGCCTTGACCCTGGATGATACCAATGAGAAAAAGGTAATTCAATCTTCTGTATTTGCATGATGTGCTTTTTAGATAAAACTTTTGTGTTCGAAGTCTTTCATTTTCGGCGGTTAGTGAACAAGTGGTTGCCATCTCTTTCTTTTCTCTTTTCTGCCATTTATGGTTTAGATGACAAATTGCTGGGTAGAAATTTCATCTGCTCTGACCATATGCTTTGTGGCTTTAATATTTGGTGTTTGGGTATTCTTTTGCAGGTTGATTTGCTGATTGGAGAACCATACTTCCACGGAAATGATATCTCCCTTCCATGGCAAAACCTGCGGTTTTGGTAAGTGCTACTGTATGCAGGGTTTCTTTATATTGCATATGTTTGTTGACAATAAGCCAAAATTTTATTATGTGAACTTGTATATCTAAGTCACCTTGTCCTTGGTGAATTTAATTATAGGAGGGAACGAACCATGCTTGATTCCATTCTCTCCGAGGATTTCTTAGTGATGCCTTGTAAAGCAATATTGATGGCTTGTGCCATGTCTCTACCGGTGTGCAAAGATACTCCATTCGGCTTAATTGGTTGCACCAGGTTTTGATGAGTAATGTATTGGTTTCGCAACACTTTCTGTGCAGGATCTTTGGAAGAGTCGATGTTGCTTAAGGAGGATTGAAGGCTTTGATCATTCAGTTGTGAATACAATTTTAGGGGCATGTGGTGAACTGCCTCCACCACAAGAAGGTCCTCTTCTGCCTTTTTTTCTCTGGCAGTGTGGGGAGATTGAGGTAATCTACTTGGACATGCTCTACTCACATTATGAAGCTATTTTAGTGTGATGCTTACAATGCTATCAATCCAATTGATTGGAACAATTTAGCAACTCAGCAAGACGTTTATGGTGATGGAATTTGATTTCTCAAAACCAATGAGTTCATGTCATGGAAAAGTTCAGGTACCATGTTTCTCCTTTTATCAACCGTAGTGTTGGGCAGCTTTTTGTTTCAGTTAATTTTTGTTTTTTTTTTTTAAAAAGTTTTTTTCTCTACCTGGTTGAATTCATCCCCATCTGTATGCTATAAATGATAATTGATGAGTAATACCAATATTTAGATCATCTTGCTCATCATTCTCTTGTCCTTGCATGATTTAAACTCAGATAAAGCATTTTGACAGGTGGAATTCTCCAAGCACGGGATTTGCCACGGCTTTGCATTGTGGATCGATTGGGTGATGGATGCAAAGAAATCTGTAGTGATATCCACAGGGCCAGGTATAATGCTATTGTCACGGTTGCTTCCTCAGAAGCTAGGTAGCTACCATAGCTCTTTCTCTCGCCTTTCTATCCTCAAAAGTCAAATACATTTTCATATTGATCCTTAGCTGTTCAATACCGAATGAACAATGGAAACTTCATTGCAGGACTACCAAAAAACTAATTATGCTGTTAATTTATATGTGCATTTAGATCAAACATATTGGAAACAAGGGGTCAAACTTCTGGCACAGCCTGTGGCAGTTGGGGTCCACGGATCAAGCATCAGTGATTGTTGTTCCGCTACAATTGAAGCATATTTCAATCCATCAAGTGGCGAAATCACGCTTCAACATTCTTTTTCTTAAGGGGACTGCTTCCATCAGCAGCATCGGCTATGTTGATTGTTTGTCTAGAGCCTAGACATACAAGTGCCCTGTATTCTCTTCTCTTCGTTAGTACCATGATTTGAACTCTATTTATTATTCAACTGCTCTATCATGAGATCACGACTCTGGTGGCATGTAAGTGCCTTGTTGGTATTGAGGATCGTTGCAGATTATTGTTTGTTTGTTATTTCTTGTTCTTGTCATCAATTGCCTTGTCACGTCAAACTAGACAATGGGACTCATTCCTTGTACACAATTTGTTATTTCTGATTGAGAAGGGGATTTTTTTTTTTTTTTTTTTTTTGCGCCGGATACGGATAGGATTATAAGGAAATAACCTTATTGGATCCGGGAGCCCAATGCTGTCGATTTTTCATATTTTCGGGGGGTGGTGGGCTTTGTTCTTTCACAATTATGCGGGCTGCGGCTTTATTGGATCTCGGAGCCCCTGGATTGAATCAGCCTTGCAAATTGCAATCTCGACGCTTCGTGATGTCCGAGTATCAGAAATTGCATCGATGAATTGTATAATTTCAACCAATTTAATAACTACTTATGGTAAGACAGACAGAAACTGGGATTTTATGTTCGAATTTTTTTTAAGTAAAGTTTTTTATTAAAGAATATTAGATAGACACGGGTGCAGTTGAATATAGTATGATTATATTACATAAATAGTATTTAATATCACATGGTATTTGACACTATATAATGAGGTATAAAAATAAAGTAGATTTTTGTGTAAAATTTATGTAATATCAAATATTATTTTATATTAAAAAATAATAAGCGAGTGTATTATCTAGTAGATATAATTAGATACAATATGATCATATTATACAAGTAGTATTTAATACTATATAGTATTTGATAGCATACAATAAAGTTGTATAAAAATAAAATAAATTTTCATTTAAATATGATCGATATAAATATTAAATGTTATTTTATATAGTATAAATTACACTGTGTTCACCGAGCAGTAAGATCCTTTCATATTTCAAGTAAAAAACTGCAGCAACAGTGATTTATGTGCTCTCCATCTTGTAGGTCGAGATTTGAATTCTCGACTTGCGCATCGTTGGTCTCGAGTTACAAGGTCGGTCATTCACCATTTCTCGACCTAGCCAGGGGTCCTCCACCCGCTCGCTGTTTCCCTTTTCCCCCCAAATCCCGAAATTGTTGGCCCTCGGTTGACGTCAAAATGGTTTGTCTTCTGGCCAACCTGTTGTCTGTTTATGATGTTTAGACGCTCTGAAGGACCCATTGTTTTCTACCAAACTTCGCTCGACGTGTCTATGGCTAGTGGAATCAGAGCAGGAAGCGAGTAGTCACTACTTAGAAGAAATTTGGCAACGCGGCCAAGCTAAAGTCGTGATGTAGAAGAAACCCATGCGCAAAAATTTCCCTTACGCGGCCTCCATGCAGCAGTTACGCACTATTGAAGTGAAGAATGACTTTTTTTTTTCTTTTTTTTTTTTTTCAGCCTAATTGAATTAAAAATAAATTTAATTATGAGTGATATTTGACTTACTTGCATCTTACCCTTCAATTTTATATTTAATAACTCTTACTTATACTTAATAATTAGTTAGAAAGTTAACAAACCTTTTATCAATATGTCCGACTTTGATGAATACGAAGTTGACCCTAATTTTTGACACACATGCCTAATTTTTTACTTTTTTTTTATCCGATAAATTTTACTTTTTTTAATATAAAATTTGAATCTAAGGTGACCAAAATTGAGTGTTTAGATTTTGAACTTTTAACCACCACACTTTGTGGAGATTAGTTAAATATACTTAGTATTTAGAACTTCCTTATTCAATTTTTAATCGAAGAATTTGAACGTAGATCAGAGGTCGGCCATGGTGTCAATAGTCATAAAAAAGAGCTATGGATGTTGGTCATACATCCATATGACCAACATGTGGTCACAGATAAATAAAAGGAAGCTGAGTCAATTTTGGAACAAAATATATAATAATCTCGTACCACATTTGTGCGCAAGAAGAGCTAAAAATAAAAATAAATAAATAAATCGAAAAGATTATATTAAAGAGGTCTCCAGCCTGAATCCACGCAGCTCGACAATGTCGACACCTTTGATACTGCCCAGTAAACACCTCACACAAATATAGATTTTTTAAGTTACGAGTAGAGTCAAAAGGTGTAAAAATTCGTAAAAAATTCTCCCTTTTGACAGGCAACAGCAGAGAGCATCTTGTCCCCGTCATGTTAATGTGATTGCGTGTGCCAGAAGCCGTAGTTTATTTTATTTTATTTTATTTTCTTTTCTGTTTTTTTTTTTTGTGTGTGCACAATAACAAAGAAAATAAAATATAGACAGAAGTACCTACGCTTTAAAAAACAACCGCGCCTTGTCTGTCTCTTTCGAAAAGTCATCTGCACCATACAATCAGTGTTACAATTATTTTCTCATTAAGATTATTATTATTATTATTATTTTAGAACTATTCATCGAAAAACGTAATTAGTTGGTATGTATTTCTGGTGACCTCGTTAATTTAGAAGCTAAGAGACTGCTGGCACACATGATTCATGAACTCGTGTTGCTGCAACATGGCAATATGCTTATGCCCCCTAATTTCCATTCATCTTGCTCATTGGAAAAGATCAATCGGAGATCGTGTGGAATAGATACATGGCGTAAAAATAAATTTCTTAATTATAAAAATTTAAATGCAGATTTATAATAGGAATGTTTAATTGAACTTTTAATTATTAAGATATTTAAATTAAATATATTTAAGTTATTTTCAAAGTCACGCTTCACAAAAATATCTCCTTACGGTCGTCTAACTAGGAATATCCGATGATTGTTTGACTTGCACGTAAAGACAGCCTTTCTAGTTTCATCCGTACCAAGGCAACATCGGTTTTTAATGCGCTGATTACACAATGATAAATATTTTAAAGATCCTATTAGGCAGGCTTATTTCTTGTAGTCTAATTATACACATTGAATAAAATTAATTAATAAAAAACATGTTTCGTAATAAGTAGCATAATATATATATATTTTTAAATAATTCTTTTTATATTATCTATTGTAATCAATTCCGTTTCATAAAGAGATTTATCCAATGTATATAATTAATTAATCAAATCATAAAATTTCCTAAAATTTCTCATATTTTAATACTCCCCGCTGGTTAGGTGGAGATTTCTATTTTTATTACTATTTTTTATGGAACAAACGGCTAATTAATGAGCAAACTCTTGTCGTTATAATTATAAAACTCCTAGTTATTTTCTTCTTCCACCGTCCCGATCTATATGTGCACTGATTGTCAACAGGGGTTGCAAAAAACCTAGTGGAGGCCTCATCGAAGAAGAAGTAGCCGAGTTGCATATCCATGTGATCCACTTGTCCGATTACGGCCTTTCGGTAGGTGTGCTTTCCGGGGGACGTTTGGTTGAGGGGCCGGAGCTGGCTCATTGCTCGACAAGCTGATGCTTGAGCCTTGAGATTTAATAATAAGGACCACAAGCTTGTGCAATGCTATGTAATGGTCAACAGCATATGCTAAATTGGGTGTTTGTTAATTGCGCAATAAGTACAATATCATCCATAAAAAAAAGAAAAAAAGAAAAAAAAATTGCTTTTTGGGGGGAGTGACAGGATAAAGGGTGTGTTCCTTTCGGCCACTAATGCAAGCGAAGTTGGAATTTTGTGCTTTCTTAATTCCTGGATAGCCAATGTTCTTGCGATTCATAAGTGGAGAATGGCATATCTTGGTCTTTAAAAGTGTTGACATGGATGGATGCTACCAATTGATAAAGAAGAATCAAACAATAATGATAATAAAAAAAAGGTTTACAAGAAAAAGATGATGGATACGAATTGAAGACTCTCTTTATAGGTCTTGCTTTTTGGACGTACACTAGCTCACAAATGCAATGAAGTATACATGGACAGCCTTCAAAAGGTCCTTTTTTTTTTTTTTTCTTTGTCTGCTAGCAAAGGTCGCGTGTGACCTTTATAACACTTCAAACTTTTAATGAACCACGAGTAATTCAATCAAACGATCGAAAGCCCTTAATTGGTTAGACTCGAGTTCCAGCATATCCAGACAATCAGGGTATCGTTAAACTCAAAAAATCATTGGTTTGTATCGCATTATGCACAACACCACCGATGAAGGGGGTTCGATATATAGACGCAATACATTTAACGTATTAATATATTTTATAATTATGTATAGAAAAATATATGATTAACGGTTAAGATCTTGCGAATTCATAGTTTCAATCCAGACGAATTGTAACGACAAAGCTTTTAAAGGGTAAGGTTCCGCGTTAGATTTGGCTTGGCACGGTTTATTACCCCCAAGAGCAGAAGCTAACTGAGAGAGAAATAACCGAACCCCAAAAAAAGAGGGGGCGGGGGAGGGGAAGCGATATGGTAAAAAGTCCTATCGGCTGCCGAAACGTCAACACACGTTGGACCAAGCCAAAGAGAAAAACGCCGAACGAAATCAAACACAAGGGGCGGTCTTTTCCACACAACTTTCCACTTGGATATCTCCTATTGGCTCTCAGTTCCCCTTACCCGGAACAAAAGAGCCGGCCCCACAGGCCGGCGTGATAGGAGTGGATGCACAATGTGATAAGAGCGTGGATGTGGTTGTGTTTGTGTTTATATAGTAGGCTCGGACAAGCGCGTTACCTTCGTCGTCGATCAAAGCGAACGGGCAAAAAATAGGAAAGAAGTGGCGGGTTGGGTGTTCCGTCCAACCAACGGCTGGGATCTTCTCTCGCTGCCTCTGGAACGGTATATATTTGTGTCCTTATTAAAAAGATATTCGCGTCTGTGCTTCCTTTTCAGATTCCAATCTCAGGCTTTCTCTCCTTTCGATTTTCATTTCTGATTAGGCTTCTATATCTAGAGATTTCAGCTTTTTACGTACATTGCCATTAGAAAAAGTTAGCAGCTTCGCATCGCAAACGTACGTATCATCACACGCAAAAAAAAAAGAAAAACAGAGAGAGAGAGAGAGCGAGCGAGAGCGAGAGAGAAAAGACAAGAAGGAAATACAGAGAACCCAGTTATATCTGAAGAGATTTTTATTTATACAGAAAAAAAAAAAAAAACTTGAAGGAAAGGGTTTTCGGAAATCTGGGGCAAGAGCCCAGAAAGAGGAGAAGGAAAAGGAAAGTAATGGGCAGTTCATTGTTGAGGTTTTTGTTGGTGTTGGTTTGGGTTGCTTGTGAAGCGACGGCGTATCGAGAGATTGAGACCAGCCAGCAGCTTCCGCTGCCTCCGCCGAGACTGGCGGGACGGCGGCACAAGAACGCCTACGCGACGATGATGTACATGGGGACCCCAAGAGACTACGAGTTCTACGTGGCGACGCGTGTCATGATCAGATCGCTTGCCCGCCTCCACGTGGACGCTGATCTCGTCGTTATTGCCTCCCTCGACGTCCCCCTCCGTTGGGTTCACACCCTGTAAGTCTCTCCTCTTATCTCTTCCTCTCCCTCTTGTTCCCAATTTTATTTATTTTTTTTATTTTTTCCGGTGGTTTAGCTAATGTGCGCCGTGCTCTGGCGTATTTTAGCGGCTAGATTTAGGAGTGCGGCCTGTAAGTATCCCGTCTCTTTCATCAAGGTTTTTTTTTTTTTTTTTGTTTTTATATAAATTTAAATCCACGCCTTTGATTTTTGAGGTGGCGTTAATGGAGATATGAGTAATAGCTAATAGAGGTCTAAATATGCCGGGACGCCGTCCAACGCCGGTATATATGGAGATTCGAAATTGGTGTAGGCCACATGTGAATCAACAATATTCAATTTAAATTGGGGTTGAGGATGTGTGAATCAAACGAAAAGTTATTGTCTAAGGTCCTTTTTTAATAAGTTTCCGGCATTACCATTTAAATTGGGGTTTAGGACATGTGAAGTTATTTTTTATAGTATAATTTATAGTTTAATAAAATTTTTAATAAATTAAAAATAATATTTAATTTTTGTTGGGCAAGCGTTACAATACACGAACATGTTCCTGGTTGGCATGCGGGGGATTGGGTAGGTGGTCCGGTGCACGTAATTCCAAATGAGTGGTACTCTTGGTGTTTTCGTCTAAATTCTCTCTCTATTTTGTTGTTTTATGAAATAGCTTTTCAGTTGGAGAAATCTTCTTTTGATGATAAAAGCTAGGAATGCACCCACAAAAAAGAAGAAGAGAAAAAAAAAAGAAAAAAAAAAGGCCAGGCAACGATAGTAGATGCAGATTTCTTTCAGATGAGGATCTTTGGTATTGAATGGTTTTTAGGCTTCTTGACAAAGGGGTAGGGTCCAGTTGTGGGCTCCACACGCCTTGTTTGTTTCTCTATTTGGGGGAGGTCAGCGTTTCCTAAACTTGCAGTAATACCCCGAAAGCAAGAACTGGCTTTAGAAATACTAAATCATGTCGAGATAGGGACATGCTTAATTTATTACTAATTGCCACACTTCCTAAAATATGGCTGTTTTAAGTGTCATTGTTAACACCGCCTACAACTTTATTAATTGACCTAAACATATTAAGTAATCTGAGAGGAAAATGACATTGCACCAAAACCTCTTCTAATGAGATATATGCATGGAAGAACTAAAAGTTCCTTTGGAGATTAGAAAAATTATTGAAGTTTATAAATTATTTTTATGGCAATTGCCTCAACTTGAGATATTAAGGTTACAGATCATATGTAATTTTGACTTGTAGGCAATAACTTCATCATGTGAGGAAGACAAAAAATGAGCAAACACGAATACAAATTTACAAATATATAATTATAATTATTAATTATAATTATGAAAAGAAGATACGGTTATAATTATGTATCTGTAAGTTTGTATCTAATTTTGCATTCTATTAGATATTTTACTTGAAAGAGTATGGCTGAATTAGTTCATGAAAAGCGTGTGGGTCAACATGGTAGGCTACCCAAATTCTGCATTCTCGCAATTTTGTAGCAATAGGGTCCCTTAGCTGTCTCTTCAAGTACCTGTCATGGTTCTATCCCACATGCCTGAACAACGTCAATGATGCCTCCTAAAAACAGCACACCTTTTCACTTGGTACCAACAAGTTTGTTCCTGAATGCTTGTCAAAAACAACGGGTTAGTTGCATAAATAACAATAATAAGGTCTTATCTTAAATTTTACAGTTTTGTGAACCTTTTCTCATCATTATGTGGTGTTATGAACTGAGTTTGGAACAAATGAGATGAATGCATATGTGAACCAATGAGATGAATGCATGTATAACTATGATAAAAGTGTCATTTTGTCATGTCTATTTTTGGGATGTTTAAACAATGTCTTTTCATATATGAATAAAGAGTATTGCCATTGCCATTTGTAAAGAATCAACCTTTTGGGGATTTCTTGAACCTCTGGATTAGTCAGTTTTGGGTCCTGTAAAGAAAGATGCTTTAACTCTTATAATCTTGAGTGTGCTGGTAAGTTGAAATGCAGTTTTATGATGTGCAAAATTTGTGAACGTTGCTATTCTTGATGGAAGAAATATCTTAACTTGGTATCGTATCTTGTTCAATATGCAGTGTCTTTTTGTTTTTTTTATCTCTTTACCCAGTAATATTATTAGCCCATGAAATACAACAAGTGATTTGTCATGGATTCTCTGGATCATTCTTTGAAAGCAACACGTTCTGCTTTTTTTGGTCTAGGGAACTGGAAGATGGGGCAAGGGTGATGAGAGTGGAGAACGTGAATAATCCATACAAGGAGCAGCCCAATTTCAATAGGAGATTCAAGCTAACACTGAACAAACTCTATGCATGGAGCCTAGTTAATTATGAGAGAGTGGTCATGCTCGATGCTGATAACCTCTTCCTCCGAAAGACCGATGAGTTGTTTCAATGTGGACAATTTTGTGCAGTCTTCATTAATCCCTGCATCTTCCACACAGGCCTCTTCGTCTTAAAGGTTAGTTCCAGCTGTTACTTGGTAATTTTCTTTGGAGTTTTTTGAACACTGGAAAACTTGAATGATTGGCAAACCATTTGTTGGAGTTCGTTAGAGTGATTTATCTATTTAAACCAACAATTTCCATTATTAACACCAATAGCATACTTTACACCTAAAAAAATTAAAAAAAATCATACTCTAAGGAACATTATTAGTCCAAGTTCAGTTCATCTGTGTTTGGTATTATGCATTATAGACTCATTTCTGTGTTTATGAAGTTGTTTTATTATGCATGACATTATTGAGTTTGGTATTTCAGCCATCAGAAACAGTGTTCAAGGACATGCTTCAGCAATTGGAGGTTGGCCAAGATAACCCAGATGGCGCAGACCAGGGCTTCATTGGTGGTTACTTCCCAGACTTGCTTGACAAGCCAATGTACCATCAACCTCCAAATGGCACCAAGCTTGATGGACATTATAGACTTCCTTTAGGCTACCAAATGGATGCCAGTTATTATTGTGAGTACAATCATCAAATTTCTTCTCCTAACTTCTTTTATTAGTAGTAGTTCTTGCATGTTGCACATAGAATTGTCTTTTTGCAGTTGAAACTACTTATACCCGAAAATGTACGTGCCAGTGCCTGATTTGTGTTTGGATTTTATTGTTTTCAGATCTCAGACTACGCTGGAATGTGCCTTGTGGGCCTAATAGTGTGATCACTTTCCCAGGTGCGCCATGGTTGAAACCTTGGTATTGGTGGTCGTGGCCTGTCCTACCACTAGGAATTCAATGGCATGATCAACGCCGCCAAAATCTTGGGTAAATCTAAACATTGCTTGCCATTTTCTAAGTTATTCTGATAAAATTTTTGTAACACACTTTTGTTACGCAGATATGGAGCAGAGATGCCCATGGTGCTTATACAGTCACTAGTCCACCTAGGAATAATAGCTGTGACACGTCTGGCACGACCAAGTATTTCCAAGCTTTGTTATCTGCGAACAGACAAGAATGTTTCCTTCATACAAGCTGGTCTGAAACTTTTAGCTATATGGTCAATCCTGGCAGCCTATATACTTCCATTCTTCATCATTCCTTGTACAATTCATCCGATATTAGGCTGGGCATTATACTTGCTTGGCTCATTCGCCCTTTGCTCTATTGCGATCAACACATTTATGCTGCCTATGCTACAAGTTTTAACCCCATGGCTAGGAATTTTTGGAGCCCTTCTGGTCATGGCATGCCCTTGGTACCCGGATGGGGTGGTAAGAGCTTTGGTCATTTTTGGTTACGCGTTCTGTTGCTCACCTTTTCTTTGGGTATCTTTAGGCAAGGTAATGGCATGTCTTCAAGCATCAGTTGAAAGGGAAGTTTTCTTTCCCAAATTGGGTTGAATCGACACTGCCTTCTGGATTACTAATGGATGGAGCCCATTGGAATCGATTAGTTAGGTGGCAGAGATAGTCTCTTGATCTATTCTTGACGAGCTTTGAAGGCACCTGGACAGGGAAGTTTGATTTTGCACAAGCCTCCTTGGATCAATTCAAACAAGACGGGGTGTCCGGTTCAGTCTGCAGGGTGTGGAAATATTGGCCCGTACGATGCTTCAAGATTGTTTCTTGAAATCTGGGCCTTTGGGCTTAGCTTGTTGCTATTATTTTTGTACCTTGATTAAGATGTATAGATTGGAAAACCACGGACCAATATATTCTGCAAAAGACTTCTCACCAGTCACACCCCAGTTTTCACTTTCACCCTTATGTTTTTGTCCCCCTTTTCATCCTAATCAGTTTTGCAGATTGATGTAATAGCTACTCAAAAATAGATGCTCTCGAGGCGATACAAACTTCCACCTTCTTGCCTGTTTTGTCTACCTTTTGTTGGCCAAAGGTTGTCAGTAACTATGATAAATAGTTAATAATATGTGCTAATGCAAATAATGAGGCTATGAATTCGTGGTCTGATGGTGGGATCGTTGAGTTAGAGTTATAGTGACAAATCCTATAACTAGATTATAAATATATCATGCATAACATTTAATTGGTCGTTACTGAGAACCATGGGCTATGAACATGGCAGACCTACAATCTTTGCATGCACGGTCCCCGTCTTCAGTCATCACCAGTGTTGACCCAAGTCCCCTCCTACAAACAGAAAGAAATTCTGGGTTTGAATGTATATGATCATTTCAATCGTCACCAGGGACTTGAATCAAAATTAATAGAGAGAAAAACAGCCAACTTACCTCTACCAAGCTAGACCCTAAAAATTGCCAGTCCTCCTCTTCAAAGTCACATTCATAAAATTCTGCAAAGGGGCATCTTTAATCTTAATGGCTTCTCTCAATTGTTTGTTGTATCTACTTTGTTTTGGCTCTGGCTTTGTTTCATGCACCATCTTTAGTAACTAAGCTCTATTTACAGGTACAGGCTCAAGTCAGTTCCCACCATTGCGTCCACCAATTCCAGCAAGCACGATCATAAAATGGGTAAGACCCATCGGCCACCATGTGATTACCGTTGACGTGATCGGGTCCGGCGAGTTCCGGTTGGTCCAGGATGTTGTCCCAGAAAACAACACGGAAAATGTGCCGATACTAGTTAGAGCGGGGATACTACGTGTAATATATCCTTTTGACACCCTGAAAATCTTCTTGTTTTTTTATGCATCTTGCTGGTCACAATGTAAATGTTATGTGTATTGTGGGAGTGCAGAGAGAAAGTGGCGGTGCTGGCGACAAAGCCGTAGGTAAGTTTCAAGGTGCGGGAAGAAAAGAGACGATCATTAAATGGCATGATAGAGCAAAGTGATCATGATCCTAGTGGTCAACTGCCGCGTACTTCCAGTGTTGAGTGTCCTAGCTTCTTCATCGTTCAAGCTCCCATCATTGAAGAAGAAGAGTGCCAAGCTGAGTGACAACAACTTCAACCTCTAGAAATAGAAGCATGGTTTTTCTGCCAATGTATAATGCTCTTGGTTAAGCCTCTAACTAGCATTTTGATTAGTTTAGTTCGTGCAATCAATGAAGAACTATATTGTAATGTGTTTAGTGGTCGTTAGTGGCTCTCAAACCAGCAAAATCAGTGTTAGCGGAGTCAGGTGACAGCTTGTAACACTGAGAGAAGCTTGCTTTGTATAGAAACCTCGTGAGCATGGTAGTAAGCATGTTCTTTTGCCATCATTATTGTACCTAAACTTTGTACAATATCCTTTGATAAGGGAATTTGAATTACAATGGATGTTGACTGAATTACAACCTAAAAACATTAGTGCTCTTTGCTGTATTCTTCTAATCTTCATCTTCTTCCTTCTCTTCTGCATTTTTTTTTTCCCCTTCTATTTTGAGGTTTTAGTCTTCTCCCTCCAAAATACAGGACAGCTTCTGTTACCATTTTCGCCAATTATTTCCCCGCTAGAAACATAAGCTTCAAGGTACATATTACACTTAGTGAGATTCCAAAAATTCTACAAATTAATATATTTTCATGAAATGTTTGTCAAAGGGGCCTCTATTCTTCCCTTTCGAACTTTTTGCAAGGACAGCAACTGTTAGTAATGCTGTTCAACTCGACTGAATTTCCTGAAACTTGTCAATCCCATTGATTCCACTAGAGTGTTTCTGTGATTTATCAAACTAACAAAGTACTGAGATAATAAGATTGTTATCTACGTAAGCACCTTAAAAGAATCGGACAGGTTTCGTGAAAGTCGGTTGGACTATATAACATTGCTTTGAAGTAAATTGGTATTGAACTTCATCCTTACACTGCATTTACTGGGACGGTTAATTAGCGAAGAACACAGCTACAGCACCAATGCCGGGAATGCAGGGATGGCAAGCAGCAGCATTTCGCATATCCGGTGATAAGCCCTACTTCTCTGGCTGTTTGATTCTTCGGTGCACAAGAAACTCTTTGCGATGATACGGGTAGAGATTAATTCAAGGAGTCTTACATTGAGGGAGGGCTCCATGGACTTCATTTTTGGAAACGGCAGGTCCGTGTACAAAGCAAGAATTACTCTTAGTTAACACAATCACGCATACACATTTCACATGTACAGACCGTGCCAAGGGGTTGACTGGTTGGTTGATTGGTGCAGGGCTGTGAGCTGCACTCAAATAGCAACAAGATTTCGATCCATTGCCGCCCAAGACAGAAGGTCGCCGGATGAGAAGACGGGCTTTTCCTTTGTGGGCTGCAGAGTAACAGGAACTGGTGGGCCGAGCCGTGGACCAGTACTCAGGAATGATCTACGCTTATACGCACCTTAACGACCCGGTAGACCACGGTGGCAGGAATGGTTGGGACCACGCCGGCCATAAGAAATCAGTAGGCTGGTCGGGTTGAGCAGTTTGGTGAACATTCGTTTATATACATAAGCATGGACTTGTACGTGGGTGCTAGCACGCGGGAACACATGCACAACAAAGCCTGGATTACCGTGTTAATTTTAGACAACTTAATAGCAAAAGAAACATCAGCTTGTGCAAATCAATGAGAAAAATAAAAAATTCAACATATGTAATTTCTGTAATGTTGCGTCCTTCCAATCCACAGCCTCGTCAAGCCAGTAACTTGCTTCTAAAGAGACACAAGACGAGTACTGAAATTGCCCTTAACAAACCACAGATATCAAACTGTAAGACGGATCGAGGGCCTAAAATTGAGCATTTCCTTCTATTCTTCTATTATTAGGGGAGACCGGAACAAATGAACCATAATTAAGGTGAACATCTCAACTTTTCACGGAACTTTTTCGTGAAAATACCTATGGAACAAATAGAAGCAGCAAATGTTGATGCGGGGCGAGACAATATTTCACATTATGCAACAATTTGTCTGGGACTGCAGCATCTCTGGAGATCTGTGTCAGAAATACATTTGTCAGCCATCAAATGTAATATCCAAAGAAAAAGGTTTCCAAGGACTGCTTCAAAGCCTGAAGTTGCTTGGACAATTTACAAAACAAAATTGCAATAGCAGATATGCTGCAAAAATTTCCGGGCCAATGAGTTCCCTGACATTCAAATCTTAGAATTTTCGAAAAGAATAAAAAAAAAAAAAAACTTCGAGCTTGCTCTGTGGTCATCATATATTCATAATGGCATTCTCTTCTTCTTCTTCCTGTTTTTTTTTTTTTTTTTTTTGGGTCCCCCCTTCGTTTCCTTTTATGCAGGACTTTAGCCTAGAACCTATTTCAACCCTAACCTTTGGCATGTGATCTGGTACCAAGATGGTTTGCGCCAGAAAAGGGCCAGCCTCCTTGTATCAAACTAGTTCTAGAGAACGTTGACATTTGACAAATCACATGGATTTCAATTGAAATACAAAGCCAGCAACTGACTCATGGACCTTGACTGCACGTGTCACATGGTAATAATAAATCAACCAAAAATCTCTTGGAGGTAATATCATACAGACGGTATGCTTGGTGAGATCTTAACCCTCAAGGCAGATGCATTGTTAGACAACGGAAAGTAGAAAATGTCTATGAAGACAGATCTACAAATGATATGCACATGGAGGCATGTGTATAACTGAAACAAATATGTGAAGATATGTATAAACAAACACACAAACCACAAGCAATTATGCGCACCAAAAGCTAGAGCACTTACATTTCTCCAAGATTAGACAGATCAATGTCAGGAGCAAGCTCTGTCACAATATCACTCGGTGGCTGTCCGCATTCTTGCATTTTCTGCATTAGATCAACAATCTTGGTGAAATCATTTGGATCGTTCTCGTAAACTTCATTAAGAACATTTATCAGTTTATATTGGCGAGAGTAGCGCTCATATTCTTCTTCGGTCAAACTGGCTTTATGTTCATCCAACCACTTTGGGTATCTTTCTCCAATTTCCTTCATTGGTTCATGAAGAATCTCTTTGGACAATAGTTGTTGCATCATAGTCTCCACGATGGATTCCATGTCCTAGTAAAAAAGAACAAAGAAAGAGCTTGAACATTCATAACCTTGAAAGCATACCAAAAAGCCACTGCCTTGAATGCCGACAAAAGAGGAATTGCTTTTACAACAATTACAAAGAAAAAATATATTAAATAATACTTTAACAATTTTTTACATAGCTTTAACAAAAGAATCCTGTCACAATCTCTACTGAAACCTAACCTTGAATGTCAATACAAGAGGAATTGCATTTGAAATAAATAAAAGGAAAAAGTAAGTGCAGCACACTAACAATATTTTCATAGTTTTAACAAACATTGACACTGGACTAGACCCAATGCATGAAACAAGAAGAAAGAAGGGAAAAAATACCAAGGATCAACAGATCATGCATCAAAGGAGATAAAGGTAGACAAAAAGCCATTGAAAATTGCCTATTTTGACGCTTAATCTCAATCTTATGCATTAATTCTTAACCACATGGATTTACAGACCTCAGCCACTTTTTCCTTATCAGAGTGATACATCAAAAGAAGCTACAAGATTTCTCTTGAAGAGCTGGAGCTCTTGGGATGCTAAACAATAGCCCATCAATAAAAGCCATAGGCAAGTCTACTGGGTGGCTGACTGCTCAAAGTACTAATTCATTGCCTCAATGGCACAAAATGTGGCCGAATTGGTAACACCAACTTCAGTCTCTCCATTACCTTGTTATTTCTCTGAAACATGTTTAATATTTTTCTTGGTGAAAAAGAAGTAAAGGATGTTTCAAGACGTTAATGAAAACCAAGAACTCCTCAGCTTGCCTCTGTACATCTTAAGTCCAGATCATTTTCTCAATCTACTAACCTATAACACTGGAAAGCACAATTGGACACTACACACGCTTAATATTCCACATAAGTACACAAAGAGCCATATGACCGTGAATCCTTACTTTTCATTTATTATAAGGTCATGCAAGTCAAATTTTAGAACTGAAGCAACAAAATTAAATTTCATTAATCTACAGAAGAATGTCTGGAAGATGCCATCAT
This sequence comes from Bruguiera parviflora, assembly GCA_019804595.1. Taxonomy (NCBI): domain Eukaryota; kingdom Viridiplantae; phylum Streptophyta; class Magnoliopsida; order Malpighiales; family Rhizophoraceae; genus Bruguiera; species Bruguiera parviflora. The sequence continues at coordinate 2,124,256 of CM034056.1, forward strand.
GTAGCCCAGGCTTAGACATCAAATCCAACATATCGCATAACAATGTTGTGCTGACTGGTAGTAGATCCAAAATCGCTATTGCACAATAATGCAAAAAGCAAGGCAACACAGCAAGCTGGCAAGCAGACTTAACCCGAGTCATATCACAAGAATGTCCAGAGCTCCTTGATAGATTTCCATAGAACTTGTGCATCCTCAATTTATGCCCCATTTTAACACATACTTGAACAGCATCACTTAAATGCACAATGGCAATGTGTTACATAAACAAAATCACTACAATTAGCTAAAAGTACGACCAGATTATGACACAAAGACCATCCTGTCTCCTTGAATAAACGATATTGGTATGAACATGCAGCACAGTGCAATCAATGATTACATGATCACAAAACCAAGGATCAGAACCCAATGCAGCAGACCCCGAGCATACAAAAGCAAATTAACAGTCATCTCCCTTTTCATGCCTCGGGTTTATAAGACAAAACCTTTGAAAACGAGGAAATACACTTATAAACATATTTCTCTAAAACATTACACATCTCATTTCCTACAACTTTACTCATGAATGAGCACTACTATATAAAAGTCATAAAGCATGTAGAATTATGGTAAAACCTCATAATCCCATAATCCAATTCAACCATATTCCAAAACTTCAAATATCCCAAACCAAAACTTAAATTTAACCAGCCTGTTCTCCAGATGAGAGGAAGGAATGACCCTAGGCGCCAGCATCACTTCTAAACCAAGACTCCTATGAAGATCACGCCAATACATAACACCACATCTCAATTCATCCCCTAGACTTGCAATAACTCACAAACAACATAAACCTAATTCAAACCATTCAAAACTTAAAACTTGCAAACTAATGAACAACACAAAAGTCAACCAACAACATAGGAAAGAAAAGGGACTAAAAATCAAATATACCTGTGAGCCAGCAAACTCCTCGAACTGTTTAACCCAATCCTCCACCATTGCATCCTTACCCAAATCATCAGGTTTTGAGGCTGTCACAGACTCCAAGCCCTTGACAGCCTCCCGAGTCTGTTCTCTAAGCTCATCAAGCGTCTTCGCAACATGGGACTCTTTTGAAACCTTCTGCTTTCCCTTTTTCTTACTTTTCAAGTCGGGCAATCCCATACCCAGTCCTTGAACCCCAGTTGGAAGACAGAGAGAAGAGTCTTGTTGCTTACTCTTATTACCATCTACTCCCCCATCCCTGTAAGCAACTGAGAAATGATTAAATCCATAAAAAAAACAAAAAGAAAAAGAAAATCCGATGGGATAAAGATACAAAATTTATCATGTATACAAGAGAATTAGCGATTGAGACATAGGGAGACACCTTTGAGAGGGTGCGGCCAGGTTGAGACTCTGGAAATCATCAAGAGCACCTGGAAAAGATTGAAACTTTAAAAGTAAATCCACAGATTTCAGAAACAGAAAAGAAAATTTGAGCAAAGGGGTTTTAGAGAAAAGACCAAAGAGGCAAAATAACTTACTGTCAAGGAGCTCTTCCAAGTCATCGTGCTTGTCAGCCATGATTGCACTAATCTCTCTCTCTCTCTCTCTCTCTCTCTCTCTCTCAAAATGATTTCTGATATTATTGACTACTTGTCTTTCTTTCTGCTTCTGGGTTTGGGGGTTTTAAAGAAAGATATAGAGGCGAGAGAAGGAATGAAGGAAGATGAATTGAAAGACAAGGCAAGAAGCTCTGCCGAAGAAAGGCTGAAAAAGAAAAAAAAGTAAGATTAATACTGATAATTTTTTTTTTTTAAAAAAAGGTAAAATTAAGATTACAAGATGGATATTCAATTGTGCAAATGATTGAAAGGCCCCAATTGCTGGGACTGGCTTCGGGTTCCTGAAATAAAATATCTGTCTTGTGATATTTTATTTAAATTTGGTCATCTAGTTTGTTTGCATTTGCATTACAGTTTTCTTTCCGTTTGCTTTATCTGGTGCCCGAAGTATAGCCAATCTATTATCTATAAAATCTTGAAGTTCCTATTGGCTAAAATATTTTTACCACTAACTATTGTGGATTGGAGGTTGAGGAATTTGCCTGTGCCATATAAATTACGATTATGTGAGTTCAAATTTCTACTAAAATTTTTAATGGGACTGAATCTATATCTAAGTATGCAAAGTTGTACAAATAATTTGACTTTACTATCGAATAACTAGATTTTATTATTGAATAATATAGGGCACCACTTTTTTTTTTTACCAAAAAAATTCTTATTATTGATAAATAATTCTAATTAGATATACTTTCTTTCGAGTGGTCTTAGAAAATTCACTCACTAATTAAAAGAATATTTATTAAGTTAATCTTATTTATTTGCGTGACAACAAGATATTATTTGACTAATTAACGTAAATTTAATAAACTCTTATATTGTTCTAGAATGCACTTGTTCTACTCGCTAAACAGAGTTGTTACTGTTTTTTGTTACTCACCGATTGCTCATGGAGGATGAGTAAAGAATTAATGAAGTATTTGGTAAGCTTATTAGTAGTTTCTGTTGAATAATAAAATGATTGCTAAAACATTTTGACTTGCCGAGGATGTGTTATGTTAATAAAATTATTTTAATTTTTATGCTCATGATTTTAGAATTAAAAGAAAAAAAAAGTACTATTCACCACATTATTGGCCAGCAAAGGATAAATAAAATAAAAAAAAAAAAAAGAAGAATTATAGGTAGTGGCTAGCAGGCTCAGTAGCTCTTAGATGAGGGAACAAGCAATCCTGCATGCTGCTAGTAAAAGAGCCTGTCGGTCCATTGCCTGCTAGAAAAATGGGTTCCAATGGCATTTTGAAATCTTCTGTAAGAGAAAATAATAGGATAGGCAAAGTATATTATTTGCTTGCATCCCTCAACTTCTCAGAAAATAATAGGCTAAGCAAGTTATACCAAAAGAAAAAAATTCTTGTAACCAGGAAAGGCAGCCTTAGCATGTGTTGAGCCAGCTTACTTATCAAAATCGAATTTCCATCAACATGGCCCTCAAAAGAAGAAGATTGTAGAAGCTAGTGGCCACAGAGAATTGATGCAATAATATGGCTATTTGAGTTTTAATGGAAATACTCAACGTATGGCCGTACAGGGCTATGCACATGTCCCCTAGCAGAGGCTGGAACAAACACCGTTAAACCAAAAGCTGGGAGCATTTGATAATAGAATGGCACTGATCACTATATTTTTTAACCACCAAAAGCAGAAATGTAACCAGAACCATCCTGAAGTCCTAACCAGAGCTTAAAGAAGAGATAGACTTTCTATTATACAGGGAAATTCCAAAATGATGGCCATATATTCGGTGTATCTCAAAAAGTTGCTAAGCTATTCCAGAGATAGACGGATTGTTGAGTTTATTCAACAGAGCATACCCAAACGCAAATCTGTAACTGATAACATACCAACAGGTCTATTGTTCATTCTCACAGCAATCCAGGTCAGCTCATCTCCAAGTCCTATTAACCAGTATATTAGATCTCCTACTTTCAAGCATCTCAAGTAGCATTGGCAGGAATTGTCTCTGGAACCACATTTTGCTTGATTTCTGGCTGTTTTGTGGCTACTTGCTGTTGAGCAATATTGTGACCATTAGATTCAAAAAGTGAATTGCTGGGGCTTGAAACTTTATAGAGGTTGAACATCCAAACAAGTAGTTGCTGATGCAGCTTGGTGAGCCTGGAGAGGAAAATACCCACCAGGTTGAAGCAAGGAGCCCTGAGGACCATAGCGAGGCCGATGGCCTTGAGGGGTGACAGGAGTCTGTGCAATTGGATTAGGAGGGTAAAGAGCCTGAAGCCCCTTCGGTCCATGCATAGCCTGGTGGCTTTCAAAATGCTTAAGCTTAGCAATATGCTTTCTTCCAGAAAGATGCCGGTCAAAGACCTCCCGTGTATCACACTTGACATTGCACAAATCGCATATTACAGGAACTACTACTTTACGTTTGGGAGGTTCTTTTGGTTGTCCAGAAGTCTTAGAGGCTTTTGAACGTTTTGTAGATTTCCCTCTCTGACCATTCTTCATTTTGCGTTTCATCCCAAGCTTTTTCTTATCCAACCTATCCATCCCTGATTTCCTCAATTGTAGATCAGCTGACTCCTCGACTAGAATTTCAGACTTTTCCCGTACATTATTTTGCTGATTGGTCTCCATCCTATATTCATCATTTGCAACATCAGACAGCAAGTTTTTTATTGGCTCCTGCACCTCACCATTTTGTATGCTCTTAGGCAGAGATACCTCTGGCTTGGTATCATTTAGAGGTTTCTCATGATGCTGAACCAGTGACACTGGTTTGGTAGCATTTTGTAACCTTTCAAACCTCAACAAATTCTTTTTGTGCCGCTTTCCGTTCTTGTGCTGCTCAAGAATCTGCAAACTATTGCAATCAACCCTGCAAAGTTCACACCATGCCATTCGCAGGGGTTGATTGTCTGGCTGTGCCTTCATAGATGCCAAAACAGATTGAATTGAGTTTTCAGGTGCATGGGTTGAGATTTGTGCCACTCCACTTTTTAATTCTGCATCCTGAGCAGCAGAAGGTTTTGGATGAGAAGCCGCTGATGTTGCGCCTTTTTGTTTGAAGCGCCTGGAATGAACCTTACTTTTTCCATGTCCTGTTATATGAAAAGGAGGGCCAGAGACATGGTGGTGACCAAAAGCTCCCCGCTGATGCCCTTGCAATGACCCACCAACCCTTCGACCACCTCTCTTTATATTTGGATGCTGACTGGCCTGCAAAGTCTGACTTCAGTGAGTCTCCAGAATACAAGAACTTAAGCCACATTGTACTCAATATGCAAGAATACAAAGGAGAGACATGCAACAAGAACAGACAACACAACTCCGCATGCCATATGATTCACCACAGCATCAACAAACAACGAGCAAAAATAATTCAGTATTCTGAATGCTTTATTCCTAAATGCATTCCGGCGCAATTAAGCAAGCAAAGAAACCTGTTTTGCTCCTAACTATTGCTCACTCGGCTGAAAACTCTGGTGGGTCTAACAAAATAATTTCATCGAAGAGCACAGCAAGCAAGACAATATTAAAACCATCTTTTCTGAAATTATTTTCACATTAAACCTCTCATTCTTGAGAACAAACTTGGTCTAAGTAATCGAAAGCATCAAGAAATACGAACAAAAAAGAACCCAGATTGTCTAATGCAAAATGAATCAAAACCCATTTAGTTCATTGCCAATGCAACCAGAAGAATCAGAAAAGAAAAACATTTTTTGCCAACTTAAATTTAATTTCTGAGGAAACTTCAGAAGGAAAGAAGTAGAACCAGCGGTCCAACTGGACCGGGACCGAAGCCCCCACCCATCGTTTGGAACCCGACCGCTGCCCGCTCAGCTAATTCCACGGTCCCCGGGAAATGCGTCAGTCGAGTCAGGGCCGTAACGGCCGCAGCCGCCGCTGGATTAAGGCCAGCCGGCAACACCGCACTCGGCTGATGATGGTACTGTTGCCCCTGAGCCGATGCGAAGGCCCCATCGGAATCCGACGTTTGGGGAGCTGATCCCACCGGCGCCGATACAGGCTGACTAGGATGATGGTGATGTGGAGGTGGCCGATAGGCCGCCGCGTAGTGCGCTTGGTAATAATAGCAATGATGCTGTTGTTGTAGCTGATATTGAGATTGTGTGTGTTGTTGTCGAGGCAATTGCCGGAAATACGAATAATGAAATTGGTCAAATGATTGCTGTTGTTGGGTTTGTGTTGGGTTGTAATAAAATTCTTGATCTTTGGATTGTTGTTGAACTTGTTGTTGTCGGATGAGCTCCTGTTGACCGCCTTCAGGAAGAGATGAGACGTCCATGTTTTTTCTTTATAAAAAAAAAAACACAGATTGTTTTTTGTTTTTTTTTTTTTTTTAATCTTTGGGTGTGTTTTTAAGAGGTTTATGTGTGAGCTTTTAACAGTGAGGCTGGTGCATCATGGCTATGGACAGGCAAGAATTGAGGAAAAATGGGGGATGCCTGTGTTGTAATCGTACACTTGTACTCCCTCGTCTTCTGAATTTGGTAACTAGTACAGGAGGTGCACCAAAATAAAATTAGTTCAGGGACTGGATTTGAGTTTTCCTTTATTTCTTTTTTGTTTTTAAGCCTTTTTTATAAACAGACAAAAAAGAAAAAAGAAAAAAAGAAGCCGGGGTTCACACTTTGCACAGTTATAATTATTATTAGTGGTATCTTATGAATTTTTTAATATATAATCTTAGGTAATAATGGACACAGTGTATGTACACGTGAAGTTAACCACCAAGCTCTGGAAAAACCAAAATCGCGAAATGATGAAGAACTATATGTCTTTACATAAGAGCACTCATAAAACACGTTATTAGAGTTTAAGCAGATATGTTTCTCTGCAAGTTATCTTCGATATTGCCGACTTGTCACGATCCGTACCCAAGCCCCGGGAAGGCCCAGAGTGACGTGTTTAGCTTTGGAGCCTCGTACAACAAATGATAAGGTCTGCCTGTAATAGAACCCATAAATTGGAGGATTGACTTTAGTCTGATGAATGCATTAAGCCCCATAATCTGAGAACAGAGATCCAGCAACACAATAACAGCAGTGGCAAAGAGCAGCCTTCACGGCGGCAGGGCCAATATTTGAAGGTTGATCGGGCCAAGAACCGGCCTCCAGCTGCATGTTATAATTCGGAGCATCGTAGGTCATTCAAGACAACACGACCCCAAAACAGAGCACAGCTAGGCGTACAGAGTTTTTATTCGCAGCTGGGACTCCGGAACTCCTCCTTTTGGCTACCGTAAGGCCAGTACTTTGATGCATTCATAGGGGCTACAATTTGAACAAAAACATTTTATTTCTTTCGTAAATAAGTACACTTTGTCCACCCTCCGGAAGTATCTTTAACAGGCTTTCTTCTATCAATCGCGTTGAACATTTCCTCTTTTCAACAAATGAATAAATGCACTAACTGTACAATGGATTGGAGCCCTTGCTGTCTTCCTCTCCAAGCTTAAAGAACTAGCTCCTCAACCATTAGATGGCGGCACTTCCTGCAGCATTTGGGTAACACCTGTGCTTAAAATTATGGTATATTATATGCCATCCAGATTTCTGACATACGCTTAAAAGGATGGGGAAGAACTGGGAATCTTACCCAAACCCCCCCTCCCCCCAAAAAAAAGCATTTTCTGCTTTCTCATATGGAACCAAACCCTGGGGCACCACTGATTGTGTGAGGTTCCCACAGGGAAAGACCATGCCCATCCCAAGTATTGTGTATTGAGCACAAAGAGCAAAACTTGGTATATATACATCTTCATTACTCAGACTAAAGTTCCACTTCGTGAAGGTCATCTCCAAAACTGCCACCAATGGCTGCTGTATGTGCCATCGATGGGTCATTGGCCATAAAAGATGATGGAGGCATGGCCAGTGCCTCTCCTAAAGTCTTGGTTTCTGCCATCCTATGAGAACTAAATGAATCACTGAAGCTCCCACTCCACGATGCTGTTCGTCGAGAGTCAGATGAAATGGGTTGATTGCCATTTGGAATCTTGCCTTTCCTGGTGATGTTATCCATGCTTGAGAATCTTTGCATGGGCATTGATGATGAAGGTATTGGAGCATGAAGAGACTCATTTGAAGCTGATGTTGAAAGACTTTCAGTTGTTCCAGGTTCTTTAACATTTTCAGACAAGGTTTCCATTAAATTTACACCCGATGGTACAGTTGTGGGAACAAAGAACTTTTGATTGGCTGCAACTGGAGGTTTGGCAGATGGAACAGTGGATGACTGGAACAAGTTTGCTGAGCTCCCTCCGCCCTTGTTGAACGTGTCAACATACCTGTCAAACAACCACAAAGATCACCCTATCAACAATTCAATCGCACTATTCATTTTGCTGATTAACAAACAGCACCTAGTGATTCATCCTGAAACTGAAAGAGTGATATAATTATTCCACATGAGATATTATTATGAGTTTTTGCTTCAATGCTTCGCTGGGTAACAAAATAGATCTTGAAGACTCTCTCCCTCTGAAGTTCCAGAATAAACAGCCAGATCCATAACTTCATACAGTGAATTAACTTCTTTATATCTATAACAACAGGCTATCTATAATAACAACGTGCAATCCCCAGGCAATTCAATCTTGTGAAAGAAACAAGCCAGTAGTTTGATAACCTTTTTCTATCAATAAATGCACCACCAATGTGGGCACAGCCACCAAAGTGGCCAGGTCCACAGTCGTGTTAAGTCAGGTCCACTCTATTTACAGGCGAGGATATGTAATTTGTCTTAGAAGAGGAAAGCTGAAAAACTTAATCCTAAGAGATTGCAACTCATAGAAGAAAATGTGCGTTCTGATGAATTACTGAAACTTACCAAACACGTTGACATCCTAAGCATTCAAAAATTGTGTGAAGGTATGTAACAAAGAGGTCCAAAGATGCTCACCAAATAACCTTTGCCCTCTCCCAATCAAATTTTTTAACATCTAGAGTTTGGTACATATTTTAAGCTTATTTCCTAGTATTCAAGGCAACACAGAAAAGAGAGACGACTTCTCAATTACCTTGCTCGTACACCCATCCGCCCACGTGCTGAGAATTGACTTGAACTGGCTGGAATAGGTGGAGTTCCCATTGGACTCGGAATTTTTGGTCTCCCGTTAGTGGGAGAGGAATCACTTTTTAATGCAGACTTCAAGTTGTAGTCAGACATTCCATTCTGGAAGGCTGAAGTTGTAGGAGGGGGTGGCAAGGTGGCTTCTTCGGCTGGGGGTTCAGCACCTTCCTCTACCCATCTCTTAAGTTTTTCATCATAATAAAATTTATTTGTTTCACCTAGTTTTGCCTTCAGTCACAAACCAAAAAGATGATCAACTGACAGGTTAATAAAGAAAGAACGGGATCTTTTTCAAGAAAGTGCAACAGAAAAGCAAATGATAAGACATCCATCCACCTGTCGGTCAGAACGGGGCCTTAATACCAGCCCCACGGTCTTTTGTAAAAGCTGTGAGCCAAAACTAAACCGGCCAAGGCGAGATCCCCTCACTGAACTTGGTGTCTTGCCTTGTGCACTGGATGATGTTCCATCCTTTGATGAATCAACCTGATTGTACCCCAAGTCAGCAAGGCCCCACAAACTTTTGTGCAGGATAATGGAAAAGAACCAGGAAGTTATCTTAGGGATATGGAATTATCAATTTGGAGATATTCACAAACCTGGCTTGGGCTTCTACCAAAATCTGGCTCTGAAACACTTCTATTTTGCATTGTCATTCTGCTCCCATCAGCTGCCCATTCACTTATCGGTTCCATTGAAGCGGATGTTAATGATGACATTGCCATTGTTGACTGACTAGCAGATACTCGAGGAGCAATGGGCTGCTCATAATGCTCATTGCCTTGCATACTTCCATGTGATGCAGATGGTCCAGGTGGTGGCAGACCCCCAACAACACGGTGTGCAGTACTATCAAAAAAAGTGAGTAACTTGCCGACCAACTTTGCTGGAGCCAAATTTGCAGCATATCCACCCTGAAAATAGAGTACCTGTTGTGAGCCAAAAATAAAGATATTGACAAAAATACTCACTACATGATAGAGAAATACCTGTTGATGGCCCCTGATCCTCTCCTCAAGGGATACAACTAACTGTTTCCATGTTTCTACCTCAGGAGCTCGACCAGTTTTCAGAGATTTTAATAAGGCCTGACAATACCTGAATTGACTAACTGGGGTGAGAAGAGGAAAAAGTTGCATGATAAATTCAATAATTATTCTGCCCACTTACTTCAATGAATCGGAAACTTTGCCCACTTCAGCCAGCATACATGCATATATGAACTTATATGGCTGAAAAGGGAGAAGGATAAACTGGGAGTTTCCAAGCACCTTTGAGTATTCATACAACTCTGTTCTCTGTCCATACACCCATTCAGTAAGTTCCATAACTTTTTTTTTCATATATTTTTATAATTTAAAAAGAGCATCTACCAATTATTTCTAAAACTAAGGAATGTTTTGTTATAGAGGGAGAGCAAGAGAGAAAAGGGGAGCAAAGAGGCTGAAGTTTACCACCACAAGAAAATTCAAAGATTTTTCCATTATGAATTCAACCATAAATATGCATTAGAAGCAAGACTTGCAAAATAATCAAATCTGATTGGTGTGAACCTGAATAGCTTCTGGACTGGTAAATGTCCGTGGATGCTTTAAGTGATCTGCTCCAATAAGGCATAATCTTGCACTATCTGAATATGACTCAAAGTTTGCTTCTGCGACCAAATAGCAGATGTGTGCAGCAGCAATCTGACGAGTTACTCTCAAGTAAGTTTCAGGAACAAAAACTTCAATAGAAGGTTGGTAATAAATGACACAGAAAGATAGGGTACCTCACTTCTATCCTTCCATAAACAATCCCCAAGATGTATAATAACAAGCTCATCACCTTTTGTTCTGTTAGCAGTTATTACAGCCAAATTTTCCTCCCAACTGTCAAGCATGCCATTTGTCCCAAGCTGTAGTTAATCACAACCAAACGGTGATGAATAGGCCAATGTATCAGTAAACTGAATTATTTCCCTCTTCTTTTTTGGATGGAAAAGTAATAATGAAAAATATTGTTGTTTAAAGATAAAAAATATTGTTGTTTGAAAAAAGAAATTTACAGGGAAAAAAAGACTGAAGGAAGATGTTGTTGATGGCATGACAGCCATCTACAGGCCTATGCATATAATATCATGTACAAAAGAACAGGAAGAAGGAACTACTTTTCTAACATGAAAGAAAATATGTAGCTTTTACATAGAAATCATACAGAGCACACCAGGCATATCATCTAGGTGGCTTACAGATGAGCCTCTGCCATTCAGCTTTGTTCCTCTAAGAAACTTTATGCTTAACACAAAATGTGATGCAGATAATAATAATAATAATAATATGAGATATCACAAGAAATATTTAAGACAATTTAGGAGTGATAATTATGATATTATCCCGTTTAGATATTTTCCTGTATAGCTTTATAATCATTTCCTTTTTAGTCCTTTTAGCTATTTTTATAAATTGGGTTTATGCCATTTCTTTAGCTATTTTTATAAAATGGGTTTATTCCATTTCATTAGACAGGCTTCTTATGAGTATTGATAGTGACAACTGGCTATTGAATTTTACCGAGTGTTGATTCCCATTGCTTTATCTTTTGCAGACAGATTCCCATTGTTTTATCTTTTGTGGGTTAATTACTGTTGCGTTTGTTATTTTTACTTACTGTTTTTCCTTTTGGTTCCCTGTCCTACCAAAGATTTGTCTTTCCCAAATTCTGTATAAAATGATAGTTTCTCAGAGGAAACAAAATATGAGATGAACATTAGTACTTCATCCAGAAAAATAATGTAGCAAAAGAAAACTCTATGCATTGGACATCACCTGCAAAGGCTGTGGAGACACATTTACAACACTGGGAAAGCCACTGACAGCAGTGGTGGCTGCAGCAAATACATCTGCTGGTTGTCCTGCGATTAGAAGGCATAATGTTCGCAAAGGTGATCCTGCTACCAGCTGTCGAATTGCCATTTGCTTGACGGTATCAACATAGAACTGCATTTATGCAAGGCCATCACATGGCCCCCATGAGGCCCAGAGAGAGAGAGAGAGAGAGAGAGAGAGGGAGAGAAAGCAATTTGTGGTAGTCTTTCTTATTTTATTTTTTTTTTTTGTTAAAAAAAAGGAAGTATGAAACAATCTAAGAAAAAGATATCAGAGTGAAATGGACAAAAGACCTGATCACCAAGCTGTGAGGCAAGGACAAGTGCGGGTCCCCATAACTGGCCTTCTTGTGCACATTGTAGAGCCTCTTTTTTCCTACCAGAAACCAGGAGATTCTGGACCTTGGAAGCGGTTTCCTAGAACATACATCAAAATCATTTAGAAAGTGGTGGCAGTCCTATACAACAGGAAAAGATTGCAGACATATATGGATACCTGAACTTGTCCTTCAGAAGGCAAACTCTGCAAGCATTGGCTGAGAACACCATACTCACTGAATTGTGTGCTATTCCTCTTAGCAGATGCAAAAAGTTTTGCAACTGCTGATTCTGGAGCATCGCTCTCCTATGAAAATGTAAACACAAAAGTAATTCGGAAATCAAATGGTTTGCCTCAAAACCACTTCAAAATAATACTTGAAATGGAGGAAGGTAAGGGATTTGAACTTCGAGGTGCACAACCAAACTGAGAAGGCAAATATAAAATTCTCGACTTAGAATGCAAAAGGCACGACATTTTGGAGGTGGAGGAACCAAATCCAAAAACAACACCACAACCATATCCACACTCATTACACCCCTTATCAAAGTAGATTACATTAACAGTCCATGCACCCTGCAAGACATATTTCTAGAAAGTGAATTTACATGAGTGTTCTTGAACTGCCACTGTTTCAAAATCAAGACTAATCCCTTTCTGGGCCAAGCTTTCAATATAACTAATTTATCAAAATGGGAATGTCCAAGCTTCATTCTTGTGAAAGTTGACTGGCTCCAAAGCTCTGTTCAACATCACACCAGATGGACAGAAGAGGGGGTCTAAAGGAAAAGAGCTAAATTGTGCCTGTGTGATAAAAGTTTCAGTTGAAAGAAGAGACATATTGCACACATTTTTCCCTATGCTTCCAAAGGGTGTCCAGTATCAAGTAATCCTTCTCAACAATGAGTAATAACAGCAATATGCAAGGCTTCATTCCAAACCAATGGACAATGGTAGGCTACTTACCTAGTTAACAGGCATATTCTGCATTCCCAAAAACCCAAAAAAGAGCAACTTATGATGCACAACACATGCCAAAAAGGAGAACATGACAAATATTTATGTGCTTCAAGATGGCATATGTAAACGGTCGTTAAAAAGCCAACAGATGCAATAAGCTGCAAATTGGGATATCAATGATCAAGGAAGGATGAAGGGATTTACCCTCAGAGAAGCATCAGTGCCAAACGGGGACCGAAGTTTTCCATAATGCTGACAAGCTATTTTAAGCAAGGAAAGGAGTAAACTTAATACTTTGCCTTTCCTATGATCCATGTCAGGTGATTCACGATTAGCAATCCTCTCATCAATCCATTTATTCAACTCTTTACTTCCCACATTCCCACCCACCAAAGGACCTGGAAAGGATTGCTGGCCAAGAGCACAAAAATAATTGCAAGCGCCTCCCACAATGCTCAAAGCATTATAAGTGTTTTCCAAAACGATCTCCATCAAATTGAGGACAGATATTGTGCCTCCAACAGGTTCCTTTACATTTCAAAATTGAAACAAAAAACAAATGACTGGCCTGCTGACAATATGGAAAATATTAGAAAATAAAAGAAAGTTAACACCACTGGAATTGCTATTGGAGCATCACCTGACTTCCAAATGATGAATTGCCAAGAGAATTACTATCTTTCACTACTATGAGTCTTCCACCAAATCCAAATGTAACCAAGGCATGTGGAGGACGTCCAGCAGAAGATCTTCCCGTGTTAGGGGAATAAGAAAATGGCTGGTTGCTCTGAAATGGTTGTTGAGTAAGGCTTACTGATTTCTGGCTGCTATAGTAATTGCTAGAAAAGTTCAGGTGCTCATTCTGCTTCAAATTCCCTGGATTAAAGTGCTGATTAAAGTTGCCACTAGGTAGTGCGCCAACAAGCCCATTAGCAACAAATTGACTGTGACTCACTTTTTCATATGATGGAACTGCTTGTAAAGAATTAACGGATTTATACTGATCCACATGGCTGTTCAAGGAAACATCTGAACCATGGGAATTCAAGGATTGCTGGCTTGCACCAAAATGTGAAACAGTACTGGAATTTGAAATCATCCCAGGTGGCTGCATGTTCAAACCCTGCTGATTGTCACTACCATACCACTGACTCCAGTTGCCATGTTGGCCTTTGATGTTGTTGCCCTCTGACCCAAACCGGTCAGCTTGTTTGTATTCACCATACATACTACTGTCATTTTCAGAATATGAACCAAAAGCAGATCCCTTTTGACTCTGCTGATCATGAGCCTGAACTGTTGTTGATTCCATGGATGGAGTGTAGCTTTCAAGTGAGCGCCATTCCTGCACAATGGTGTCATAATAGCAACCAGGGTACTGTGGGTCAAAACTCATATGTGCAGGATAGCCATTGTTAGCCTCTTCCGAAACCTGATTCCAGCTAGACATGCTCTCAGTAGTGCTGGACTCAGCCATAGTTCCGGCTACAGACTGTGACAACTGTTGTGAATAACTTACTTCCATTTTACCATTGGAAACTGCTGCCCCTTCAACACCTGAGTTGGCATCAAAATTCCCTGGCATGCTTGCTGTCACATCATAGCCATCCACTTGATACCACTGCCCAGTATTGACATCATACTTCCACCCGGGATACATGCTCTCCCAATACTGACTATTATACATATCCTGCCCGTTCACAGTCCCCTCAGTAGATCCTCCATAAACTTGAGTACCATCTTGATGTTGCTCATAACTAACTGAATTATCCAATCCACTGACAGCTCTATCCTCTACATTACCACTATCACCAACATTCCCGGGAAAAGCAGCAGAACCATCTCCAACATCATTAAAGAAGTCTGAGTACGAGCCAAACCCTTGATCCCCATTTGACATCGAATCAGCATAAAATGAACTCCATCCAACCTCCTTAACAACTGATTTCGTAGATTCCACATTCAAATCCGATACAACTTCGGTGTGTGCACCAACTACGCCTGCACTGTCATCCACCGAATCATTTTCATCTTTCCCGTCGAATCCACCGTGGCCGCTAGCGTCCTCAATACTCAGATTAGCAAACGCCTTGGACTCATCGGAATCGCCGCCCTCCGTGGACTTATGGCCCACCGAGTCGGACTGGGCGGGCGGCCCAAAATCATCGTCCACTAATTTATCAAAGAAATCCTCGTCCGTCTGATCCTCCATCACATGTAATGGAGGATTGGAAGCCATAACCCTAACGATCTGCACAAAATTCCCCCCCTTCCCAAGAAAAAAAAAAAAAAAAAAAAACCTCGAAATTCGAGCTTCAGATTGGGCCAAAACCTCGAGATCCAAATACTAAAACCCTAAATCATGCATCAAAGAACGAAATGAAGAACGAGATCTAGGGTTTTACGAAGATCCCCGTGTAACTATGGAACCATACTAAAAGATCGAGATTGACAGAAAAAGGTTAAAAAAAAAAATCCAATACTTGCAATTTGGCTTCAATTTAACGCCTTCGGATTCAATTATTAAAATTTCAACATAAGAAAAATTAAAAAAAATATAAAAACCTGCAGAAACAAGAACCAGAAGAACCTGGTTGCAGATTACAGAGAGCGAGACGGAGACAGAGAGAGAGAGCGAGCGAGAGAGAGAGAGAGAGAGAGAGAGCTCGGTTTCGCACCAACTACCAAACAAAGGGAGCTTCGTTTTGTCAGTTTTATTTATATTTTCCCTCTTTATAAATTTGTATTTTATTTTTTTATATTAATATTTGTTGTTGTTAATTATTATTAGTATTATGAAAAAGTAAAATAATAATATTAAATTAAATTATTATTATTATTATTATTGCTATTTAAACAATAAATTAATTATTTGATACATTCTGTCTTTATTTTTCTCTGCAATACATTTTTTTAAAACTTAAATATATTTCAACAATTATTTTAATTAAAAAATAATTTTGACCCACATTTTTTGAATCGGTTATTTTTTGAGGAGTTATCAGCAAATAATAAGTTAGTTAAAAAAAAAAAATGCTAAAAGTTACTCTTGTTACTTTTTGAAATGCAACGACCTCCCAAAAACTAAAATAAACACTCCCGAATGCCGAGACACTTTATTTTTAATTTAAATATTACCTTCTTTCAATGCTCGTAACAGCGTAGAAAATAGCAAGTGATTAAAGTCAAGGTCACTATCCAAGATTTGTCCTATGCAATGCATCTTAGAATAATAATATTAGATCCATCAATCTCTGCATAAAAAAAAAAAAAAAAGTAATGGTATTAGATCCGGTTGCCTTTAGGGATTACACTTCTGGGTTTACTCAAAAAAGGCAACTCTCTCCATTTTGTCACACCTAGTGCCGTGTAATAAAATCAATTTACGAACACAATCTTTTCAAGTGAATCCCTTTTTTTTTTTTTTTGCCTCATTATTTCGTTGGGTTGCGATGTTCTAAATCTAATGTGTTGGCATTCGGAAAAGAAAAGAACAAAAATGTCTCGCAAATAAGCTAAATGAATAAATAAATAAATAAGTGGGTGTATGACAATTTCTAATATGGTTGCATCACACCTATTTTTGGCTCAAGATTGGCTACACTTCTTATTTGGTGGGGAATTCCTTGATAGAAGAGGAAAGTGACCTTGACTCATTTATTTATCAAATAAAAATCTTGACTCAAATATCCTGAGAGTTTATAGATTTTTTTTTTTTTTGGTTATATCTATATTCATCTACGTCCCTAACTCGTCCCCATACCCTAGTACCGAATCTGTTGTCGTGGGGACAAAAATCTTAACTTCTTTAGTTTGAAAATGTAGATGAACCAAACAAAAAAAATGTCTTATATATATATATATATATATATATATACTTTTTTTTTTTTGGCCATCAAAATACAACATGAATTAGATGCAGCAACCACTTGTTTGCAAAAGGGAGAGCAAAAATTTGGGAAATTAGGGTTCTATATGTTTTGGGTATTTGGGAAAAGGGGTATTGAAGGGAAATACGTGTATTTCTTTTTTAATTATTTGTTAATTTTCTTTTTTTTTATGTATTTTGTTCGATCAATGTGCGTATTTAATATTTTGAATATTTTTTGCCAAAAAAAAACTTACTCAGAATGATTTTTCGAGTTACGAGACTCATTTAAACAATAAAAAACATATAGGACCTAATTAAATTTAAAAAAAAAAAAAAAACTCTCCTCTTTTCTTTGGGTTTGGAACAGAAAACAAACCCGAGGTCGAGCCGCGTTTTTCATCAAATCAAATGGTATAGCTTTGTTTATTAGATATTTTAGTCGTTTACAACAAATATGACTTTAGGATGAGCTGCGTGTTCAAGAAAAGGAAGTTGCATTCACTCCCTTTTGCACTCTTAACTCAAGTTTAAGGCAGCCATTCTCCATTGTTGGTTTTTATTTTATTTTTATTTTAACACTGTCCACTGACATGCTGACGCACGAGAGTTTTCAACCCAGAAAGAGTAAACGACAAATTGGGCTTTTCTTTTCGACGGGTACAAAGCTGCCATCGCAAACGTTGAACGCCGTATGCTTTCAAGAACCGTATATGAAGATGAAATAAGCCTCTGCATTTGGACACATAAAAAGTTTTCCGTAACCATTTTAACGGACGGGTTTACGAGATCATCTCTCGTAAGAAGAAGAAGACAGTTTTGAAACATATAAATGTAAATGTTACACATATTAAAAAGTTATTTTTTTTAAAAAAAAAATAATCATAATAAGTAATATCAGAACTAATTTTGACCCTTATTATAATATCTCTTGTCAAGCGATTCGCGTGAAGTTTGTGTAGTGGAATGAGTAAGTAAAAAAGGGTCCCATTTTTTACGAGAATATAAATAAATTTGATGGAGTAGAGTCTGACAGATGAATATACAGGATTTATTTTTTACATCAAATAAAAAGAAAGAAATACTGAGATATACAAAATAAAGAGATTTGAAAGTATATAAAAATAAAGAGATTTTAAAATATATAAATATAAATATTATATATCTTAAAAATTTATTTTTTTATGAGAAAATAATGACCCGTGACACCATGGAGGGAGTCAATAAAAGTTATAATAACGAGGAGTAAAGGAGTAAAGGTCGTTTTGGCACATTAAAGATCACGACAAAACACTTTTTCAACATTAAGTCGTAGTTGTAAATACAATGAATTAATGATGGATTTGATAACTAACCTAACCTAACCTAACATTTTGATGAGGAGGGCTCGTAATAAATTCGGTACAATTTAATGCCACGGCACCTAACCTAAACGTTTTGTGAATGTGAGACGAGAAGGTGTTTGAAATAACTTGGTTCTCTCTTACCCTCCTTATTAATAACTTAAAATTTCAAAACTAAATAGAAAATGATTAATAATAGATGCTTAAAATAAATTTTAATTGAACCACCGCAGTGGCTTCTTCCTCTTAACTCTTATCTCTGAGAATTTCTTCGACTCGATAAGTTTGAGTTAATCTTTGTCTGCCGTAAAAGTAAAGAAGTTAAAGTTATGTGCCGGAAAAATGTAAAAAAAAAAAAATAAATAATAATAAAAGAATACATTTTACACATATTATTTACTCAAAGTTGGAAAATATTGGTTTTTTCATGCCGCTCTTCAACGAGAGTAGTAAGGGTTTTTTTTAAAGACAACATAAAATCGAAAGCAAGAAAACGATGCACACAACTACTACACACACAAGGAATAGAATATATTAGTGAGTTTGGTGTGTATATATATATATACGATAGATTTCATTTTTTAATTTTTACACATTTTTTCAGAACCACTGGGCCCCACTGGTACTGGTCTACTGAAAAGGTTGCTGTACAAGAGGTTGACCAAAAGAAGCCCGCCACTTGATTTCCTGTTACAAGGCACGGCACAACTAGGCACCTAAACTAGGTCGTTCCATGTCGAGTACACTCTTTTTCTTTTTTTCTTATAATTTTTTTAATAAAAAATTTAGTTATTTTGTGCCATATTAATATATTATTTATTTATTTTATACAATATTGTATCATATTTAAAAATTTAAATAACAAGTTTAACATAACTCGTATGCCGAAATATAATAGATTTATATGGCACTGTATTTGTTTGTTAATTGTATTTAAATTATATTTAAACTCAATATTTATAAAAAATGTTTAAATAGTAAATATGTAATTTAAATAAAAATAGGGAAAATTTTGAATTAAAAAATAAAATAAAAAAGTATCTTTATATAAAATTTTAGTAATAAAATTTTAATTTTAATTAAAATCACTTAAATTAGTCAATTTCTCTATCTTTAGTCACCGATAATATAATATATTTTTTATAAATGGTCTAACTATATTTAAATTATATAAATTAACATATAATTTTTTAATTTAATTATAAAACAAGAAAAAAAATTAAATTATTATATTAATATTTAATAATATACTAAAAAAGACAAACGAGTTTAGAACGGACCGTGCCGTGGTTTACCTCAGACCGAAAATGGACCGCGTTGTGCTTTAGGCTGCTTTACGTGTCTAGGCACAACCCGCCGTGACCACATCCGCATCCGGTAAATTTACCTTTGTATCCTTCAGCGAGGGTGGTTTTCACAATTTTACATTGCTAGCATTCTCCGGGCAAAAATGGATCCCTATTGGACGTACAATTTTATGATGCGGCTTGCTACGTAAGAACTGGCAAAGAAAAAAAAAATTATTAATTCAAAAAATGTCTTATCAATCAGCACAAATTTGATAAAAATTAAAAAAAAGAAAAACTTTAATATCCCAAAAAATAAATAAGAATCTTACATTCAGATTGAACTCAAGCTGTGATACTGTGAAACCATACATTGTTCTTTTGCCATTTTGGCCACCAAAAAGGATAAAAAAAAAAAAGGAAAGAAGAAATGATGCAGCTAGAGTAAAAAATTAGTTCGACTCTAGCATCTTTCGAAAAAACATATGTCAAACAAAGGCTCATATTGCACTATTATTAGCATTTGTGACACATTTATAATAATTATTATTAAATATAATTATTTATAACAAATATATGTACAACAAATAATTATTATAATGTTATGTGTAATTTTACTTTTAAAATGTATCAAATTATCCTAAGTTATGCAATATTAACATTCAAAATTTGATTTTGTAATTGGAATTATGTTGTAAATTCTTCTTTATATATATATATATATATATATATATATATATAAAAGGAGGATAAGAATAATTTATTGATATTTGGTAACATTTACATTAAGTTTTAAGATTATTATTACTGGGACTTACAAAATAGACGTAGACCTGACATGAGTATGCATGGATGACATTATCGTAACATTACTTATAATAAAAAATATTTTTAAAAAGATTTAAGTATTTTTTACAAAAATTCATAATATAGACAAAATTTAACTAAATATACGAGTAAATAATATATATGAGAAAAAGTGCAAATGAGATAATGTTTCATAAATTTGTATTTTTTTACCAGTCTTTATACATATTTCAGTCAATTTATTATACATTTTATTAGTTACCAGACATATGTCATGTAAATTTTTCGAAAAAAAAAAGAGGGGTAAAAAAATATTATTTTATTTACAGTAACATTGTATTACAACGGCACTCGTGAGTGACGTGTCTGAAACGCGACCGGTTTCTCAGTCTCCTTATCATTTCCGAAGTTTTAATTGCCATTACGGACCCAGGCGAACAATACTCTTTTTGTTTTTTTTTTTTTTTTTTATTCTTTTTTCTTTTTTCGGAACAACAAAATACTGCTTTTTTTAAGAAACAATAATGTTCTTCTGTCACGTCCCATGTATGATTGAGTCATCGGTGAGACTATTACTACTGGGCCACGAATTGTACTTACAGGAAGTACATTACAGTCAAATGTCGGCATGACTGAAAATTCGGTGCAATCGCAGGCCAGACAAAAAGCTTGCGCCTTTTTCACTTTGGGTTGAAGAATGCTTCAAAAGCTCTGCTCCTTTGATTTATTTTTTCTTTTCTTTTTGCACTATGATATGCTTCTTTTATAGCCAGCCAGAGACATAATGACCTGCCAATACGGCAATAGAATTCACCGAAGAAATGAAGCAAGATCTCTCCAATGTGTGACCCCAATTTCCATTTTTGAAAGTGGGGGACTGCCAGTGCCTTCTGTCTCTGTTTTCAGGTTTTCCCACCTTCGTGGGTCCTGCGAGCTCAATGACTCGCTCTTCTGTCCTTTTCCCGAATAGATATTTCATACATGGCGATACGTTTTCAATAGTTGTAGTGAGGACTAGGACAACCGTAGCAATAATAACAAATGTAACAAACCCTTTTCTTCTTCTTCTTCTTCTCTCTCTCTCTCTCTCTCTCTCTCTTTTTTTCTCAATTTGTAACAAACCCTTTAATTCGGCCCGCAATAGAATAAAATTATATAACTAAACCTAGTTAAATTTAAAATATTTATTTTAAATTAATTAGACACAGTTATATAATTTGTTTTATGATTTTATTTTGTCGCGAACTAAATTTAATATGATATATAGTTATTTTAAATTTTTGCCAACCAAGGCCAATTTAAATCATTATTTTAAAAAAAAAAATTTCTTTTATCTTCTACTCAAACATGAACTCTTTTTCCCACTGGCCCATCTTTACATTTAAATTGAACATCTTCAGACAAGTTCTAAGCTTTCGATTATCCTAAAACGTTAAGTTATTTTATTACTGGACCTACCTTACGGTATCTTTATTATAGTAGAGTTCAGTCACCGGATTCAGGATGTCCAATGCCGGAAGGTCAAACAAGTTGGTAACGCCATGGCATCAATCATATAACTATAATGATCCTAACGTAGCGAAATTCCTTGTCGAGTGAGTTCCGACCTGCACGGAATGCAAAAATGAGCTACACACACCTCAAAGAGAGGCAATAACACAAACGCCACCCGTTCAATCTCCCTTCAACCAAAGTTATAGCCACTTTATTATGAATATTCTAATCTTTTGTTTTCTACAACAAATTTATTTAAATATTTCTATCTTGGTCATACCCTTTTTTTTTTTTTTTTGAATATATTGTTTCTTATTAGTCTAAGAGTCTATTTGGCTTACTTGTTACTAATTATTGTTATTGATATTAATTACTAATTATTGTTATTAATTATTGGTTACTATTATTGATATTATTACTAATGAATAAAATGGAATTATAATGTTCGGTTAATTTATAGTATGAATTGATGTTAGAATAGTAAACTGATTATTTTGAGTATTTTATTTTTATTTTATTACAATGTTTAATGTGATAAAAATCTAAAATTAAGTGGTCCTATCCATATTTGTCATTTAGTAACGGTTTTTTTTTTTTCAGCCACATACGAGCCCAAGAAAAAAAAAAAACAAGAGGAAAGTTTTTAAAGAGATTAAAAGGAAAAAAAAAGAAAATGAGAAAAAAAAAAGCAAGTTGACAAAATGCAAAGAAAAGACTTTTTTTTTTTTTTTTTTGTCCTACGGAAGGCTAGGAGCCCAAAATGAAAGGAAGAACATTTTTTTTTTTTTGTTTAAGAAAGGAAAATAAGTTTAAAAATATTGTAAAGGGTATTTTTCATAAAAAATACTTATCTGCTGTTATTTCTCTAAAAAAAAAAAAGTAATTTTAAATTACTTCTTTTATCGATTACCGTTGAAGACAAACGACAACTTCAAAAGCAGACTAAAAAGTTTAACCAAATGCCTTCACACCTTATTATTTGAAAATTACATTTGAACAGTAAAACCAAACCCTCGCTGGTACTCACTATTATTTCAATAGAATTTAACATTTTAACCTAATAAAAATTTTTACTATTATATTTATATTTTAGTCATCATAATCGATTGAAAAACAAAATTATCTTCTTTATTTTTATCAATAATAGAGCGAATTTATCACATTAATGGATTTCCGTACGGTGTAATCTAAGTGGAGGAGTCGGAGAGAAGCCAAAATGCTGGCCTGGCTTGGTGCCCCGAAAGCGAAGTGATTTAATCACTGGAAAAAATGTCGATTTGGCTCTTACAACGTTTAAGTCCTTTCTTCCGTTGCCACGAGTCATGGAGATGATGCCATTATGCAGAGAGAGGAGAGCTATAAAAGAAAAATTACGAAAATGGAATAAATATTGCAAGAACCCAGTAACCCTAAAAATGGAAATGTTAGCTCGATCGATCAGTTTCTAAAATGATAAACAAGCATGAAAAAAAATCATGAACAAGTAAAAATCGCCCATCGTTTTGGTAGTATTGGTTTTGCACCTCCTGGTCATTTTACGACCAAAAAATGTGCAGTAAATTCGGCTCTTCGCATGAAATGGTATTGAAGATACAACGGAAGAATAAGACAGCCGATTTTGCAAGATTGATTTTGTCCTTAACATCTGTGGTCCAAGCAAACATTCAATCCAAAATTATGCAACCTATGCATTAGTTTCCAAGATGGTGTCCTATAAACTATGATTCTTGAGATCCGAGAGGGAAAATGATCAACAGATACGTGTGTTCGGTACGTTGATCAACCTTTTCAACGTACAATTTGACTTGAATTCTAATAAGACAACAAAGAGCAACCTCAAATTGACTAAGATTTCCTTGCAGTCAATGCTGTTATTATTATTATTATTTTGACAACTAAAAGCATTTAAGATATCCGTATAAATTATTCTGATTTATTCTTTTATAAGAATAGCATGACACTTGACGTCGTAGTATGGTAGGCAATTTGATACTCCTTTTCTTTTCTTTTATGGTCCAAGTTTGAATCATTTCATTAATATTTATTTTAAAAATTTTAGAATTTATATTAAAATATAATATTACATTTTAGATTTATCAGTATTAAAGTTAGATATATAAAATATTTATTTGAATAACTTGTGGTGAGTTTTTTTTTTTTTTATAAAAAGTAGAATAAAAATATTAATAAATATTTTTTAATCTTAATTTATATGTATAATAATTAATATTATTATGTGATATATATATATATATATATATTAAAAAAAAGAAAAAAGAAAAGGGCATGGGAGCTACTTTGGCCCCGAATTTTCGTTAACTTCAAGGCAAATGGAGGAATTTGGGAAAAGTAAAATATGCTCTACAGTTCATAAAGGCCGTTATTGTCTTTTCAGGCTCTACAGAAACCAAGGTTTCTGCTCCAGCTCCAAATCATTGGTTTTACACTTACAAAGCCAAAATTATAAACAAAATAAGAGAATAAAAGAGGAGTCAGTGAGAGTGAATCTTCCCCAACCCCCAACTAAAATTATCGTAGAAGAAGATTGTAAATCAAGTAGCAGTTAGATATGTACAAAGCGGAAGCAATGGCTTTTTCACAGGAAAAGCTGTAAGATGGAGCAGGACATGCTAACAGAATCTGCAAGCTTTTTGGATCTTGCAGGGACTTGGTTCCAGGGTCCACAACCAAGAAACCCCTTGTGTGTTGAACCAATCTGCAAGCTTTTTTTATCAACACTCAAATTGGGCACGTAAGAAATGAAATTGAACCAATTTATACTATTCTAATCGGTACAGTTTGGTTTGCTGCAATTCATAATAGGAGCAAGAAGCATCACTTTAAATTGACTACCACAAACACGTGAACTGGTGAAGAATCACTAACCAAACAAGCAAGCAAAAGGAAAGTTGGGTAAAGTTGCAGCAATCAGATTTCAGCATTAAATGAATCAGCAAAATGACCAAAAAAACAAAAAAGAGGGGAAATTTGATACAAAATTAGCATAGCTGTGCCTACGGTATCCGTGTCACCTGGGATTAACAGTATGTGAGAGAAAACCACTAGCGGAGAATTCATGGAACTGAATTATGGTCAGCCCCATGAACCAGAATTTGCAACAAAGCTCAAAGCAGTATAATCTCGGTTATAACTACAACAAATATAACCCATTTGAGCCAAATGAATGAAACAAAATAGTTCTCGAGATCTCACAATATTGGCCATTGGGTCCATGAATCAGTCACTAAGCTCATCATCCTCCGTCTGAGCAGGCAAATTAAGGTCTATCGTCAAGTTGTTCCCACGTTTAGCAGAATTTTCGGTAACGGCAGAAGAATCAGTTTTTGGAGAATTCACAAAATGTGATCTCTTGTGTCCGCCAAGAGCTTGGCCAGAAGCAAACACTCTGCAACAGTATGGGCACTTAAACATGGTAGTTTTCTTGTCAGCATCATCGGTTTTACATTTGCCGGCGTTTCTTGCTTCTAAGCCCTTCATAGAACAGCTTTTCTTGTGACCTGCCAATGCCCGTGGAGATTGAAACTGTTTTCTACATTTCTGGCATCGAAATTTCACGTCTTTCTTGCTCAACTCAACTGATCTTTCCCCATCTTTACTCTGTTCTTGATCTTGCTCTCCATCCTTTTTCCGCCAAACATCCCTGGACATCATCGTGAGCGTCGTGGCTGCTTCTACATCTTCGGGAGTAGCGCCGGGAAGCGACACCGACCGTTCTTGCTCGGCTGCCGGCGACTTGACCGAACTGAGATTGTTCTCTGGCGTTACTTTCTCGACATCGAAATTATGCTCCCGATCGTTCCCGAAACTCAATTTTCTTGCCCGTTTAGATCGAACCCCTGTTGGGTTTCTTAATTCGCTCTCGCTTTCGTTAGTTTTGCACTCATCAACGGCAAATGAGAAGTCAGGATCTGCAATCTTGACACTCCTCTTGGGATTTGCCCTCAGCCCGTAAACAAAAGCTTTCTGTTCAACTTCCCCGTCATTGATTTGCTTCCTGTTTTCTTCTTCCTCCACAGAAGAAGAAGAAGAAGAAGAAGAAGGAGAAGAAGAAGAAGGCGACGACGACGGTGACTCGGCAATGTCAAAGCCAATTTTCTGTTTCCGAATCGGCTTCGGAGGATGTGAAGGGCTGGCATGGTGGGCGTTGATGTGACCAACAAATGCTCTGCCATTGGCAAAGATTTGATTGCAGAGTTGGCACTTGAACTTCGCCATTGAAAGCAAAGCAAGCAAAGATCAAAGCTCTTCTCTCTTATTCAACTCCGTCGCTCTCTCTTTCTAAGAAGTGTAGAGAGATATTGCGAACTTAAAAAGGAGTAGGTGACAAGCATTCCTCCACCAAGAGTCACACCACAACCCACATATTATGATTTGGATATATATTAATTATCTATCTATATATAAAATTCTGTGCTATAGAATTTAGAATGAATATATATATATATATATATATATATATATATATATATAT
>CM034056.1:2150441-2207607 GCA_019804595.1 Bruguiera parviflora
TATATATATATATATATATGAGTAATCCGACCTCTGCATCACAGATTATTTTTACGATTTAAATTTGTGATCACAAGATACGGTGGAGTAAATTTGCTGTAAAATAATTATAAATTTAGAAAAAAAAAAAGGGTTAATAGATAGATAGCTTTAGGACATTAAAAAAGAAAAAAAAAATTAAAATGTGTGACGATGAATGGAGAAAGAGGGGACAAGTAACATGCCAACCTTGCCCATTTGGGTAACGAGCTTTTTCTTTTTTACCACTTTTTTGTAGTCCATTAACGCCAAATAGGTAAATTCAATATACATGAGCAGTCTCGTTTTTTTTTTTTTTTTTTTGGTTGGTTTGTTTGTTTTGTTTTCCCTTGTTCGGCTAATTTTCGTATTCTATTGTGGGTGGGCATACTGACCCTCTATTGCCACCACCATCATTCTTTGCTTTTTTGGCTCAATATTAAATTGACTGATCATGAAACATGGTTTCAATTTTTGAAAACATGAAGCGGATTCTCTTTGGGCCCAGCGGTAAACTTTCTCATGCCAATTTCCGTGACTTGAT
Source organism: Bruguiera parviflora (assembly GCA_019804595.1). Taxonomy (NCBI): domain Eukaryota; kingdom Viridiplantae; phylum Streptophyta; class Magnoliopsida; order Malpighiales; family Rhizophoraceae; genus Bruguiera; species Bruguiera parviflora. The sequence continues at coordinate 2,151,004 of CM034056.1, forward strand.
TAATTTGAATACCCATTATCAATTAACAATTTTTATTTTTTTTCAGTGAAAAATATTTCCAACGGTACTTGAGTAATTTTAAATTTATATCTCTACTTTTAAACTATCGAACTCAAATTTTAAGAAAGAGTTATAAGATTTACGAAGATAGAAATAATAATCTTTGCTACATAATTTACGGCCTCATAATCATCTTAATAAAAAAAACCTTTTTAAAAAAAAAAAAAATCTCCAACAAGATTAACTTTTTCTGCCCTTGTTTGCACGTAAGTGCCCTTTTAAGCACTGCAATTAGGACTAACGTGTTAGATTTTGACTTAAGAAGTCTTGATTTCTATTCCCAACTTAGAGAATTAAATTATATTAAATCAAGTTTAATGCACTACAATACATACAGGATAGCAAGAATCACACAACACATGCAGAGACTCCGTGAGAGCGAACTGGGGATCCCCTAATCCAGCGCGTCCGGACAGAAAGTGCTTTAAAAGTTGACTTTCTCTTCTCTTTCTCTCTCTATTTTCTTCGTACGGCAATAATGTGATGTTACCAATCGAATTAAATGCATTGTTTCGTTTCTATTCCAATTGTGAGGAGTCAGTCTTTCCAAACCTTAAAATATTTATAAGGAATTACTTTTTATAGTCTAACCTTAGAATTGAACGTTAATCATTGAGATCTGTCAACTGGGTCAATCCTTAGACTTACAACTTTATGGCTACAATTTGTATTCAAATAGCGTAATGTCTGCATTAAAAAGAACCCCCCCCCCCCCAAAAAAAACAAAAAAAAAAGATTTATCTACTAACAAAGCGTGCATTTTTGTGGGTTCTGAGCAAAATGCATATAGCCATCGCATTAGATGATTGTTATATAAATAAGCCCGTGAGCAAGTCTTTTGAAATACTTTGCTTTCTCTGTGTTTATATGAAATTTGGTTACAGCTTTGTTGGTTGTAAGATTGCGTAATTCGTTTATCTTTAATCTCATGGTTGTTATGCAATCTGCTAATTTCTAGGTGACTTCAGTATAATTTGAGAATGATAATTAATTTCATCGTTGCTTTTGTTCTGTGCCACTAGCCTTATGCACTATATATAAAACTAGTTAGGTGGACTCAACATTTTTTGTTTCGTCGTCGAATCTCGAACTAATCTATGCCATTCTGATATTATTGTAATATAAAGTTACATCATTGACATTAATTATTTAAATTTAAAAACTCCTAAATCAACAAGATCTCTTTAGGCTCTTGTATCTATGGTCAAGTGACTAATGAACACAAGCTATATGCTATAAAGGTTGTCCTCAGACCGTTGTGGTCAAAGGCGTTATTTTTCTTGAACAGATTTTTTCCAGTTGTAAACACTGGGCTTTTAATAGCCCTTTAAGTGATGGGTTTTTTTTTAATTTTATTTTTTTTATATTTAAGACAAAAATTTCCTTGTTTAAAAGTAAAAGATATCAATAATAACTTTGTACAACTAAGAGTTGATTTCTACAATCGGGTGGGTTTTATGGAAAAAGGCTGCTAAACTTTAAATTGAAAAGTAGTTCCTAATCTCTATTTGGTGAGCCTTGTTTTCATTCTTTTTTAATCTTCCCACAGTCCTCAGAACCTATTTTCAAGGCAGTGTTAACGTCCACATGATTTAGTTACGTCATCCAATATTAGACCATATACTTTTTTCTTCTCCTGATAAGTGATTGGATTAAAGACCTTGGACTGATATTACCCTCTTTCTTTTTTGTTTTTTTTTCCTATTGGATTAAAGTATTTCAATACCATTACTAAATTACATTGGTAGTTCTGTTATGTTCTATGATCCACGTTTTTCATCGAACTATAATTGGACTAAGACCTTGCAATTAATTACATTCACTACTTTCGCTAATACTCAAAGAAATCGTGACAAATAAGATTAACTCAGTGCATGGATAAAGTGAGACTGTGGGTGCCTCAATATGGTTAGCTGTTAGGTGACTGTTCAAGTGAAAAGCCTCTAAATCTGCAATTGACTTGTGTGCCCTCTACGCTCGATTGACCCCAAACTCAGCATTTGCACGGGAGCCGGCTTCGCTCTAAGGCCAACAAACAGAGAATAGCTTCGTTTCATTGATTCTATCAACTTTTTCTGTTCGAAGATTAGGCTCGAGATTATTATTATTATTATTATTATTATTATTATTATTAAGAAGTGTATCTATTTATGAATTTATTATTAATTATAATTATATATTAAAAAATTTAAAATATTTAATTAATAACTATAAAAATACCCTGTACTGACTTCCCTCTGAAAGCATCCAATCCACCGGGAGCACAGAATGAGCCAATTCTCAATCACGCAGCACATTTCCACGCCATCACTGCCACCGTATGTGCGTGGTACCCACAGTGGATTCTTGATTTGGCATTACACACCTCTCAAGGACGAGGCATGTGGCTTCTATTCTATACGGCATGTGGAAGATGCCTTCTTGTTGCTGTGCTTTTGGGCTGCTTTTCTCAATGCCTCATGTGTTGTGTTTTACGTACAACTGACTCAGTGTCGCAACGTTACAATTTCCAGTTGCATTCTAAGTATCTTTGTTTTTATATTGAGAGAGCTATCCAATGAATGGATAAATAAACAAAACAAGTAAATTCATTTCGTCGTTTATAATCATTGAAGAAGATAATAAGTGGATTTATCATTATTATTATTATTATTATTACTACTTAGAACTAAGGGCATTCGACAGTTATATAAATCCAGTTATGATGCAAAATGAACCGTGTCTAAAAATAAATCCATTGTGTATTTTTGGAAATTGTCGTTTACAAGTCGATTTTAACCTCATGCACACCAAAACCCCCGTTTTAACCATCTAAAGCAATAACTTTTTGTGTACGAAACTAAAAAAATACGTGCGATTATCGATTTCCTATATTTTTATTGTTTTTATGAAACTTAGTTATGCACTTTTATAGGCATTTTAAGGTGTTAATAAAATTATTCGTGTTACTATTTTGTGATAGTCCTTGTCGTTCACATTGAGTAAAAGTTGGATAATTAATTTTCCAAGTGGTTCATTTCAATTCGAATCATGACATCATGCACTGATGACTTGCACATTTCAGTTTTAGCTTTGCTGTCGCATCTAATTCTGGATTTGGACTTCTTTCTTTCTTTTTCCTCTTCTTCTTTTTTTTGGTTTTTATTTTATTTGAATTTTTAATTCCAGGGTACATCCATCTACCCATTAACAGGAGAAGCCCAGGCATTCCACTAGTTGCACTAAAAGCATATTTCTACTAGGATTGGAAATGGGCTCCATGACAGCGTCCTTTTAACGTTCATCATCAAGAAAACCAAACGCTTGCATTCAACTCAGCTGCCATAAAATAATTTAATTATTTTCTTAGAAATTTATTATCATCCATCCAGTGGCTAGGATCCGTGAAATATAAAAATGGGGCCCACGCAATTTTTTTTTTAAATTCAAAGTTTTTCAAAAAAAAAATAAAAATAAATAAATATATATATATATATATATATATACAAATACATAAAATTGAAGGGGCAACTAAGATTTTAGTTTATATTTTATCATATATTACTGTACATTTTATTTCATTTATTTGCAAATGATATATTTTAAAAATAAAAAAAATATATGGGACTCATATTGTCACCTCACCCATTTCTGTTTCTCCGTCCCTGTAATTTTTTTCCCCTTTAATTTCTGCAGCAACGTTGACTCCTACTATTGAAAGGGATTAAAATAAGTAAAACAAATGTTTAAAAGTGGGACGTTGTTTTTATCATCCTTCATCGGCAACTTTGCCCGACCAATTGTCAGAGAAAAAAAAAAAAAGAAAAGAAGAAATAGACAATAGGGGTGCATAAAAAATGCGGTTGGTCCCAATCCCAAAAGAACAAAAATGGTGAAAATGATATGCCTGCGAGAAGAAAGGATGCCCGAAGCAATAATGAAAGTGGTTGCGTAGAGAAAGCAGTTAGGGACACAAATTGCAATGCAAGGATGGCAACGACCAACGAGGGATTGGACTGAAAAAGCAGTGGCGGCCAGAATTACACACCCGCTAGAAGGCACGGAGCCGACAGAACCGCACACCCTTCGGTTGCAATTTGCAAGCAATATGCACCAAGCAAATGACACGAAGTGTTGTTACTAACCAAATGTTTAATAATTAAAAATATTAATTTTAATGTTAAAAGTATAATAAAATTTATAAAAATAAAAATATTACTTATCGTATAATTTACCATCAATGAGATTTCTAATAATTTTTTTTTTAAAAAGAAGTCCAAAATTTGAAATGACGTCACGTTCGTCACATTCTCTCTCTTTTTTTTTTATTCTTTTCGTTCGTTTTGTCTAGAGAATGACTTAAACAGTGTAATGCTAATGTTAATCTTAGTTCCGACACCCCAAGTTCTTTCTTTGTCGGAATATCATTAGTTTGCACAAGTTATATTACCTTATTTTTGTCAACCAAAAAAAAAAAAAAGAAGTTATTATAGAAAATACTAGAATCGATAGAGGAGTAACAAAAGACAAAAACGTGCTTATAATAGTTATTTTGTTACGAGAATATTGCAGGCGAAGGTAAAAGGTTACCTGGAGCCGAGTCTATGTTAAACGATTCTTTGCCATCTTTTGTGCCCCACATTTCCTGGGCCATTGAAATGCCCGAATAGGTCAAGAAAAAGTGACAGAGTTAATTTTTGATCAAAATATTGAGGACCCATTGGACCAAGGAGTTCCGGCACACCGCCGATCTAGCTGGGCTGGAATTAATTCATCATGAACAAAAACAGCACGTCAGCTCCTGGCAATTTTCTCCGAGTAATAACCGGATTCCAAACTGCAACCATAGCTCATTTCTTTTGTTGTTAGCCGATATTACTTCTCCTTATGTTTCTCTGAATTGATATTCAATGCTGACCCAAAAGAACGTCTGATTTTTTCCAGACCCTACAGCGCGGATGCTCTGGGAAACACCTTCCTTTTTTTTTTTTGGGTGAAAAGAGGAAACTAGAAAAAAGAAAAAGAAAGAAAGAACACAAGTAATCGGATTTGGTGACTCCTTGTAAGAAGTTAAGATTAATCAATAGTGTACCAGAAGGCCACTCTGTTCTTTCCTTACTATCAAGGGGGCTTTCAGCTTCCTCCACCCGCCAATCCACGTATGTTTGGGTTAGCCATAAGATGTGGCCGAAGATGTCCCAACGTACCATCAGCAGCCAGCCAGCTTAAGCCAGCCTTGCCGCCAAAATGAAGCCAGCTTTCCACTTGCATGATCATACTTTGCTTCTGGAAATAGCTGAAATTGCAGAAGACAGTTACATTTGAGCACACTTGAATGTTGCTCCATTTATATTCAAACATCCCGACATGCACATTAATTCATGTTCTGTACGTGGGAAATGAAATCGAGCCGTTTTACAACTGAACATCAGAATTCAAGTCGTTTTTCAACCCCACGATCTTTTTTCCTACGGTCTAAGAAGCCTAGTAGTCACGGAACAGAGCTACCATTATATAATTACACTACTAACTTAAGAGAGGCTTCTTCGTGTCGAGCTCACTTCCTCCGGCGTTATCAACGGCGTAGCCTTCTTTACCTTTAGCCCATAGGACGAAGTAGAGACCAGTAAACATGACGGACATACCAGCTAGGCTGCAATGGCAAAAGCAAGGTAATTATTCTAAAGGTGTTAGAACAAAAATATTGCCAAATTGACAAGCGCATTTGGTTGGTCTCCCTCCTGAGAGTTTATATACCTTCCTATTTCAATTGAATCTCCTAGTGTAATCACCGAGAAGACGACAGAGGCAACCGTGCCAATGGGGCTAAACACAGACACAAGTACTGGACCTCTCTTCTTCAGTGCCCATCCATTGAAACTTACACATGCTCCACCCACAGCACCTCCCTGATCAATTCAAGTTTTATCAGCAACAGCAAACTTCAGTAGCTCCCGTATGGTCAATATGTGATCTATGGTAAAGGGCAAGAACTGCAATTACCAGTAACGAATAGAAAACGAGGTCGCCAACATGCACTAGAGGCCAATCAATTTCAAGGCTGTGAGCTTGGATCATTTGCACAATTGCAGTGATAATCACGCCTATTAAGGATGTTATTGCACACAGGGAAATTGGTGCAGGAAAGTCACGCAAAGTTGTAGCCTGTAACACATGTAGATCTTAGCCATCAATTAAAAATTAACGAAATGAAACAAAATTTTCAATAATCTTCTCAATTGTACGACAAAATTACCTGCAACACAACATTGCTTGACAGAACAAAAACAGCTGCAATGAGATACAAGCAACCAATTATTTTGTCTCTATCAAAGACTGCATCCTGTCCGGTAACCAGCGAGGAGGCCTCTTCGGGTGATGCAGTGCTGTGCATTAAGCTCATTGTGATGGCACCCACGACGCATAAAAATGTGCCTACTATCTTCACTTGGCTGTATATGCAACCTATGTTGATTTTCTCCAACCTGCATGAGAGTATTCAAACAGGATCAAAATATGTAGCAGCATTTACGACACGGAACCCCTGAACTACAAGACCGTCACGTCAATTAACGTTAACCTGGAGGTTCGAAGTACCTTAATGTCCATGCAATAAGAAATATCATCCCTGGAGCAAGGTTAGGCATTGCTGTTGCCAGTGCCGGGGAAGTGAGCTTAATCCCTTCCAGAAATAAAGACTGAAACAGAGTTACCCTGAAGGGGAAAAAAGAAAAGCAGCGAGGTTGGAACAGAACCCACCACCAGGTTAAAAAAAAAAACCCACGTCCAGAACTAACTCAGAACTTAAAATGACATAAGATCTGTTTTGAGTGAAATTTAATAAATTTAAATTTAAAAAATCTAAAATTCAAACTTAAAACTTAAAAAATTTAAAATCTTTATACATTGGAAATTCGAAATACAAAATAATCCGACCAACTACTTTTTCACCTCTAATCTGAGGCTTGGACATGGAATTTCTAATTTACTGCATGCAGACTTGTATACACTGGATTTTGTGCCTAACTATAGATTATGAGAATAGAGTGATTAGCAAAATGGCCGGGGAATTTATTTGCAAATCCTACCCATGATTAGTCTGTTTTCCTATTTTCCTTGAAATATTTGTTCATAACTTGGTCGATGTGCCGAGGTCATCATCACCTCTTGTTTAATTCACACGTTTTTAGAATCAAAAGAAGTTGTACATAAATCTTGCAAGTAAAATATAATTGGAGCATAACCCCATGAAAAATCTGGTAGAAAGGGGGGGGGAAACAAATAGCCTTAATTTTAAGAATTTTTAATTAAGTCTGAGCACAAGTTTGGGGCCGCTAAGTAAATTGGAATCGTAACTTTCCTACCTGTAATGAGTTCCTCACGAATTACCATCAACGTGTTTTATTTTAACCCCAAGTCTTGTTCTTCAATTCAAATCAATAGCCATATTTTTGTCACGTTCCTATCCATTTTAAAGCATGAGAACTGCCAGGCACCACTGAATTGGGACTCGCGAAACCCGTGAATTTAATAGAGGGGTTCCCAAAATAAACTCCATGTTAAATAAAAACATTGACGGTGCCTTGTCCACCCCTCCACGCCGAGGTTCGAGTGGACGCTAACCAAACCCTTTTACTCTCGCAAAATAGAAGTAACGTTTGCCACAATTCTCGGATAAATCAGCGACTCCCTGAACTCAAGACGCGTTCCAGACAATCAGCGACTCCCTGAACTCAAGACGCGTTCCAGACAATCAGCGACCCACAATCAATATATAAACTCGGATGCGTGGAATTTTATTGCGTTTATGTAAATTTTTTATTTTAACTTTTTCGAATACACTAAAAATTACGTGACATTTTTATACAAGAAGGTTATCGGATCAAAAAATCATGGGTTGATCGGTAGAGTTACCACTACGCATCCACCTTAGTGAATCCAACTTTCTTTTGTACAGTCAATATGATCGCCGCCGCGTTTTCTTTAGACTAATATTTTCACAAATTTGCGAATTAATATGCTAAGGAAAGTGTAATTGCAATAATATATGGGTTCAAAATATTAAGGTAAAACGGTCCTTACCCTCCAAAAGCGATCAAAACAAGCTGAACGGCCAACTTCAAAGTGATTTTCCTGGGCCATCTGCTCCTGCAATAACACCATAACATTCAACAATCAAAACCACCCAGGAGAGAGAGAGAGAGGGAGCGGGGGGGGGAGAGAGAGAGAGAGAGAGAGGGAGAGGGACAGACCTTTCAAAATAAACAGCAACAGGAGAGATGATAAGGAAGGTGGCAAAAGTAGAGAGGATAACAATGGTTAATGGGGACAGGCCAAGAGACATAAGATAACTCAATAACACAGAGTTGGCTGCATACACAAATTGCACACCTATCAAGCCCCCAATAACTGCAAAATCTTCAAGTACCTCTTTCTTCTTGTACCAAGCCATTCTCAATTATCTCCCTCGAGAAAGAAAAAGAAAAAGAGAAAAAAGAAGCTTTAATGAGATGGCTATGGCTAATATTTTTCTCCGCCAAACAAAATGCCCAGATGGGGTTTCCAGCTCAACACCTCTTTTTCTCCTTTCTTAAATTGCCTCCAAAACCACGTTTTAGGATTTGGAAAAAGCTTCAGTATCTCTATCTCTCTTCTTCTCTTTCTATGCCCTCTGCTAATCTCTCTTTGGTTTTTCTGTATAAGGAAATTCCGGCCATAGAGATTAGCGAGAAGAACAAGAAAACAGAAAAAGAGACCGAATAATAATAATAATAATAATGATCATAACACCACTTGTTGGTTTTCTCTCAATTTTGGGTTTTTTTTTTTTTTCAATTTTTTTCTTTTTTGGTTTTGGGTCTATTGGTGGCTGTCTCTAAAGTCTAAACATTTCTTCTCAAAACGTGCTTGTTTCAGCTAACATTCCTGAGGCTTCTCTGCCAGTCTTCTGCCCCGGTCCTTTCGGGGATATTTAATTGTCTTTTTTTTTTCTTTTTATAGTCAAATGCAATTCAGGTAAACATTGTGATTATGAGAATTTTTATGTTAAAATTTTATAAATTTTAGTATAATATTATTTGATTTTAATATATAATTTTATATATATCTTAAATTTTTTATATAAATATATATTAATTATATTAAGTATATATATGAATTTTTTTATATAATTTAATAAATATCTTATTAATTTTATATACACTTTATATATATACATATTTTTTATAAATAGATATAATTTTTTATAATTTAATATTTAAAAATTATTCTCTTATTGATTTATTTTATAATTTTTATCATAATTTTTTTATCATGATATTAAAATTTAATTTTGCTATATCAATTAAAGAGAAGGAATTTTTTTGAAAGATTAAAATATTTGTTATTAAATTCTATTTATTATATTACTCATCTTTTATTATTATTATTAATTTCTTATATTTTAAATTTGACTTTTATTATTAAATTTTATTAATCTTATAAATCTATTTGTGTTAATTATTATCATTAATTTCTAATCTTTTAAATTTATTTTTATTATTATTATCAATTTTTTAATTATCTAATTTAATTATTATTAGATTAATTTTTAACTATATTAATTCAATTCTTAAGAATTATTTTGGTATATTTTATATTTAATTATATATATTTTTTTCACTATTTAATATTATGCTTCTTACTAATATAGAGAAATTTGAAGTTTCCATACCTATAAGTACTATTTTAAATGAAACAAGCATAAATTTTAGTGTAATATTAATGGAGATATTCCAAAATAAACTATCCAAAAGAAGAATCATTTGGAAAATTAGTTAAACAGATTGATGAGTGGTAGAACAATGATCACAAGATTCTTATGTGATTTTATAATACATGTGTTCAAATTATCAAATTTTATTTTGGTCAACTTGACAAAATAAAGAAGGTATAAGATCTATTGCTTTTATGATACTTTACCTAGGATGTTACACATCGGTATTAGTTATTTAGTGATTTTTATTATTTGAAATAATAATTAGGTCAATTTATTAATATTTTTCTTTCTTAAATACATTTTATATGATGTTAAATTAGTATTTTTTTAACTTGCATAAAATTATCTTTTTAATATTGTTAAATTCTTATAGTATAAAGATAAAATAAGGAATATATAATTTCTTATAATTTTCAATAATAATTATAAGTATGTTCAAGTTATTTTTTACTTCATTGACATCCATTACCTTTATTAAAGAATGTAGTTGTTAAATTACTTTATGAAGAAACTCATCTAACTACTATGAGTTCTAATTGCCCTACAACACTTATAGATACTATCTTATTCACATCTTCTCCTTCCGTATAATGTAAGATAAATTGTCGATACTATTATAAATCAAGTCATTATATCTTAGAAAGTTGTGAACTACAAGTCAAGTAGCAATCTGGCCCCTATAATTAAAAGTCTAGACTATTTAGTCTCAATCATCTAATCTATTTTAAAGTTTCATAAGACTACTATTACTATTACTATTGACACTGAAAGTTCATCAACTGACTTTGAAATTCTCTTAAATTAAACTAATTTTGACACTTTTAAATAAATTTTAATTAAATATAGTACTTTATCTTTTACTTTGTCAACTATTATAAGTACATCTAAAATTTGTTTTTTTTTTACTTTAAATGTAATAATTATATGACCTATAATTACACATTTTTTTAGTCAAAACATACAGCTCCTTATGTATCAATTATTTTTACTACTAATAATTTTTAAATACATGTTAGTTACATTAGATATATTTCTACTTTTAACTTGATTGTATCAAATGGCTCTTTAGTTCACAATCTTATCGTAAATCTTATTTCTATAGGTCAATTATATGATCTTAACTTTAATTTATACTTTTTTTCTACTAGTTATTATGTATAAGATTCATATACAAGTCAAATACTTAATACCAATTGTAAAGTTAGATGCTTGCTTGAACTTATCTCTTTAAAACTCCTTAATCAATTATTTACTCATTGTATTGTATTAATTTTATTTACACTTTGACATACTTGTCTTAACTATATTTCTTATTTTAAATTAAGTTCTTTAATTTATAATGATCTTTTTAATTTTATTAAAGATGTTGAAATTGATTGTATTTTATGTTAATTTGGTAAACATCATACTTTATCTTTTAATAAGAGTAATTATATTTTCTTTACACCCTTTAAATTGATTTATTTTGACATTAAGGAACTCTCACTTATTAATATTATGAATGGATCAAAATACGTTATGATATTTATAGGTGATTACTCAAATTATATATGATTTTATCTTATGAAGAATCGTTATGAGTTATTTGATATTTATTTTCAATTTGTTGTTATGATTAAAACTCAAATTTCTCAAATAATAAAATTTTTTCATGTTGATAATATTAAGAAATATAAAGATTCAAAATTTATGCAACTTTTTTCTCTAAGTAGTACTATTTTTAATGCTTATATTTTAATACCTCACAATAAAATGATCAAATTAAATAAAAATATCACTATATTCTACATATAATTTAAGTCTTTTTTTATTTTTACCTCTTCTTTTGAACATTTTTTAGGAAAAACTACTCTTACTACTGTATATAACTTCAATCATATTTCATCCCAAGTCATTCAAAATATATATCCTTTTAAGTGATTTATGGTACACCATTTACATATCAATTTCTTTAAATCTTTAGTTATACATGTTTTGTTTTTTTATAGTCTCATGAACATATTAAGTTAGATCCACATGTATGTTTATGTTACTTTCTTAGTTATGGAATTAAACATAAAGTCTATCAGTGTTAAGATCTTGTATTTAAATGTTTCTAATTTCTTGTCATGTTATTTTTTGAAAATATAAGATATTTTCTTCTCTTTCCTCTTTTTAATTAAATGCTTCTTCATAATATTTTTTCATTAATCCTTTTATTGAATTAATATTAAACACTGCGAATTATAAAATTTTATCATAATCTTCTTTCATAGATCTTTTCCCTTTTAACTTGGATTTAAGTTTAATAAGAACACTAATCAATCTTGAAGTATCTTTTTGATGTGTGGATCCAATGTTTCCTTTTAAGTCTCCTTTTGAGCCTTAATTTATGCATTATTCTTCTTAAATAAGTAAACTATCCTTTCACTTTTAAGATTTTATTACTTAGTCAATCATTTCTTTATATATAAATCTCAAACTTATTAAGAAACTAGTATTGACCCTCTCTAGTAATAAGTATTGATAAAAGAATTGCAATTTGTATTAAAAATTCACATTCGGGATTTAGTTAAACTACCTTATGTCAAATTAATCATTAGGTGCAAATAGATTTACAAGATTAAGACGAGATTAAATAGATCTATTGAGTGGTATAAATCTCAATTAGTAACCAAAGACTTTACTTTAAAGTATAAAATTGACTATAAAGAAATCTTTTCTCTTATGACTTAAATCATTTCAGTTAAAAATTTACTAACAATTGTTATAGTTTGATATTATAAGCTCTTTCAAATGGATGTTAAGAATGTATTTCTTAATAGTAATCTTACCAAAGAGGTCTACATACACTATCCACTTAAATATAACAATCCACTTAATATAGTCTATTATCTTTACCAAGTACTTTATAACCTTAAATAGAAAACTCAAGCATAGTTTGTCAAATGCAATACTATTATGCACTAATTTTATTTTTCTTTAAGTGTTTATGATATGACCTTATTTGTTTACAAAAGTGTCAAATGAATCATTTTACTTTTATTTTATATTGATATTATAATTATTATGGAAAATGATTTACAAGATATTAATAATTTAAAGAAATATTTTAATTAACTATTTAAGATGAGATCTTAATTTACTTAATTATTTTTTAGGATTAAAAGTTTTTTTTTTGATACTATTAAATATTATTTGTCTCAAGCCAAATACGCATTAGATTTGCTCACTCAAGTAAAGATTAGTAATAATAAAATTTTTTCTACTACTCTTTATAGCATTAAATTTTCTCTCATTAATGGCACACTATTAAAGGATCTTACTTTTTATTGACAATTAGTCAAAAGTTTGATATATCTTATTGTTATTTGACCAGACATTGCCTATGTTGCATATCTAGTTAATCAATTCATGGTAACATCTCAGTCTACTTACTTTATTGCTATTCACTATATTTTTTGTTATGTTAAGGGAATTATATTTCATAGGTTCTATGTTTTTACTCAATCGTAACTTAAGTTTTTAGTTTATGTTGATATTGATTAAATAAGATATTCAACAAATAGATGTTTTTTAGTATGGTATTATTTCTTCTCGAGACTTCATTCATTTGTTAGCATATGTAAGAAGCAAATAGTTACTACTTAATTTAGTTCTAAAACTAAATATCAAGCTCTCGTAGACATTGAATTTGAGTTGTTATGACTTTAATAACTCCTATAAAATATAAGTATTATATACTTTTTTTTCACATATATTCATTATGATAACAATAGTACCATTAAGATTGATCACAATGATATTTTTCATAAACAAACTAAATACATTGAGAATAATTATTATTTTGTTCATTAGTATATTATTCATGATATTTTAAAAAAACTCATCTATTTAAGTGATTTTTTTTATCTAATTTTCAAACCCAAATTGACTACATTTCTACCTAGAGTTTAAAGAGTAATATCTCTTTATATGATTAGTAAATATTTTAGTCATATTTATAATATTTTTTTCTTCTTTTATATATTTTTGTATATAAATAAATATAATTTTTTATAATTTAATATATAAAAATTTATTCTTATTTTTTTTTCTCTTATAATTTTTGCTATAACTTGATTTTCAATAAAATTACATGTGCTGAGACTTTTTCTCTTCCGAAAATGTTGTATTATTTTTTTTTTTATTACTACTACTTGTATACACATCATATATGTAATATATATATATATCTGCTATACTTATTTACACATTACATATGTAAGACCCATCATTATTATAATCATTTAATTTTTATATTTATAATTAATAATCTAAATTCCTTATTATTTACTCAGTCCACTAATTTTGCGTACACGCAATATGGTCGGAATGCAAAACACTCAAGATGGGAACGCAATCGGTGGCGGACTGCCATGGACATGACACCCTAACGATTACTTGTATGGCCAGAGTGACACGGAGACTGGCACTGCAATAGAGGTGGGGGCGAGTGCTAAAGCCAAGGTTCCACGTAACAGTGCCAATGTCTTCTTAATCATTGAAAGTTGATGTACTGTTGTATTTTAAGTATGTTCAACATGGTCTCGGCGAACGGGAAATATTAGTTAAATTTATAGTGAATCCCACAAGGAATTCAATAATTGTACTTCAGGATGAAGTAACGAAGGAACGAGATTTCTAAGTTGCGTCTTGGACGACATTGCTTCAAATGGAGAGCTTGCTCAGAAGAAGTTGAACTTCAAAGAAGGAATTCAGAAAACGGTCACTTTAGAATATAACTCGCCGAGTTTCCAAATGACAACTGAAAATAGAAAATAACAGAACAAAATTGCCTGGTGGCTTGGTGCATATGAAAGCGAAATGTCAACTGCGCAGGGCCTTGCTATGTTCTTGGAACACATGCGAATATACTGCATTCATCTAGAAAGAATGGGATAGAAATGACCAGTTATCAAACAATTAATATAAAAAAAAGGGTTAGAATGATAATCATATTCCAACGCAATGAGACCTTTCTTTTTCTTTCTGCTTTCACGAAAGTGGTGGGCATACATTTCTCATAGATCTCGGAAAACTGTCCAGGATCAGGATTTCAATTGATAAAGGAGCATACTAGACATTTGAAAGTACTAGAGAATCAATAAAACGAAAGATGAGGAGGGCGCATCGACTATGAATGGTATGGTTGTTACTTTATTTGTTCAAAATGTACGATTATTTTGATTGAAACTTTGATTCATACACTCATTTTTCTGTCAATATATACAAATTTCATGCTTCGCCGCACGCTACCTACGAGCTCGATGGCTACGTAGGTAATATTCTTATCATTATTTCGAGAATCGGATCAGACCTACCGGTTGGATCAGAAAAATCAAAAATTAGTTGGTTTAACCATAATTTTTAAAAAATAATAATAATAATCAGCCAAATCCGAATTGAGCTGAGAAAGTCGGAAAAACATAGAAGAAAAAAAAAAGGATCCAGCTTTTGGCCTCATCAGTTTTAATTTTAGAATAATAAAAATAAATTTGGCAACTCATAATTAAGCTCTAAATTTTATTTAAGTTACAAATTGACTCACAAATTTTATCGAGTAATTACTGACAATGGTTAAACAATCTAAAGTCCGATTGTGTCACCTTTCTGAACGTATCGGCTGCATGCTCAACTAGGGAAGTGCCACTACAGAAAACAACTAAGCAAGATTTTCCAACACAGAGATTTGGAAGAACAGGATTTCTAACAAAATCATCTTAGAAGTAAATTCCAATATATATGTGTGTGTGTGTGTGTGTGTTATTTAAAGTAGCAGAAAATAAGCCAGCCTAGAAAATGGTATTGCTAGAAAGAATGTAATAATCCCTTCAGCCGACTGAAGATATACTGCCATTATTAAACAACAGAGTTGTTTCTTACATCTCAGGAATGATGTCCCCTCAGAGCCAAGGACAAATAGAAGTCAGTTTAGATGCAGATATCCGAGCAGTATTCATTAATTGTCAAAACTCTTGTAACATGTCAAAACCTAGAAGGCCTTGCTTCTCCAATCGCGTGAAAATAATCTCCTCTTTCAGTGAAATCGTCCTACAAGTCATCTTGGAACCGAAAGACCAAACTCTAAAAAAACCCGATTATCATAATCAGAAACCAATGGGCAGAAAGCACCCTATTAAAATAGAGAAATATTTAAGATGCAGGTAAAGGCATTCTAGCAAAAACAACAGACAATCCTCATACCGCATTTTTTGCATATGTGGAATCCTAAATATTGCCAATAAATTTAATCTACCACAATGTGGTTTTTCCAAAGATCATGCAACTGTTTTTTGAACGATGGCTTGAAATCACCAGAGACATGTACACAATTACTAGTCCCCAGATAAATGTAATCTAAGGTCATTTTCTGCATTGTTTCATCCCATAATGTATGGTTGAAGGACAGGACACACCTCCAAAAACAGCACACATGTCACGTACCATCAACTCCATCTGGGAAAAGGAGCAGCTAAGTTACCATGGTATGCTCAACTACTCATAAATATGTCATTTGATGTGCAAAAGTTCGAGCCAGACATCTTCAGTTTGAGAACAAAAGAGTTGATGTGATGCCTAAATTATACCTTGTGCTGTCCATGAAGTTATGACATATGTCTCCACCAATTGAATCATAACCAAACCCATGCTTCATCAATGCCAATGGATTAGACTATAGATAGCATTCACCGCAAATTAGCACAAATGCAGTAGTAATTCAAGAAAAGAGAGACACCCATACAGCAAGAAAGTATCTTTACCTGGTCAAGAACTGAAAAGGTATCCACTGTAACAGAAATTGTAAAGGCTTGTCTTTCACCAGCCGACAAAATAACATTATATCATGTATGCAAAATTCTACTAGAGTGAGGTTAACTTAGTACAATGCCCATGAGAATGACCTCATAGAAGCTTTTTAGATATGGAGACTTCTTTTTCCTTTCTTTTTGTACTTTTCCTATAACTTTGCATAAATCAACTTCAGGCTACTCTCCATAATGGAAATCTTATGCCAAGATGAATTGCCCAGACATATCTTCTAATTTCACACAGAATCAGAATTTTTTTTCTTTTACCACATGGCATCAAAGAATCATACATGTTAAACTTAGAAATCTAAACAACTGTCCAAAATTTAATATGGTAAACTGGTTGCTCAAAGGAACAGCAGCATCTATTATCAAGACTCAGTAAAACACATTAGCATGAGATAAAGAATTATCTAAGCTCCATAGAAAAAAATGAGAATCCCTCATGTCTATCTTCTAAAGACCATGCTAATGACTTCCCAACAAATTTCTGTAAGAAGAATGGAATAATATGCACTATATAATAGGGAAATTTGGTGAAAAAGAAATAAATGCCTCCATTTCTGATATAATTAGACATCTTTAGGATTGCTAGAAAAGTTCTAAGTTCATACACAATAATGACATAGTGGACAATATTTGTCAGCTACCAAGTTTATTTCTTTTGAATTATGCGCCTGCACAAACCAAATGTTCCAGTCAGATGGTGTTGAACCCAATGAAAGGACCCTCAACTGAATCGTGTTCCTATTTTTATTTATTTACTTCTTCATTTTATCATAAACCATGGAATGTGAGTTAACAACAGAGAGTGAACCCGAAAAGCTCTAACAAATATATATATATATATATAAACCCAATGAAAAACACGCAAAGACAATGGGATCATTCTAGCACTTGGCTTTAGATTCCCACACACTGATTAAAGCTGCATTAGCAGCTTTAACTAAAGCTTCTTTTAGCGCATTGACACAATATTACACATACATGTCATAAAACTAAAGTTTCAGGTTTAAAGTTTTATGACATGTATTGACTCTCAAGCTCGAGCATAAACTTACAAGTTTTGTATGTTTATAAAGTGTGTTTAAGAACAACACGGAAATCAATGTGACCCAACTTGTAATCCAATAAAGAATCCAAATACACGTAACCATTTGCAAAGCCCAAAAGTTGAGCAAAGAAACTCAAACCATCAGTTTCAATGTAAGCAATTTTCTGGATTAGGTACGGCACTCACTTCAAATTTATAAGCAAACAACACACTCAATCTAACATCATTTCAACCAATCTGTCCTTTGGTCGAGTGGTACTAAGGATCGTCCCTCTGACAAGAGGGGAGGAATTCGATTTACAGTGTTATAGTCTCAAGCACCGAAAAGAAATAAAATAAAATCTAACAATAAATCATCCAAATTTCAATGGATCAAAAGAGAGATCAGTTACTTTATAATAGAAGAAGAGAAAAGCCACTCAAATACTCACAAGCAAAACTAATAAAATTTATTAGGGGCCTGGAGAGTTGCAGCAGAGTGTACCCTGTGAGAGCGCTCGGCAACTCCTCGATGTCGCGCTCAAGCATGACGTCATCCTCACCGCCGCCACCGCGCTGTGAAGCGGCAACAGCGACTGCAAGCATCCCAGCTCCGGTGGGGGCCTTAGAAAACAAAACCCACATTAAAAAACATCGCAAAATACACAAGTAATTCATTATTAGGCATGAGTTATGCGGATTTGCGTGTGTACCTGGAGAAGGAGGAGAACGGCCGGCAAGGAGAGGAGGAGGTTTTGGGTGGGAGAGGAGGAGATCTGGCGGTGGGGGGTTTTGGAGCGTAGGATCTGATGGCGGATTTAATGGACGATAGAGATGACTTGAAGACGAATCGATTGCAGGAGGATGCCATTAATTGGCAACAATAGTGTGGAGGAAGATAACCAGAGCCGTGACAGAGGGGAGGGGGGTTTAGGGTTTTAGCGGGCCAATCGGACTCGGATGTGACGGTGACGGGTCCGGTTCGGGCGTTGGCGGGTTTGGGTTTTGTTGGGTTGGGTTAGACGAAGGTCAGAAGCAATCAATTTCCTTAATCATATGTGTGGCAAACCCATTTAAGTAATGTTTGGTTCGGCCCAGTTCGTTGACTGTCTGCTTGTGATTTGCAGTTGAAAGCCAACTTTTATTATTATTATTATTATTTATTTACGGGAAAAGCCAAAAAAAAAAAAATTAGAAAAGAAGAATATTGTCACTCCAAACTTGAACACAAAATTAGAGAATTTTAATAAAAGTATTTTAACTAGTCATGCTTATAAAATCAATTATATAAAAGTGTTTGCTATCTATTTCCCATTCTTGTTCAATTTTGAAAAGAATTGATCGTATATTTGATAAATCATTTAAAAGTATTTATTATATCACGCATTTCATTGAATTTGGAAAAAAAAAAAAAAAAACCCCTTATGTAACAAAATCCATGCAATACTATCAAACAAAATCATACGTATTGTTTCATCCGACCCCGTATATCCTTTGATCAAATCTTGATTTGCAGAACTGGATTAAACTTCAAGAGCACTCTGTAGTTAAAATTGCAATGATGTCGAAAGCAAGTTAACTTGAAGGCTCAGTTGATTGCTTACGCCCTTAATGATGGCTTTGGACCATTGTGGATTAATTAATACCATATTTTTGTGGTCCCTTTTTAGTGATGAGGAGGACGCGAAGACGGGAAGTAAGTAAGCGGCCAAACCTCAATTGGCTACACTGAACAAGCACAAATTACACGAATCTGCTCACGGTGATTCTTCATGTAATCTTTCTGGAGTCTGTACATCTAATAAGGGCTTGGGCCTCGGAGTCCTCACCCTCTTGGTTTTGATTGAAGACATTAGTATCCTCGTACTCGGGCCACGGAACTCGGAAATCAGACGTGTTTTATAAGGATAATTTGTATCAGCTGTTAATGGGCTTTCGTAATAACCCAATTACCCTTGAGAAACTTCTTTTCGGTTTGATTTATAGGAGAATGTTGTCTTTTTCTTTGAATAAATGTCACAATCCCTTCAACTCCAAACTTATACTTTACAATATGACTATCTAAATCTAATTATACATTAATTATTTTTTAATTTTATCAATTATCATGCGATTGCATTTTTATTAATTTACATATCAAAATGTTAACGTCGGATTAAAACTCAGTACTTCTTAGCATCCTTTAGTTTTTACAGGTGAATTTCATGGAGTCCAGATGTGCAGACGTGGCTCTCTCCAATCAGCCCTAAAATTCAAACTCGGGCCCACCTCAGTCCGACTCCGTCGAGATTCAACTCCAACTCGATGAATGTTATTTATGAGTGCAATTATTGCGCTGACTTCTTAGAGGAATTGAGTCCTCCAGGTCGCCTCCACTAGGCATGCAATGAAATACTCTGCGCAGGCTGACAGAGAAGACATTGCTTTTGATCGAGCTTAGTTATTTAGTTTATTTATGTCTTGTGCACCCAAAATAAAAAATAAAAAAAAATAAAAAATAAAAGTTAGCCTTTGAAGCGGCCCAATGTTCACGACAAAGTTTGGTTCCAAACTCGATCTTTCTTTGCTGTTTGTTTGCAATTTGGACGGGTACTACGGTCTTTAATAGTACAAGTAATACCTTTGTGCCTTTCTTGTTTTGAGTCCGTGCATATTCCTTGGAAGGATAGAGAACTAAGTTCAAATTGGGGGAGATTAGAACAAAGGAACAAGCCCTTTTGCTTTCGCAACTTAGTGTTGAATATCCCTTTTTTTTTTTTTGTTTTTTTGTTGGTGCATGGGAATTAAAGGCTGTGCTTTGTCACAATTTGATGGGGGCAGATTTGGACCCTTTGTCACAATGTTCAATTAATCTATCCATTACTCACGTTAAAATGTTCAATTAAGACAATAATATGGAAAAATTAAATTAAAAGGCCCCTCCTCATCAGCAATTTTTCCATTATGGGCCTACATACTAAACCAATAGTGATTCAATCTCCCAACAAAAAAAAAAAAAAACCAAAAAACAAAAAAAACAAAAAGAACTCTGAAATTACAAGGAATTATGATGTTTCTTCCTTTGATTTAATGTGAATAAATTATTCTCTTGACCTTCAAATAAATGATGAAAAATAAAACCAAAGAAAAGGAAAATGAAATTTGGCAACAACCAACATTTTTCGTCGTCATGAACCCAGAAACAGTTCCGTGAAAACAGCCACGACCACCAACAAAGAAATGATCCACTTTGATTTTCTGCTCTTCAGACCAACCCCCATGTTAGAAGCATTCTCGTACTCCGTCGAAGAGGTTAACTTGAAATGTGGGTTTGACCCGTAAAGAGCCTGGACGCCATCCACGTCATCAATCTTGAGGTCAACCTTCTTTGTCCTTGGATTTAGACTTGGATACATCACCGCTTCCTTGACCGAAGTGTGAGCTAGCCCAAGTACATGCCCAATCTCGTGGGTAGCCACCGATTCCAAATCGACGGCCACCCTTGATTTAACCGTCCCGAAATCAACGGCCCAAGTCTCAGCTGCGTCCAGGTGGAGCCGCCCACTCTCCGGGGAAAATGCATGCGCCAGTATCCCCAACACCCCGTCAAACGGCTGCCCGTCGCCGTGTTCGTGGTGATAGAACCCAATTTTAACATCCGCCGATTGGTAGTCCTCGGTTTCCGTGAAGCTCACCGGAATCGCCGCCGCCCACCTGGAAAACGCCCGCCTGAAAACTGCCTTTACGTCGTCTGAACTTATGTAATCAATCATGTTATCAGCTGAAAACGCATAGGTTAGTACCACCGGCGAGTCCCGGTCCCACCGGGGCCTGCCGTAGAAGTATGCGAAGTGTCTGGTCACGTGCAGAGCATGTGATACATCGGCGACACCGCATCTCGGCGACATGATCAGTGACATGGTATCGGAGTCGAGCTTGCCGGTGACCGGTAGACCGAAGTTCGTTTGGTAGGCAACGACGGCGGATCGGAAATCGGCGTCGAAGGTGTCGGAGAGGTTGCGGGAGTCCACGACTGTGAGATAACCGAACCGGTGGAAGTACTTCTTGAGCTCCGACATGCCGCTGACGTGGCTACCCACGCCGGCGTCCAGGAAACGAGTGAAGTCGAGCCACGTGGCGTTCGGGGCATCGGCGGTTAATACAGTTATCGTGTCCGGTGTCGTTCTGGCGGAAAAGGAAGGGCGGGAAAAGCGGACGAAGAAAATGAAGAGGGAACTGAAATAACCGAATAACCGAAACATGGTACTCATGCTCGCGATGTTCTTAGCTATTTTGGGATTCGAGCCTTTTTTTAAAGAATTTTTGGGACCAAAGAGACGATGTTGTGGGCATTATTCAATTTATTAAAAAATAAGAAAAAAATAAGAAAAAAGACACCAAAAAGTTTCGTACACGCAAGAGATAATAGGAAGGAGAACGATAGGAAGATCCAGCCCCGCTTGCCTTTTCAACGGAGATTCTGACTTCGACGGGTGTTATGGTAGACAAGCAACTCTGTATGAATCCCAAGTGACTTGAATTGCATGCTGTCTCTGTACAACGTATACACGTTGCCAGAATGAAGAACAAAGGTTGCTTCAAGTCGATATGGATGGAGATCAAAAGAGTGGAAGGAAGTGGGAGCGGCGGCGGCGGCGGCCTCTCATCACTTCAAAGAAGCAATTTGGAACACGGGTTCACACATGGCGCATAAATTATTTCAGAAAATAAATCTTCTTGGGAAACATGTGGAATATTATATTGTTCCGTGACGGGAGGGTTGATTTCTATTCCAACGTAGGAACAATTTCCAATTTAGAATTCTCCTGCCCTCGAACCAACTGTCGGCTGATTAATGCACTCTGTGGACTTTCATAAATTTTGGCCTCTTGATATCAACGACGTGCCGGCCGCCACGCTTCTCGTTTATGGAAGAAAACAAAAGGGGGGCATTCTCACTAGTAATATTACCCCGCATAAAATGCACCGCGAGTCGTCGATCCCAACCAATGATAATTACAAGTTTATGATTAGTAATTTTGCCAATAATGCCATGCATAAGCTTTTCACCTTTTTTTATTATTTTTATTATATTTATTTTTATTTATTTATTTATTTTGATAATTGCAATGCATAAACCTGGCATTATTCATTTTATTAACTCGAGATTTTGATGCTCATTACAATCGTTGAGCCTAATATCGGATTCGTTGCGCTTTGATGGCGCATGGTTTGGCTGTGTTTCCAAGGTGTCTTACAATGCCAAGAACAAGAAAATTTTTTCTTTTTTCTCTTTGACGAGAGTTTTGGCCGGAATTCATCGTCGAGATTTTGCTGAAAAACTGAGGATCTCCTGTGAACTTGCTGATAGCGGGTGTAGATCAGATAATAAATTTATAGACTTGATGATATATCTTTAATTTAAAATTGTAAATCATTAAGCTTAATACTCATTTTTACTTAAATTATATTTAACAACACGCTGATGTCTCCACGGGGATGTGGATGTAAATTTTCATTTTGGGAGAGACTATCGATGGCTTATTTTAACAAATTTGATGATGTGGGTGTAATAAGGACGTTGAAGGTCCAGGTCCTTTGTGGTTCCGCTTTCAAGGCACAATGAAGTGGCGTCCAAAGTGACCCCAGGGTGCTACTAGTCCAATTATGAATCGCTTCTTTCCCCTCGACTGTCAAGATTGCCCTTCTCGGCTTTCTCTATTGGTCTCTTTCTACAGGCATATTTATGCTACGGACCCCGTTACATGTACTGGCTGGAGGATGGGGGTAAACGGGGGTGCTTTGCTTGGGTATCTTTTTATTTTTTTATTTTATTTTTTGAAAAATATGTTACGTGCAAATAGATGGAGTAAACATTCAAGCACTATATGATATGTATATAAACAGTAATAATGTACGAACAACATATTTTTGTTAGTTGTGTATATACATTTTTATAGTCCTCATGCATATAATTATTTGATTATACACATATCACATTTTTCCAAAAAAAAAAAAGAAAAAAAAAAAGAAAGAAGAAGCAGGACTCGTGCAGTACCCTTGCAGCCAGCGGTTCGCCGTGGCGGAGATCTCATCCATTTGGCCCTATCCGTCTAACATTTTCCTTGTGCTGCAAGCTAATGTGGATTTCAATGTCTAATGAAAAGGATGGACAATCATTTGCTGGTTTTATCGGCACATAGCATTTCTAAGTATTCCTCAAGTTAACAATGTATTCTGTTGGATTGGGCAATAACAATGAAAATCAAAAGAAATTAACCTTGTTTCTTCCGAACGTTTAGAAATGGCAGCATGGACGTGAGGTCTAAATTCCCATCCTTGGAGAACGCGAATCAAATGCCTGCCTAATAAAAAAAACAAGCCCATATGATGTAGTTGGTAAATCAAGATGGGCGCGTTTCACATTTTGTAGATTAAGATTTGGAATTTTGGATCATCCGATAATAGGAAATTTTTTCTGTGAATTTTACTAGTTTTGATGAACATCGAATGAACTTAATATAAATTAACTTCACTACGTAGGCTAGTTCAAAGGCAGTGTAAGAAAGGGTTTAGCCAATGGAGATATTAACTCTTCCGGGAATCAATAGCAATGAAGAGGTTGTTATTATTTTTAACTCGAAATAAATATTTATTGTTTTTCAATAAAGATTTATTGATAAACAGGAAGCGGCGGCCGTTGAACCAACTAGCACATTTAGCATCATTCTTTCTCGTTAGGTATTCTAGTTGCACATATTTTCTATAACTTTATTTTATTTATAATATAATGTCGCCGTCTTGTGCGCTGCGCAGAGCACTAATGACTGCAGAGAAGCCATTTTTTTTAAACAAAAGAATAGTTTAACAATTCGAGCCGCAAGGTCCAAGGAAGGTGAACCATCGTACCTGAAATATAGAAAAACGTCAGTAGGTAGTTCAAATGCTGAACACATCAAATAAGATAATTTATTATTGGAATCTTACAGTTATTATAATAAAATATAAATCTCCTGGCACCTGACCATATGACTATGTCACAGAGAAGGTGATCTAACACCACCCGTTAAGAAACCAGTAAATCCAAAAGTTGTTGAATAAGGCTTTACATCGGATTACATATTATATTAAATTTTAATGTCTATTACATGCAAATTCATTGAATTAAAAGTGATAATAAATACTATGTTGAAAACTATTTAACTTAATGCTTAAGTTATTTAGTGAGGATCATATATGTATCGAATATTAAATTTTAATATCATAAATAATTATTAAAGAGAAATATATAACCTACGTTCATTAATTTTCAATTCTATTGAAGGTCCAAGAAAATATAAAACTTCAAGTAGGTAGGCATTTCTTTTATTGACAAGAGTTAATATTCTGAATTTTTTTGACTTTTTCAAAATTAGAGTTTGAATCCTAAAATTGAAATTAAAATTTCAACAACTCTGCTACCTGACTGCGCGGGATGTTCTTGATATGGTTTTCGATGTCCCTGAAGTGAACTTCAGTGCATCGGATGCACTAATTAGGAGGATTCTTACAAATGGGAAGTGAACTCATTGGGTAGACCCTTTATGGACAGGCTAATCAGGCAAATCTCACAGGGCCGTACCAGAGGCTACTAAATGCTCGAGTACAGAGTAAATAAAAAGTTGTGGCTCGCTTGCTGTATTCAATTGTTCAAGAGTGGGAGGGCCTGCCATGGAGCACAAACAGTGTTTTTTTTTTTCTTTTTTTGAGTAAAATGGAAAAGTGGCGAGGCGATGATATCGCACCGCCCCACTAAAGGGAGTTGCACTCTATAAATTCATTACTTCTAACATTATAATAAATGAACTCATTTATCACTATATTACAACTTCTTTTTCTATTTTAATCTTTTCTTATCATGAGACCACACTTTTCTGTTCCTTACTGTTCCTTAAGTTCAACCCTAAAGTAACAGGCCTAGCTGGGCCCAATATATAGCTGATGGTCTAGTTTTTGTGTACTTCTCTGAACTTGACCCCTTTGTAACCAAAATTTGACTGCGTTGGTCCTCCCCAGAACTCAAAAATTCCAAAGATCAAACGTTTTCCAAGGACAGAAGGGTGGTTGGAGTTCCACTTTGGGTTAGATGGTTCATGGGTATTACTTTTTGGGGCCTTTTGCCTACCCATCTAAATTAAAATGCTCTCTCAGCCATATAATAAAAAAAATAAATATATATATATTTTTTGGAATAAAGTTCATATTATTTTTCAGAATTAAAATTTAAGATTTTAAAGACATTAATTTAGTTTTTTAATTATCAGAGGGTCTTGAAAATTAGGTAAAATGCTCTCTGTGCAAACAAAATATCAATCTTCATCTCAAATTAAATGCAGCCCAATAATGTTCCACCCAAAAAAGGTCAAAAAAATGAAAAAAATAGTACAATCATTGATATCCGGCCCCAACAAAGTTACATAAAGTGCGATGAACGGGCCCCCGTCTGGTTTGGCGTCAAGTTGCTCTTCCACGATATTTATTACGAGAGGACTTTTCTGGCTTGGGAATTTTATGATTTAGAATACTCCAAATACTTGCATTTGTAGCGGCAGAGGGGTTATTTTTAAATACTTATTGACTGAAAATTTTAACCTTCACATTTATCTAAATTTCATCAATTTATTTCTCTGTCGGGGAATCTTTTTTTTTTTTTTTTGAAAGGGTTTACATGCTGAAATTGACAAACCGTCTAATAAATAAAGCATATAAAGAAGGATGTTGAAGCATTAGTTAATTATAATGGACCGGCAAGATCTTTGACATTCATTCCTCCTATAGTTTAAGCGCCAAACCCGTTTATTCTTTTTTATTTTCTCTTTCGGGTGCATAAATACAATTTAGTAGACTTGCTAAAATATTCAGTGCCACTGCCATATGTAGAGGACGACAATCATTGGTTCCAAATATATTCCATTAATCACCATTTTTTCTTGTGAACATTTTTGCCATGACTTGATTTATCAGAAGGGAATGATATGAATGTCCAAACAAAAATGAATACGATCTTTGAAAACTGTGCTTATATATATATATATATATATATATATATATAGATATATATATATGTATATCACTAACTTGCTTTTTATATATTCACTCAACTTTATTTATTGATATTCATTAATACTATCCAAGATACAACATATAAATTTTTAGAAATTGTCGATGAACCCTTTTTTTTGTTTTTTTGGAACAGCGAGAATAAAGTATTATTAATCATCGTCGAGGGTCTAAGCAAGTTTTGAGATAAGCATACAATTTCCCGTGCAAGGTTCCGAGACATGCCTGAAAGTTCCCAAATGATCCAAATGAAAGAAACTGCTGATGAACCTTTTTACATTCCATAACATTTTTTAAGTTCTAAAGTAGATTTAGTGCTCCTTTCCTAAGAAGCGCAGTTTTGAGAATAACTCTTAAATAGCCTCCTCACGTTCAATTTATAAAAATATTTTTTAAAATAATTTATATAAATATATTTTATTTGTACGAATTATTTGTATCACAAATAAGGAGGAGATATTCTCTTTTATATACGAATATAAATATTAGATAAGTTATAATTATTATATCTCTCATTAAATTTAATGATAAATATTAATTTTTTTATTTTTATTTACTTTTATTTATTAATATTTATTAAATAATACGTTATATCGTGTTAGTAATATCTTTCTTATACTGTGACAATGACACGGGTGCTAGGAGATAAATTACGTGCCATTTATTCATCAACGGTTAATTTAGTTAACTTTTGCTTGACAAATAATCTTATGACTGCTCGTTTGTTTTTTGCAGTAATATATAGATTTTTTGCAGATTCTGGCCAATACTATAATGATGACAACACTCTTTCTAGATGCCTTGCGTACATGTACAGGGAGAGAATCAGAAATGCTATCCTAAGCTCGATTCAGAAAAATCATGCTACCTTTCACATAGTTTTCCTTTTTTTTTTTTGGTGGGGGGGGGAGGGCACACAGTTGTTCCAAAAGTTTTATGTACTAGAGGATGACAATTGACTCGGGATAACGTCTTGATAATACTTTGACGTATGACAAATTGACAACGATTTCCTAACGGATGTACGTTGTACAATAATTACCAGGAGATTTGTCAAAACAGAAAACAGAAAAAGCTATGTAACAATGTTTTAAAAAAATAATAGAAATAAAAATAAAAAACAAAGATTACTTTTTCATACGTATGGTATTATTCAATAAATCTTGTTGTATGGTATTATTTTTATCAAAAAAATACACGATATTTTCCTTTTTCACCTTACAAGTCAAAAAAATATGAAATAATTATATATTTAATTAATTTTATGAATAAAAAATTAAATAAAAATTATATTATTATTATTATTATTATTATTATTGTATTTAACAGGTTACTTAATAAATTTTGCTGAGTTGTGTTGCTCTCGTCAAAAACAAAAAAAAAACAAAAAAATGACGTGATATTTTTCTCTCTTCCACGTTACAGGTCAAATGGGTATTATACACGAGTGTACGCACTTGACTAACATCGTCAATTGGGTCAAAAGTAATTGTATGAAAATGAAAATCACAATAATTAATTAATTATATCACTGTGGCCTAAATTCAAACGTCAAGCTTTAGTGAATAATGTTTGTCAAGCATTTATACATTTTGCAAATCACATCAGATTCATTACATTATAGACTACGCAATGAAGGGTAGAATTCCCATTTGCCATCACACGGCAATTTCCTTTAGCCAGCAAACTTCAATAATTTTTTTTATTAGAGTTTGATATGTGTACCGACAATTTAAGTTTTGAGACTAAACTTTTTTTTGACATTTTTCGATTATCAAACTTATTTTTATTTTTTTTAAAGGAAGGAATTTAAATATAACAATGGGTACAAAATAAAATAAAATTCGACCAAATGGAAAACATGAACAGAAAATCAACGATAAAAAAAAAAGACAAGAGAGAGAGAGAGAGAGAGAGAGAGAGAGAGAGAATTCCCTTAATGTGGCCTCTTATAGAATTAAGTCGCTTTAATCATAATATATTGCCATTATATGTTTGTCCGAAGCTTTTGCAGACAGTGTACTTCCACTAATTATCTGTCACTGCTTTAGTGTCTTATAGCGAGATGTAATCATCCAGATGGGTCCTAATTAATCAAAAGAAACAAAAAACAAAAAAAAACCCTTTAAAATAAAGAAATGTTGCTTCTTTTAATGAAGGAATCAACTTCAAAAAGATAATGCAAGTGACGGTGCTCCCAATAAACAACAAAAAAAATAAAACAAAATTCTCGGCAATATCTTAAAGTAGCCTCGCTGTAATGGATAAAAATAAAGAATAAAAGAGAAATAAAAAAAAAAAAACATGTTTTGTGATTCGTGCCTTATGGGTAATAATCTCTTTCAAGCTCGATCTTGACAAAGGCAAACAAGACGACCTTGGAAGTTTCCTACTTCTGTTACATTTGGACCACTTTCGTGCGTTCCTATATTTGAAGGCTTCCTCTGGCTGCCGCCTTCTTTCTATGACTGGCCAATTGCAGACCAAGCAACACATATTAGTTCTAGGAAAATCCTTGCTAGACAGACGCTTTGATATCATTAATAAAACAATAAAAATATTATTATTGTAATGATTAAAAAATAAGTTAAAGGAGAGAAATAAAAAGTAAAAAAAAGAAAAAAAAAAGGAAGAAGGTATTATTGTATCACTTGTGTCTAGGCGCATCTTTTTTTTTTTTTTTTCTCTTCTCGAGTTTTATTAAACCAAATTACGCATCATTAGAAAAACGAATTTTATAAATATATAGTTAATGTCATTAAATATTTTAATAAAAAAGTAGAGTTAAGTAATAAACAAACTCTTCGATACTGCATCACAATTATTAAGTACGGTAAGATATTGTGTCCAATAAAAGCCGGCAAGTCTAAGTTTGAACGATGTTGTCGGGCCCATATCTTTAAGGGGAGGATCACGGAATCGCAATTTCTAAGGACGGCATCTCCTGTTTTTTCATGAAAAGAGTTTGACGGTAACGCAAAGAAAGTATGGTGATAAATACGTTTGATGTGGCAATAATACGGCAAAATATTTATTGAATTTGAATTTTTTTTTTTTTAAAAAACAAAATTCCACGTACTTATGATATTTGCCTGATAGGAGAGTAATTGAGGGGTGCCATTGTTGCCGTCAAGGAAGGAAATCTAGGGCCATTCTTTCCTGCCCAATTGAAGGCGTGGCGTGGGAACAGCGGTCCAAAGTGGGGGGGGGGGACAAAAGTACACTCCTTAATTGAATTGAAGAATCGGTGCCTTTGAATAGACTTAGATTAGAATAGGTGCGTGGGCTCCTTTTTGCTGATAACGTGTCCCACTTTTCGATTTTTTTTTTTTTCCTCCCACTTTAACTCGGAAAACTCCGGTGCGACAATTAATCGAGTTAAATTATCAACGTAGGCTTTTGAAACGAATTTAAGACTTCCCCTGTTTGGTTTAAAAAGCTGTTTTGATCCATCGATCGGTAAAAGCACATCTGGAAATGAAGCGTGCCCTGCTTTTATGCTTCTTCTTATTAAAAGCCCCAACCGTGGGTGTCTCGTTGTCCGTACCTTTCCTTGACGGGCGGCCGATGACAGATCCGGTTATAACTGCGGTTACTTATCGTCCCGGACTTCCATTTATGCCCTCACTCGTTCTTCACATTTTCATAAACGCAGTCCTCGCTGTCAGCCACCAGCGTCTCTCTCGTTCGCTATTCTCTGTTCCTAAATAACTGGAGAGAACCACAACCCACTCGTCAGCCCTCCTTCAAACGTATAATAAAAAAAAATAATAAAAACAATAAAAAATGATATAACTGAAATTCGATTAATCCGATTAATGCGAAAACGCTATGCATTAAAGGTACGGTGTATTTAAAATTTAAATAATTTAAAAATATTTATCCCCTCTTAATATAAAATAAAAAAATAATTACAACTCACACGCTATTTTTTTAAATATAAAAATAATTCACATGTTATATTTTTAAATAAAAACTTATATATTATTATTATTTAAATTTAGTAACTATTAATATATTATATTAATTATTTATTAAAAAACAAAACAATAATTATAAAATAATTATTATACTTATATTAAAGAGACTAAATTATCTTAAATTTATTAATAAAAAAATATTCATTTTAATTAAACTTTAGTGTTAGATTATTTGACGTGTACTTCACATTTCAACGCGTCACTCTTTCCTTTTTCTTTGGCGTTTTCTTTTCCTTTTCTTTTCTTTCAGTTTTTTTTTTTTCGAATAAAAATTATCATAAGGAATCCACTTAACCAAAAAATAAAAAATAAAAAAATAAAAAAGGAAAACTCAAACTCACCTTGGTATTTAATTATTTACAGTTACACACACCTCCGAGCTGCAAGGTTTTCGAGGAAAGACACACACACACACACACACTCTCTCTCTCTCTCTCTCGCTCTCTCCCTCTCTGCCAAAAGTGATCGCAGAAGAGAGAGCCCCAATTTTAGGGTTTACAGGTTCACAAATTCGCTTTAACTACATAAATACCCTCTCGCATAGTATCTGTTTCACTGTTTTCCACACCCTCATTGCTCGGAGACTCTTCCTGTTTTCTTTCGTCTCTTCCTGCGTCTCTCTGCCAATGCGGCCCGGCAATCGCGTGGCGGTGGTCAGTGGCATTTTCAGTAAATAGAGGATGAAACTAGGGGCAGGAACGGAAACAAGTGGGAATGGCCAAGGCCTGGCGGATTAGCGTGGTGCCGGCGAACCTGGCGCCGTTACAGCAACAGAACGGCGGCGGCGGCGGCCACGGCACCAGTAAGCACCACAACCACCACAATGAGTGGTTGATGAGATGGAGGTCCTCTGCCACGCAGCAGCGCCGGAAAGTTCCATGGACGGTGGTTTGCGGCCTGATGCTGTTCGCTCTAGGCTTGATTTCACTCTTTACGGGACACGTGGCCTCCGATCTTGAGTGGTATTCTCAGCGACTGGTCAAGCGCACGCTCTATTCCAAACTGGTAGATGTCTAGATCCTTGTGGAAGTTCGATTCTGTTCAAAATGCAGTTCTCGTCTTGTCTGAGAACCGACATTCCACTTTGATTCGAAATCTAACAGTTTTGAAGTTACTGTCTTTAATGTTCTAGATAACATTTCTTGTGCATCTATATATATATATATATATTAACGTTGTTTTAAACTCGTGTTTGTAATAATGTGGTGCAAACATTAGGTCGGAAGCCGGCGTCAACCGATTGATATTTGGAAATCTAAATACTCCAAATTGTTCTATGGTTGCAGTGAAAGAGGCCGGAATTTTGGTCGTAAGTGAAATTTTCTTCATTATTATTTTGCTCTTTTCAATCTGCAGTAAATTAGCTGCTTATGCTGCTGTGAGAGAGAACATTAGAGTTCAGCATTAGTGTTTATTATGTAAGTCACATTGTGCAATTTTCTTGGACGCATTTGGAAATGTTCTTATGGTGGATATATGTACTTGTGTTATAAGGATTTAGTCCCCAAAAAAAGAAAAAGACGAAGAAAAGTCTGCACTTGTGTTGTTGTGACCGGTTAGCTGTATCTGCAATATGATGATGACATATTGTGTCAGATTAGCTGACGCTGCCTCGGTTTAGATCTTATGAAGTTTTATTTTTTATTTTTTAAATCAAGTTGGCTTATCAAAGTGTTTTTGTTAGGATTGAGTTTCTCCTGTCTTGCATTATTGGTTGTAGTTTAAGAAACCAAAATTTATCATTTTAATATTGGAACTGCATATTCTTCTTGTGAAATTCTATATTCTTCTGACTTACAACAAGATGTTATGATCTAATTGGATTGAACTTCCTAACTTTGCCTATCTTTGCAACTAGCTGCCACACGTGAACAGTTATCAAATGGGTATTTGCTTATTGCAGCAAGTGGAGGTCTCAACCAAGAAAGGACTGGAGTAAGTAGAAGTTTTGAACTTGTTGGTTGCATTTAGTATATGGCATGTGCATGTTTTGTTTTTCTGGACCAATTAGGTTTGTCTTAGTTGTTTAAACTGCAGAAGGTTCATTGAGTTTGATGAATTATTGTATTTGCATAAAATACTTGTTCTTCACCAAAAAGTGGAGACCCTTCTATTTGTTCGAAACCAACACTTAGATGTTGCTTTCAGATAACTGATGCTGTAGTTGTTGCATGGATTCTTAATGCCACGCTGGTTGTACCAGAGTTAGATCGTCATTCATATTGGAAAGATGATAGGTAAGTGGGATTGAAATATTTTTGGTTCATTAGGAGCAATCATTTTATTTAGGAAGTCATGGCATTCACTTTTCACAGCCACAGTACATGGTCAACATTGCAAGTAATGTCCTGTTAAAACATTTCTTTATGTGCAGTGACTTTGTCAACATTTTTGATGTTGATTGGTTCATTTCTTACCTTGCAAAAGATGTGACAATTGTCAAAAGAGTTCCTGACAAAGTCATGCGATCGATGGAAAAGCCTCCATACACTATGCGTGTTCCAAGGAAGTCTCCTCCTGAATATTATTTGGATCAAGTTCTGCCAATACTGTTAAGGAGACGTGTAAGGAAGCTTACTTGTGAATGTTTTTCTTCACATTTGATAGTCTTCTGTTAATTGACATTTGCTAGTACCCACCGTTGGGTTGTTTCCTTGGATTTATGGAAATTGAGGCCTTTTCTCCATGGGTATAAAGTTCCCATGCATAATCTATTTACTAGGAATGTGGGGTTGAGGTTGGGAATGGTCTCTTGATCCCATCTCTGTGTTTTTCCTAACCTCTCCCACATCAAATCCAGTAACAGAAATTCTTCGAAATTGTGATTTTTCATTCACATTCCCTACATGTCATGTTAGCAACAACCTTAAGAAGTGAGAGTGATGATTTTATTTCTATTCTCAACAACTGCATTCATAACCAATGGGATTTGATTGATTTGTTGGTTGCTTGCAATTAGGAAATTAACTATGGAATTTTGCAGGTTGTGCAATTAACAAAGTTTGATTATAGGCTTGCAAATGACATTGATGAAGAGCTACAGAGGTTGCGCTGTCGAGTTAACTATCATGCATTAAGATTTACTAAACCAATACAAGAAATTGGTCAAAGTCTTGTCTTGAAGATGCGGAAGATGGCTGAACGCTTTATTGCAATTCACTTGAGGTCTGTCTGTAGTTCTCAATTCCTGAATGATTTTTTCGAAAATTCTGTTGGCATGTAAAACAATGTCAGTCTTTAATTAAAGAACTATGCGTGTGGTGAGTGCACAAAGAGGAGAAAGAAGGGAGAAAAAGGGCATCTTAGTGCATGAGGCTTCCACAATTGGGGTTCTGGGAAAAGGTTAGATGCTGTTTCTATGACATGAACTTGTGACCTCCTGGTCACCACGGAATGATCTTTATGTTACACCAAAACTCAAAAGAAGGGAAAGAAGATAAGGAAAGAAGGCATATGGTTGTTCTATTTTATTCATGACAATACTTTTGTATGAAATACAAAAGTTGTAGTTTGAAGGATGAGTGTTGGATCCCAGTATGGAGGTTTGAGGTTCAAGTTCCATTTGACATTGGCTCACCAACCCACAGGATAGCTCTGCCCCTTTATATTTGATCATAATCCCTTTATATTTGATCGGTAATATATTCCTATTTTGTTGGATCTAGTTCTGATCTCCAGAGATTGTTGACTTGAGAAGCTACTGATGATATCCCGGACAACCCCTTCCAATTTCTCTTGCATTCTCTCAGCATTTATTGATTGCATCACAATTATGCTGCTGAGTATGTGTTCAGGGAGCAGACTATCCAGTAATCTTGTTTTGTTTAATAGCTATATTTATATATTGCTTAAATTTAATCAAGTCTCCCAATCCACTATAACTTATCAAGTGCTCCAGTTCCATTGCTATTCTCTTTGGACAAAGATTCTGTTAGAAACTTATGCTGCCTACATTTTCTGGAGCCATGCATTTGAATTTATTGCTCATGTCTGTGTAAATGTAGATGACCATCTTTCAATTTCAGGTTTGAACCTGATATGCTTGCATTCTCTGGCTGTTACTTTGGTGGAGGTGAAAAGGAGAGACTCGAGCTGGCTGAAATAAGAAAAAGATGGGAGACATTACCTGTGAGATTGCTGCTAAGCTTGGACTCCCTGTGTTAAAATTAATTTTACATATATCAGAACTCTTGATAAAATATGCAGTCTGTTTGTTTTGGTTGTCACTAGTTGCAATTATTTTGTAACTACTTATTGAAACTGCAATTATACCTCTTATGATGACTTCAGATAATTCTTCTATTGATATGATCTAACAGATATTATGTACTTCCTTTTCATGTGTCAGGATTTAAGTGCTGAGGGAGAGCGAGCAAGAGGGAAGTGTCCGCTTACTCCTTATGAAGTGGGATTGATGTTGCGTGCCCTTGGTTTTGCCAATGACACATACCTCTATGTTGCATCTGGAGAAATATACGGGGGAGAAGCGACTTTGCAACCCCTCAGGGAACTCTTTCCAAATTTTTACACAAAGGAGATGCTCGCTAATCAAGAACTAAAACCGTTTCTTCCATTCTCCTCCCGTCTAGCAGCCATAGACTATATTGTCTGTGATGAGAGTGATGTCTTTGTCACAAACAACAATGGAAACATGGCCAAGATTCTTGCTGGCCGAAGGTAAGAATGTGATTTGTTTTCCCTGTTTGTTTTTCTTAAATTAATAAACAAGAAGCTTTAATAATGAAATCCAATGACTTCTTCACAAGGTAGTTTATTTTACCTATTATCTAATGATGTTGTCCTGGGAATTTGTTCTTTAACTGGTGTTCTTTGTTTCCACTCAATGACCAAAGGAGGTACTCAGGGCACAAGAGGACCATCAGACCAAATGCAAAAAAGCTTAGTTCGCTTTTTATGGCAAGGGACAAAATGGATTGGCACACGTTTGCCAAGAAGGTGAAAGCATTCCAGAGGGGATTTATGGGTGAGCCAGATGAAATGAGACCAGGACGAGGTGAGTTTCATGAATATCCATCCACTTGCATATGCGAGAAACCATTCAGCAATGAAGCAACTGGCGATGAAAGAGATGAAAGAGAGTTAATGCCGCACAAAGTACCTGTGAACTCTAAGGCAAAAGGTCAATACAAGTATTTTGCAGAAAGCCTCAGCGAGAAAAGCATTGATAAATTGAGCAGAGGTACACGAGATCCAGTATATTTAAAAGATTCTGACGAGGATGAAATTTTTCCAGACTGAAGGGGCAAAATAATTGAGACGGCCCGGTATGCATGAAGTGAAGTACAGAAGTTGCTCCGGATATAATGGTTATAATGGTTATCGGGTGATTTTTGACTCTGCAATGTAACAGACGTCTGATGCTCCCACGTCATTCCCCTTCCCACCAGGCGTACAAACCGATGCCTGTTTCTCATTGTAGTATCAGGTTCATTGTCCCGGCTTGGGTCTTCGAACAAATGGGATCTTTGTACAGGGCAGGGAGATCTCTTTATTTTTTTGTTAGTTTGGTCATTATGGTGGAGACAGGGAACTTCAACGAGTTGCAATTGTTCATAAATTGTTCCCAGGCACCCTTGTTTGTAGATGTGCAAATCAAAGTGGAATTATTATAGTTTACCAGTTAAATTACTTAGCTTCTACCTTTCCTGCAGATTCTAGCTTCGAATTATAGTCTGAACACTAGCTCCAAGTTCGAAAAATGTTGAAAGGTCTTTGGGACTAAGAAGGTCGGTCCGCTTAATGAACTTGGAGTAAAGATGATTCCCAAACAATGCAATCTATAGTTAACACCGGCGAGCCACGTCGGGGGAGTGCAAGTGCCTTAGTGGGATATTATACAGTTTAATTTACTTTGTAGCAATTGGCAACCACGGCTATGTCGAGACCGTACCAATGCCACAAACTAAAATGGCCACTCGAGTACCTGAACCAAACGGAAACTTAACGATGTTAAAACAGTTCCTCGTTTAATAATGCCAATATAGAAATGAAAAAGAAAAGGTGTACCCGAGACTGGCGACATCCACAAAGCCTCTGCAATTTAAAACCTAGCTACAAGGAGAATTTCCATATACAACCCCTATTATGGCCAAAGCCTAGGAGATCAAATTGTAACTGTCGATAAACTACAATTGGTATGAACATAGACCAGCTACATCTCATAATTAAATCCAAGGACGCAAGAATTTCCATTCCTAGCTATCTCCCCCATCATAAATATACACAAAAACTACTCAGCTTGTGGCATCTTCCAATGATCATCGAGCTTGGTAGAGCTTGTTTCTACCAGATAACCTGTCGCTGCAGTACCTCATTTCAATCATGCTTATTCCCTGCTGTAATCAAACAGTTTAGTAATGCTCAGGAACGAACATGTTCACAAAGGCTAGAACAGTAAACATTAGGTGAATTTTGAGAACTGAGAACATTACCTCTAGAACCACTCCTACTTTTGTGAGTTTTGTCCTGAGACCCGGATGGAATTTTTGAGACCATTAATGAACTTTGTAGCCCTTCTAACAGCTGTACACAAGAAGAATAAACTCTTCAGGGCAGTAAATTCAAATTTTAAGGGCTTGCATAACCTAATACTGTACCAGAGAACAAAACATTATATATTTGATAGTAAAATGCCTAAACTAATTTAACTGGAACTACAGTATCGGGAAGATCATGAAGAACTTGAATGTTGTGAACAACTTTTGGAAATGAACTAATTATTATTCTCCGATTACAAATAGGACAAAAAGAAGGTATCTCCTTCCTAGAAAACCCCCCCCCCCCCCACAAAAAAAAAGCCAGTAGCCCCTCTTGAAGACTTGTCAAGGAACAAGTGTAAATTGAGTGACACTAAGAACGCACAAACAATAATGGGGAGCTAGACAAGACAATGTTAAGGGAAATCATCCAGACAGCAGATGGCCGGTAAAGAAACAAGAGTAATGACAGTGAGTGAGGGCAGAGGAAAACAATCATAGTCACATGAAAAATTGACTCTTAGTAATGAAATCTATTAACATAAATTAAGGGTTCAAAGAGAAAATTTCAATTTTACTTTACTTACAATCTACACTCAAACTTACTCTTGAAGTTGGTTGAATTCTGCGATTAGACCTACGGGGCTCCACAACATCAGAGGTTGATTTTGCAGAATTACCACTGAAAACTTTGCCCTCCTCAATTTTATCCAACTTTC
Organism: Bruguiera parviflora; assembly: GCA_019804595.1. Taxonomy (NCBI): domain Eukaryota; kingdom Viridiplantae; phylum Streptophyta; class Magnoliopsida; order Malpighiales; family Rhizophoraceae; genus Bruguiera; species Bruguiera parviflora. Next base: position 2,188,937 of record CM034056.1, read on the forward strand.
CACCAGCAGGTGCTAGTTTTCCTTTACTTAACCGTTCAGCTTTAGTATTTGATGACACTTTCTTAGATGAAAGAGAATCTGATGGAAGCGACAATGAAGAAAATAAGACAGGGCCCTCTGCTCCTCCCTGTGAGCTAGAAAAGGATTGGAATTCAGTCAAGTTATGTTTCTCCAATGTGTCTTCAGCATGGCTCACTGAATCCTTGGTCTTTGAACTGTGCTCTGTATTAGCCACTTCAGTACCAACAGAATTTTCAGCACTTAATAAGTTCTTCTGAGGAACTGATCTACCGGCAATACTTTGCTGTTTTCCACACTTGACAACCCTAGGCTTAGATATGGATTGTTTTTCATTTGATTCAGCTTTCGAAGTACTTTTCCATCCCCGAGTTCCTGATACTCGAGGCATTGTATATTTGGGAAGCTTAGCAGGGTCCTTTGCTTCGTTAGTTTTACCACCTCGATCTGCAACATAATGCTTGCTTACTTCCATGAATTTCCTTTTCTTTCCAGGTTTAGGTACACCAAAAATTACTCTTGATCCTTCCTTCGGCAGCCCAGTTCGCGTCATCCTGAGTCTATCAGGTTTACTCTCATCTCTGGTGCTCTTTCCAATGTTGAATAACTTTTCATCAGCAGCTATTGCAAGTAATGTTGGTTCATTAGGTTTATCAGGTTCCATGGCATCAACACTTTTTGGCATCTTATCCTTCCCCTTGGCCTCCACTGCAGGGCTCCGCAACCTTGCTCGCTTCTCTTGTGGTGTATCACCCTGGACATCAATTTTAAAAGTTAGTGCCATGGTATGTAAGGAAAATTCAATATCAGGGAATCCAATTAGGGGAAGAGAACGAGGTGTTTTTTTTTCTGTTTATTGATTTGTGCGTGTGGGTGTGCCTGTTGCCCATCCAGCCGGGAGAGGGGGGAGAGCTGAAGAAAGGAAGTAAGCACCTCACGGGTAGTGTGACTACTCTCTCTGGAACTTGACCATTCAATCCATTCCCCATCTTTCCACACAAGGGAGGATCTAAGATGCCATGCTCTAACTACAGATGTTTCACCTTGAGCTGCAAGTAAAATGGCAGGATTAAAATTTGTGAAACAAGCCATAAAAACCTGGTTATCAATAGCTATGTCTGTCAAGCATACCTGGAAAGTGGACAGTGATCATAGTCTCATCTTTCTTGCTCTTTTCAGTGATAACTCCTTCCCACCAGCTGGGAAACAAACAAAAACAAGCAGGAAACAGATGCTAAGAAACTTCTCAAAACACAAATCAACATTGAAAAGAAAAGGTTCCATCAACAAGACAGAGGACAAATGTCATCAATAATAAGCTCCTCCCTAGCATCAAATACAGAATCCTAAGACTTTTAACTGAACATATTAAGCATGTTTGCTCAGCAGACAATTATATCCAGCACCGACACACCATGCACTTGCATAAAATAACAGAGAGATCCTCCCAAGATTTCAAAGAATTATATTTTTTGTTTAGTATTCTCTCCGTAAAAACATCTTATCAAGCCAATAATGAATCTACAGGGCAATGCTTTTGTTAACTCAAACACCAGAACTAGCTGAAAAAAAATCTGTAACTAATTTTTCTGCATAGCCCCAGTGCCATCTTTTCTTGAAAAGTCAATGCCTTTTAACCAATTTCAGCTGCAAACATTAAGGGAAGAAAAAATATATATGAATGAATTGACATTGCCTTAGGAAAACGGCTTGATTTCAAGGGAGAACTAGTGAGTTACCCTCTTTGGAATAATGCCTAGCTGGAATATAAGTTATTTCCCAGGTAGGTATAATAAGTGTCCCTTCCACCAGTCTTGCTTCCTACCGAGCAAGCAGGTGAACAGTAATGCCCAGGCCAGTCTTTCATTGTTCAAAACTATATAGAAATAAGATCTACGCTTACTCCAGCCTGGGGCTAACTTTTTGGAAAGTCCATTCCCTCCGCACTTGTACAGACAAAAATTAGGATGCAGAATACATCCCGAGACTTTAATTAGAAATCTTACTGTTGTCATATATAATTTAGAAATCATAGGATTTGAAAAATTGTTCCCATGTGCTTACAGAATGGCATCCAGTTATGACCTCTAATAGCTTTTATCTTGTTATCAGCAGCTTGTCAATGCTATTCATTTCCCATCTCATGTCAGATAGTGCATCAAAACTAGACCATAGGATTATGCGTACCTATCTCGTACCCATGCATCAACCCTATCACCAACAGACCAAGTATGGTCCCCCATGGCAGCTCTGCGTCTCTTTCTTGTTCCTTCAAATGGCACTGCAGCAACCAGACGAGCAATGCGAATTTTGGGTGCCGCATCCCCTTCACTACTTAGTACCACCCACTCCTTTAGCTTCTCCATGCCTGCCAAAAAACATTACATATATAACAAACTGCATTAAACGGAAAAGGCACATTTCCATTTTATTCTTGATGTAGTACAACCAATAAGGAGACCATCCCTAAGACACAAGAATATGCATATTAACAGCACATGAAACTTATGAGTAAGCAAATTAGAAGAACATGCAGGCTAACCTAACTGATGTTGAGTATGAGAAGTACAAACATTCAGTATACTGCATCAAAGTGATCCTCAATTAACCGCTAAAATATCAAGATCTCCAATTAACTTCATTACAGACGCATCTTTATCCCACAAAGTTATCTTCTCAAATATCCTGGATCCTTTTGCCCCATGACAGATACATCTTTACTCCACAAAGACAAGACTTTCACAAACAGATACATAATTATAGCTCTGTGCCTACTCAATGAGCAACACATTCTTCAGCATCACATTCAGAAACAAATGTCAGAATGGAGATTCCTCCTAAGGGCAATGCCTGCCTACCTATAGCATTCCTCAAGGCATCACATATTTCTTTAGGATCAGTATGTCCCAATGATGAGGAAAGGAATAAAAGTATTTTCCAAGTCTTCTGAGTTCATTGGTGTCAACATTCATTCCATTCTCAAAACATTGCTTACCTTCACCAGATGTAAGTTCATCATAAGCGACATATGCTTTCCCATCCTTTATGCTCAAGACATTGGCTGGGAACCATGCAGATTTGAATCCATTCCCATTTTTGAAAACCTAGGAAGAACGCATCATTACAACAGGAATAAAACAGAGAAAAGGAAAATGAGGGGTAAAAAATCAAAAGAACACAGTTTTCACACAGTACTGGATATTAACATCCATCCTAGAGAACAATATTTTGAAAGACAAGAAGAAGCATTTACAAATTTAGCTTTAAACTTCAGTAATGAAAAGTTAATGTTGGAACTCCCAAACCTCAACGTGGGAACCCTCCTTGATGCTATTCCCTTTAACTGTCTCCTCAGCCTTTCCACTCTCATTTTGAGGAGAGGAGGATGATCTTAGACCATTCTCAGCTTCAGGAACCGCCCCAGTGGTCTTAGCCAAATCAGAAACTTTCCTGCCCTTTTGTCCTCTACCATCCTTTGCACTGGTCATGCCAGAACCTAAGATGACATTTACCAATCTCACGTCATCCTCACAGGGTGTCTCTCTTGGAGTTGACCTCACAAAATTTGTACTGTGTACTTCCTTATTTGTTGGATCCTGCCTGGAAGAAATATCCAGACTTCCTCCAGCTCTACTTATATTTAAATTTTCTCTACCAACATTGTTAGTTCTAGAAAACAGTTCAGAAGTTAATTTTGGATTACACTCTGAAGCAGTTGTTACAACCTCATTCAATGACAAATGATCACCCATAGCAACTATTTTTCCAGCTTGAGACACAGCCTCCGCAGCCAGCTCAGCAGCTTTCACAATAGCATCCATATTTTCAGCTTGTTTCGATGCAGCTGAAATGGCTTCAACCCTTCTCATAGCAGCCTCCCTTGCAGCAAGAATGACTGAACTAGAATTGCTTGTTCCATCATCACCCTTCAAAATGGAAACAGGGGAGGCCTTTCCCATATTCTTTGTGCCATCCAAAAATGAAATCGAATAGCTTTGACTAGGAATGCTGTAACCACCAGAACCGATTGCTTCATCGGCCACTAGTTTGGCTTGCACTGCAGCATTTGATGCAACATTGGCAGCTGCCGCTGCTGCCTTTGCAACAGTGGCTGCAGCAGCTACTGCAACGGCTGCAGATGCCAGTTTGTTTTCAATATCTGGCAACAGGCCAGATTTTCTCTGTTTATCCAACTGATTCCACAGCTCAAGACTGTGACTAACAGCAGAAGCTGCAAAAGCAGCAGCATCCTCTGCCTGCACCCTGGCCTCTTTTACTTTAGCAAGGGTCTCCTCTGATAACGTAGCCCTTCCTCCAGCATGCTGGTCCCCCTTTCTAAAATCATCAGTTATAGCTGACAAAGATGAGGTGACTCTCTCAGTAGGGGCTTTAGTAAGAAAGCTAACAGGAGTGCTGATGGCAACAGAAGCAGACAAATTACTTCCAGCTGCAGAAGCAGATCCCACATCCACACGAAGTTGAGTATGCAAAGCATTCTGGCCAGGACTCCCAGGAAGTGAAGTCTTTTTCCTTTTTCTAGGCTTGAGAACAGAAGAGGGTTGATCAGATGCTGTTGTCACCTTTTGAACATCAGGTGCAAGAGATATCCCAGCAAGGACACCAGAAGCCCCAGACTGCAATGCAGTACCATGCTTCACACCGGAGGAATGTGGCAGAGATGATTCCTTTACAGTTGCCAATTGAACAGTGTCTGTGGCAGGCAATTGCACAGAGAGACGACCACTTGCATCAAGTACAGAATTTTGTGAAGAAGCAGCCCAGGGACCGCAAAAGGGGGCCTGAGATATCCAAGAAGGGTTATGTGCCACAGAGCTCCTCAGAGGTGGAGTTTGGTAGGAGAGCAAAGGAGAAAGTGGACGCTGATACTCCATAAGTGGGCCCCTTGGCAAGCCACTTGATTGCATGATGTCAGCAGAAGGTGTAGGTAAACTCCAAAGTGGGGAAGAAAGGGGTACAACAGGGTTTATGATTGTGGGAGTACCCTTGCTGCTAACTCGACCAATAGGTGGAGAGACTGCTTTGCTGTGGAGTGCACCTTGTTTACTTGCTTGTTCAGGGACTCTAGCACCTGCTGGCCATCAAATCTGATAAACTTAGCAACTCAACCAACAAAAAAACAACTCTGTAAATCAGAGGAATACCTGAACGTGACTGAAAAGGGGTTTCTGGTGTGACTAGATGAGATTTTTGGCTGTGAAGCCTCTCTATGCATGAACGCCAGGCATTCTCCCAAATGCTCCTACCACCATCTACAAGCACATGATGTCAAAACATGAACATATACTTTGGTTCTAATGACAACAGGCAACACAAAAAGGGAAAAAGGAACATTAACCAGGCCCTCCAAATGCTGATATCATGTATGCTTCGTCAGGTACCGTCCCTTGACTGCAGGAAAGATTAGAATCATAAATAAAAGTTAGACATATAAAAGATCACCATTGGTTAATGCGACCCTCCTTTGATTTCATACATAAAAGAAATATAAAAAAAGCATTCTAGAGCAGAACCCACATCAGAGCCCCATAAACAAAGATCTGAGCACGCAATTGCACTTGCTGGAGGTCTGTGAAAGGTTGTTGAAACATTGCTGACGAAGACGCTGAAAAATTTAAATCTGGCAGACTAGAGGTAGATGCAGCAATAACAAATGGTTTGATACCACTGGAATTCACATGCCCAAAACGCTGCATTTCTGTGGGCTGCACAGGTTGGGAACTCCCAGCTGGGCCCAGAGAGACATTGGTCACTCTTTCCCCTCTTTCTAATTTCAAAGAAGCTGTTTCTTTTGCTGGATTCCCCTTTTTAGAAGATTCTTTTGCTGTTGCTTTACCAGATGACCGCCTGGATTTCCTTTCAGTATTACTATTAGAACCACTATGTGCAGTGGCTCTATCTGAAACCTTTGCACTTCCACGAGAAAGTTCTTCAGCAACCTTGGTCTCCACTTGGCCTACCGCAGAAGTTGAAGGGGATCCATCCAGTGTCTTTTGAAACAAAAATGGAAAATTCATAAGGATTATCATTATTTATTGTGACAAATAAATTATTACATACTTTCCAATGAACAGGATATCTAGATAATGAAAAGCTGCATTTTCCCTTGAAAATAAAAAATTTCATCTTTCACCTCCATTCTTCATTTCCATTGTTCCATTTATTCTATGTGGGAAATGTAGAAAATATGTTCAACTGTTGAAACATAAATCAATTTTCAGAAACTGGAAGTTATACTGAGGAAGAATTTTCTATTCAAATTTGGAAAAATAAAAAACACTGGTTCACCTTTTCCAATTTTTGAAATAGAATAGATGGAGAAGCATAAAAAATGGCTTCAAAGTCTCCAAGTTGGCAATATTAACAAAGATTTAGAAAACAGGTACGCATTCACCAGATGCTAAATACAGTTTTCAGCTTTCACCATGAAAATTTTCCAAAAATAAAAAAATAAAAAAACCAAGAACTTTGTAAACTATTGGACACCACAAATATCTTAATTTCAGAGCACAGAGGTAATGATATAATACATGAAACAGAAAATCTACCGGGGACACTTTGGTGGCTTGTATAGCAGAAACAGGCTTTGAAGTCTTTCCAGGTTCAGTCTGGGGCACATCTGCCATGGGACTGACATCAAAGGTAAAACTATTCTCATCTCTGGGGGAACCATCCAGTTTTGGATCCCCTGGAGCAGATGAAACTTTGCTAGCATCAACATCAGTAACCTCAGACACTGCTTTCACTCCCCCTTTGTCACTTTCATTATGTGAAAGTTCAGTAGTTCTGATGACTGTAGGAGAGACACTAATTGGCTTATCTTGATTAGTAACACTTTCTCCACCTTCAAATGCACCAAAATAAATAAATAAATAACATTAAAATTCTGTAATAGCAAGACTAAAGGACGTATGAGTTTCTCCAATAATCACAATAGGTATGCCAATTACTCAGCCAAGCAGAGGTTAGAATAGAAGTCATGAACAATATTGGTAAAGTGCTTATACGCTTTACACCTGGAACAGCAATCTGCTTGCTTATATCTCCAGCCACTGTGGCAGCTTCATTTTCCACTTGGTGTTTTTGATTAGTATCCTGGCCAGACTCCTCAATGGCTGAAGGCCCAGTTCCAGGGATCCCATCATTGTTCACTGTCAGTTCTGCATTTATTAAAAAAATAAGTATATAACCAAAAGGCATAGATTCCAGCAAGCACGAACATGAAAACAACAGAAAACATTTGACTAGAAGCTCATGTACTTTGAAAATTCTGAAACTATCAAGCAACATTGCAATTACATATATTAGGGCAATGAGACTAACATAAGGGAAATAAATAGCTGCAAGCCACAACCAAAATGTATAAGGTAACAGGAAGTTTAACCCAAAAAACTGGTCAGGATCAGATCAAAGAAAATAAGGTGTCATGCACGTTAGGGTGCAGAAGATTAGCATAATAGCATACAAATATTCAAATAAGTATCAAAAGCTAGAATCTCATATGCTATCAGTTATATATAGTATATTCTGAGACAAACAAAAAGCCAAATAGTCAATACACTTGTTGCAGAGGTAACAATTGCTAACCTGAAATTTTTGAGGATTCCTTTTTATCAATATCTTTTACCGGTGATGTGACAGCATCTCTCTTGTTTGCAGTTGAATCACTAAAAGCTTGAGACTCTCTTGTCTCCTTAGTGCTCTCCTGGCTGTCCTTGTTATTCAGTGCTGTTTGAGCTTTACCATGGCTTTCTGTTTTACAACCATCCAGCATTAACTGATCCTGATCAGCTGATTCGCATTCAATCTGTCCTGCAAGAACTTTCTCGGTTTCAAAGGTAGGATCTAGTCCACTTCCCAGTTGAGTAGATTTCTTCAGATCCAAGATGCTTGCTCCCGAAGAAATCACACCCTCATTATCTTTGCCTTTCTCTGAATGAGCTAATTGCACCAAAGGTCTAGGTGACCTTACAACAACTCCATGATCAACAACTGCACCTGGGGTGACAACAGCCCCAGCAGGAAATGCAAAATCAGCCACAGTATCTATGGAAATTGTTAGCAAAGAGAATACATCAAAAGATATAAAACATGGAAATAGTGAGGATCTTTAGAATCAAGGCTTCTACTTTGATATAGAACATGCACCTGTTTCATTTCCAGCAGCAGTATCAGATTGCAACTCCAACTCTATCAACTTTTTTTCCACACCACCACCTTCAGAAGTCATATTACTGTTATCTGGGCACAACTCTGTACTTTCCTGTTCCTCAACAGAAAGATCTTGGTGACATTTATGCACATCACCCTGCCCAGAATCAATACTTCTTTCACATTCTTGTATAGATTTTGCTGATGTGGTGGATGAAACATGGCCCTCTGCATGCATTTCACTCAAGAGTTCAGCAGAAGAAGAAACCACCATTAAGCTAGTAGTACCAGCAGCACAGCCATTGTTGCTACCATCAACTCTAATTTTCAAAGCTTCTTTATCATCTGCTGACAATGGAAATGCCACATTGTCACTGACTAAGTTCTTGTTACCCATTGAGGAGCCACTTGAGTCATTAACCTCAAAGCTCTCAGACGAAGTATTGCCTCTAATACCCATCTGTTCTCCCGCACGTGCATTTATTCCAGGAGGGTCACCAATCACTAAGTTGTCCGATAAGCCCAAGTTCCCCTCTTCCATTATGTGAGAGGTTCCCTCCAAGTTACTCACATTAGTTTCAATCCTACTAGTTTCATCCAAGTCAGAAGCAGTAACTTCAAGCAGGTTGGCATCTAAAACCTGATCACCCCTTTGAAATTCTTGGCCTGATACGTCATCCTTGATAGCTTCCAATATGTCTGTTTTTGGATCAGCAGTCCCCCTTGCATCATTTATTTCATCTTCATTATTCAACACATGACTGCCTGCAGTTGCATTGGGTGAAGAGTACATTGCATGATCAGCTTGTATTTTTGGAGAAGTTCTTTCTGTTCTGTCATCCAAAGATTCACCTATGGCAATATCACCTTCCCTCTGATTAACATAATTATGTGTACTATCCTTCATCAAGCTCTGTTCTGCATTGGTTAAGCAGTCCTCCACACTAATAGAACTAAGGTTGTCTAAACCCCTGCCAACAGATGCATCACCCTCATGAATTTGCAAAGCAGTATCAACCTGAGGCTGCAGCCCTTCCACATCATCTAAAAGACACACACTATCCAGAACATCATCAGGAGGTAATGTAGGCTGTAAGCATGAAACTGAAAGATCATCCATTCTTGATGGTGTACCATTATCCTGGTTCAAACTGGGCTCCATTGGTTTTATCATACAAGCCAATTCATCACAGGCATCTGACTCCTTATTATCAGGTTGTACAGGGACAATTTCTTCTTGACCAACAGATTTCAACATCATCTCAACAGATTCTGAGGAAGTTGCCTCTGACCAAACATTGTTGCGTCTTAAAATAGAGCAAGACTCTACCTCACCTGAACTAAAATGTATCCCACTATGTCCTCGGGTGTAATCTTCAATCCACTGATTATCTTCGTTGCTTTCAATGCCAAGAAAAACCTCAGTTTCCACCAAGCTATCAAACCTTAGACCTCCATGAATACTGTCATCAAAATCAAACTTGGGAAGTGCGTATGACCGTAAAGGAGGAGGAAATTTGTTGTTCCCTTCACCAGCTAAATGAAGATTCTGGCTCTGAAAATCTTTGTCATCATAAGCCATGGGTATATGCCTGCAGCACAAAAGGATGAGAGAGAGGAGGAGGGACAGAGGAGACTGACAGAGCAATCAATTAGACAAATGATGAGAAAAATCACATATCCTAAATATAATAAATATCCTGCTTTAGATCACAGAAGCAACAAATATGACAAAACAGTTACAAAGCAGGTATGAAAGTTTTAACAAATATCAAAATAAAGTACATCAAGAACATGGCCAGTATATTCCAAAATGGCCCCATTGACAGAATAGAGAAGGGAAAGGGTCAAGAGTCAACAATTACAGTTAGGTAACAAATTAAACTGGTGGACCCAAACTGGAAAATTTGGTTTCTAATTGGGTTTCTCCCATCAAATTTCAAGAGAATCTATTCAACCAAATCAATCCAGGCTGATTACAAATCCAATTCCTGATTTTTATTGTTCCACTGGCAGGAGCCAATTCACTTTTGCAACTTGCTAGGATGAACGATAAGCTTAGAAATTTACACCTCACAGCATTTAGATTGATTCTGGTAGTCTTTCTTCCCTTTAAGTATATGCTAGGGTAGAGAGCAGAAATTCTAGCAATAAACAACCTAAATACCAGTAATGCTAAACAGTAATCACAAAAGGATAACAAGCAACAGTTCAGCAGGAAATGACATTGTTAGAGTTCTATGTGTCCTCAAGTGAAGAGAGGAAACAATCGAATAAGTGGTATTCTTCATCAATATTGATGTCAGGAGCATCTCCAGGGAAATCAACAATAATATTGCTACCTTGATTGTTAATAATGATGTACAAGTGAAGAACCTATCAGAATGTCTATTTAAAACATCACAGCTAGGTAACCAATTAAAGAGAATGCCCAAAATAGACAAATATTTTGTTTCTATGCATAAACTACAAATATATAAATATATATTTGTTTATTTTTATTTATTTTTTATTTTTTCACGAAAAGATTTCTTTCATAACACAAAAATTTCTCATAGGAAAAGGGAAATTTGGGTTCTAATGAATAAAGTGGTAACCTTTGATACCACAAAATTCAACTTTCACCATATAAGTTATGTTTTCTTCAAGAGAACCATGTAGGTGCATAGAGAAAACAAATCACTTAAATAAATTTCTCTTTGCCCAAGATTTTTGTAAAACAGGTTGCGAAATTCAAGACTTGGAGACGGATATTTGGATTACCTCATGCAGAAGTGGAGATACATAACCACAAAAGGTATCAACAGGGGACAAGAAAAATCATTATCACTGAAGACAATATACTAGTGAAGTGCACTAGCACTGGTAAAAACAACCATAAGAAGAAAAAGAGAACCAAAAACCCATGTTGCATTTGCTAACTCAGGAAATTAGACAGTCACTAATTGAAGGACAACAAATAGATCAAGCCTTACACTTGGTCCATAGATATCACCATTTAAGCTCAATTAGTGATCTAGCAAGGCAAAGAAAAATGCCACTTGCTGCCAGTATTGTCAGAAAGGTGAATGATGAACTATTAAGTTAAACCCAGATAACGGTCATGCATTGTTACTGCTCCAGTCAGCAACACTGCTACCGGAACACAGTCAAGAATTTATTGGCACATTTTGATTCAATCAAAAAACCAACTTCACTTAACACTCTTTAAGTATTCAGGAGTGGCACCAGCTGCTGGAACATTCCCATGTACAAAAACCCTAGTTAAAGCTCGTTTAACTATTTAGTGGTTTCAACCAGTAAAAGACAGGCCTCATAGCCAGCACTAGCATCCAATTCCTCGGAAAATGCAAAAAAAAAAAAAAAAAAAGATTCTTACACCTTCAACTCAGTATTTCAAACAAAAAGCCATATCAAGACTCCGTTTTTGCCCCTTCAACTTGCGCCAAAACACACGCACGCACGCACGCACACACACACGCACACACACACACACAAGAAGAAAAGAAAAGGCCTCCCTAACCTTATTTGCTTTTCTATTTAGAAAGAAAAGTAGGAAATGAACAGTACCAGAACAACTAAGTCTAGAGACGCTACCTCCCTCCATCCGGCGAAGAAATCCTGACCGTTCGATCCTCAACTCTTCCCCAATCGTACGTTCATCTACTGCTTCAAAGCAAAAAAAAAAAACAAAGAAAACCTTAAAAAATTTAGCAACTTCTCTCAAAATTGCACGCGCTTCAACTGGCAGAAGAACCTAGCCGAGCGAAACTAAAACACCAAACAAACTAGAATTGCCGCCAGCAGGAGACTGTTTACTCACCGGAATCTTGAATTCGCCGGTAATCGAGTTAGGGTTCCGGTCAATCGCGCCGATACACAGAGAAAGAGAGAGAGTGGCTTTCCTTGCTGGGGAAATGCGAAATACGCTGTGTTTGGTGCGAACGAGCGATAGTGATCGAATTTTTTAAAAAAGTGGGGCATCCGTAAATAGTCATGATCACACGGGTGAAAACTCAATGCAGTGTGACACGTGGGATGTGTTCGTACGTCCGATGAGAAAGTTCTCCGTAACTAAACCGTCAAAGATGGAAATGTGACAGTAGCATTTCTATCCGTTCGATTGGTAAGAAAAGGGAGCAGTGAGAGGATGACTGGGGAACTAAGAAAGTGGGGAGTAGGTTTGACTCTTTCGAATTTGGTGAAGGGCCTAAAGTATTTATCTTGTTGGAAGGTGACGTGGCAGAACGTGGTTAGGTTGGGTCCGCGGGGAATGGAAACTAAATTGGACATATTTTCTTTTAAAAAAAACAATCGACTTTTGGTGTCTCAACTTTAAAAGTCGTTTTTTTAACAATATGTAAAAACGAGTTTAAACCCGTTATTTCAAATGACCAAAAAACAAACCCAAAAAAAAAAGTCTGCCCCGTTAACATATATATATATATATATATTAATTATTATTATTATTATTATTATTTTCAAAAGTTTAAATTTCTTTAATTTTTTTCAAAAGGTACAACTCACAATTTGATGGGGTATGTTGTACTGACTTGAAGGGAATAATCGTTGCGTGACTTTGAAGACCGAACCATAAAAGTATTTATTTCTGGTAAAAGACGCATATTGACTAGAAGAGAGAATTAAATTTCGATGGTTCTCATAAATTAAATTTAATTTTGTGAATAAGTTGTAATTTTCTGTCGAATGAAAAAAGTTTCATTTAACCGAGATTAAAGTTGTATATTAATAATTGTTTCGTCCTTGATCAATGAAATCAATCAGTGTGTCTGCTACATGTCCAAATTATATTGATTACGACACAAATACGATTTTATTTTAAAATTTATGACTCGAGTTTCTGTCTCTCGCCAAAGGAACAAGTATGAAGCCTTAGCGAACAACACTTCATTGCTGATGGATGAGAGCTCGTGCTACTTCGAAATAATTCGGGAGTGAAAGATCATTTAAAATATTTTACTTCAGTTTACCGAGATAAGCTTTCAATAATCGTTCTTCTTCATGTGACGAGGTGTGTGCCTAATTATATATAGTCGCCAATTTGCAAGTGGCAACAATGAATACAATGAGTTAATTGTAAGAGAGCTATTATTACCATCAAATGTTTTTATGCTATGATGGACATGACATATATAAAAAATTTCAATGTTTACATTGACAATCGCAACAGGAGAATATTCCTCACTACCTAAATTTTGTTTAAAAAAGCTTTCTCAATCATTTTTTCTTAAAAAAAAAAAAATCATATAAATATGCCATATACAACAAAACTTTGACATATTAAAGAATAAGATTCAGCGACAAATAATACCAACAATATCATAACTCCGTTAAATATAATTTAGTAATCATTGAATATAATATTGATAAAAAAAAAAACCCCCTTAGATCTCACCCCAATTATATTTATTGTCCAAGATATTGATTTATTGTATGATTTTTACTATTTATCTAGACATAAATATTTAGATAAATGCTTTAGTAATTAAAAATTTAAATATTTATTTTTAATATATTAAATTTTAATTTTTGTTTTTTTTTTACAGAAGAAGCTTAGAATTTATGAGAATAAATAGATTTATTTTTATTATATAATTTAATACCTAATAAATTTTTTAATTAAAAAAAAATTGTTCGATATATCCTTAAACACTGTTCCAAAAAGTTTCCCCATCTAAGATGGTGATATGGTTCAGTCCAAACAAAGACAACAGAACTGGATGTTAGAAAAGAGATGCTTAAAAACAGTCGCAAGGAAAAGAAATTATAACCCTAAAACCTGTCAACGTTGAAATGTTATAACCCGTCGCACGCCCAACAATATTTAAGTTGAAATGTTATTTAAAATAAAGTTTTATATTATATTATATAAAATTATTTTATTATTTTATTTATTATATAATATAAAATTATATTTATTTATAAAAAAAAAAAAAAAAAGAATCGTCGCCTCAAAGATAAACAGTTCAGTTTGCACTTTGCAGGCAAAAGCAATCCAGACTCGGCTGTCTAACGTTATCATCATGTAATTAGGTGACATGCCATTTTTTCAAAGTGTCAATCGCCAAAGAGTTCAACTCGGCTGCGTCCTTCAACTTCAACTACTGACATGAAGCTCACTAACGTGAACATGTCAAAGGTGTAAATGTAAATTACAATAGTAACGAAAATGCTGAAGTTCTGGATTCAATGCCTAGAGAGAGGAATGGAAATAACCAAAGATGAAATGTACAATAGATGCCAATATCAATCGAGTCATCCTTGCTTCATGCACCAGCTGCCAGAGCCAGTCAAGGCATTGTTGATCAGCTCGTGACAACGCTACTGGCAATCCTTTTCGAGTAATGAAACTCATACCAACCAATGTCTCTCTGATAGTTCTTTTGCAAAAACATACCGGAACTTGGAACTGTAAGGTAGCCACTCTGTGATCTGAGACGCCCTTTTGTTTGATTTACCGTCAACGCATTTCTGTATAGAGTCATGAAGCTTCTTATCGACATTTTCCATGACCCACTTTAGAAGATCGTCGTAGCTAACAGAGGCTTCCTTTGCATATCGCTCAAGCACCCTTGGTAAAAATACTTTCCTTGACTTCTTCACAATTACATTTGCTTGAAGAAATTCTCTTTTTGCAGCTGCCAGTTCTTCTTGAAGACTTGATGCCGAGTATACTTTTAGCTGACAAATTATCAAACAAGAAAGCTCTCAATCACTTTAACCAATAGCAACAGCCAGGAAAGAGTTTCTACACAGATAATGTTAAATTGGACACCAGATAGAGGCACTATGTTTTGCCTGTGTCTTTTCATCCTTTTCCTTTTCGGGGTTCTAGGGGTGACTCTAAACTGATCTTGGCATTATTAAACTGCGTCTGTCCTTCATGCTTCGTGCTGTAGCAGTAGCTCCAGGATCGCAACATCAAGGAATAGTCACAAACCCCCAAATTAAATGTATGGAGGAAATATCAAGAGACCTGTAATTAGTATGCAATGATTTCCCAACAGAAACAGCGTCTCGATATCATCAATTATAGTGCTTGTCATGCATTAAGTCTGTTCTATGCACTAAAAAATACTTATAATTGGCATCAATCTGTGAACAAAATTGTACCGTCAGCTAGTGCACAAATTTGGAAAGGTTTAATCAATGTGTTGTCTGTGCATTCTCATGTAAAAGAGAGAGTAACGGGGCAAGAAGTTACCACTGGATCAGAAAAATTGCCAGTACAAAGGGCGAAGCAGACCAGGGGTTGTACATTTGAAAGACCAAATTTGGAGACAATAAGTTGCCTTTCTTCACCAGATTTTTTCCGCAAGGCAGTGGAAAGGATGGTCTCAAGCCACTGTAAATTGCAAGGAAGCAGGAAAAAATAGTAAGCAGAAATCATCAAATTTCATTTCCTTCATCACAAGTACACGTATGGTAAAGAAATTTGAGTTCAGAAAGTAAGTCTTAGAATTGATCGTAAACAAAGAATGATTACGAGGCTTAACATAGTAAAACTAGTAGATAGCTGTATCTATACAATTACGACCTATCAAATTAGACCTAAATGATGAGTTTTACTCTTTTGGTTTGAATAACCAAGTTGTGTCTGTGGAAGAAGAGCTGAGGCTGAAGACGCTCTCATTCATCACACAGATGGTGATAACGAGTAAATATTTATTAATTCAGATGAGTGAGGGAGAAAGTGGCATCAATTTGTCGGAATGAAATGTGCTTTTCAGTGAAGTTGCAAGAAGTGTCATTGACGCTAAAGTTATGCCAGTTTCTTTATGGCTGAGGGGCCTATCAAGACTCCAGCATTCATTGACAACTGCAATGACCTTGACTCCCTTTGTGCAATGTGAAAGGGGAGAAGCAGTATTAGCGGCATTACTAAAGCTTGATAATAACCATTCTATATTATCTTCACAAACCAACATGATAAGTCATGCACAAGTGTATATAAGATGGGATAACAGAGGCTGGAAAATGAGCTGAAGGAATTAGTTATATTGCACCATTGACCATTTTCTAGGTGATGTTGGATTCGTTAGTGCCTTTTTTTTTTCCTTAGACAATGAGAGTGAGGTGGGTACCTTTCCCACTCGGGGTGTCCGGAGACAAAATACAGACTGCTCTATGGCATTTGCACTGATTATATGGCCACCGATGTTGTACGCAGCCTGCACTAGACAGAGAAGTCTATAAATTTTTTGGTTCATTGCTCATGGGATACATAAAAAGAAATATGAGAGAAAAAGGCGACATGAAGAAAGCATAGTAATGACAGAGCTTGTAGTACCAATCCTCTATCTTTAGCATCAGAAGGTTTAGCATGAAAGGGCAAAGAAAATTAGGAGGTGCGAGATAAAATGTCATGATACTTCTTCAATTGCCTTTTGAAAAGCTCGGAAGAAATTTGAGAAGGCGGAACAACAGATATCATGCACTAGGTTTCTATGGGAAGTTCAAACAATGCTGGTGTGCAGTTTTGCCGTAGCATTGCCGTTTGACCATCCTCCTGAATTTGTGTGCACCTGTGTGTGTATGCTTTAGAAATTGACCAGTTTGAAGCACACTACCTTGTGAAACAAGGCTAACCTCCTCAAAGAGCTATGGGGAATTCCATATGCTAAATATGCCTAAAAAAGATAAAAGAACAAGTTATATAGATAAACAAATTAAAGTAAAAAAGTCCAATAACTGTCATGAGATTACATGCATAACAAGGGCATTGTACACGTTAATCCAAAATGCAATCTGGGCATTGTTGTCCATCTGACTTACAGCCATCCTTTCCAGTTGCTCCACAAGAACTCTGAAATTCAAACGAATTAATGTACGTTAAGCAAGTAAACCTGCCAGTAGAAAGGACAAAAAGATACAGTTGCAGACATGCTACACGTATCTAGACTCAATATTTAGCACAAATTGGTAAGAGGCATTAGTTGGACTATTGACCATGCCCTTAACCAAGAATGTTAATGCAGGTGGATTGCTTCCTGCGATTATCCAGGGAGTAGATTGGTACACATAACATGACAATCCTTACTGCCAAGACTGAGATTAGGTCATCTATTTAACACATATACAGCAGATCGAGCTGCACTAAAATCCTCTCTCAAAATCTTCCTTACAGAAATAGATTTTGTTCCCAGAAAAGCAGTGTCATTGAAATATGCTATACATATGCAATATGCGTGAGCTACGACCAAAAATCATCAACAATGTGCTGCATATGAACATAGAATCCTTTTTCAAAATTCAGTAGTCTTTGAAAAGAAATATAATGTACATAGTGCTTAAAACATTTCAGCCTTTTCCCTCTCCAACCCAAACTCTGATCGACACCCTAGCTTCTCCAAAGGACAAACTAAAACTCCCTTCTTTTATTTTTTCTATTCAAATTTTTATTTCTCCCTCTAGGATAATATTCACCTATAATTGTTGATGGCATAAGAGACCCGAGAGAACTGGCTTTTATCTGTTGATATCCATGATATTTCTACCATGGATTTGCAAGACCAATCTCGGTTCTCTCCATTTCCACGTCGCGGGAGTATAACATTGGTGGATGACCTTGACAACAGGGGTGATCTGTGTTTGCCAGGGTTTGTAGATGCCGCACTACAAAGCCAACAATATACAGCAGCCATACACCTGACCATCTCCTCTGACAGCTTGCTTGGACACTGGTGAAGGTGATCTTTCAAAGTACGCAGCATAGAAGCTTTCTCTGTGGCCATCGCTTTTTCCTGAAACTACAAATTTGCAATGCCTGAAGGCTTAGACAATTCACATGGCATATATAACAGCAGAGAAACCAGCAGCACAAATGACACACATGCGCACGCGCACTTATACATATCTAGTAATCTAGATTATATATAGAGGTTGTAGCATGCAAAGAGCGTCGAGGGGAACTCCAACAATATTACACAATCCTCTTGTTCTATTTTTCTGATGATATTGGAGGAAGGTCCCTCACGTCCCTGTGCATGCATGATAGGCATCAATCACTTATGCTGCTTCTTGGGAAATTCCTTACCCAAAGTAAGGTCTATTTCAAAATTCTATCCTTCACTACTGGCTGGCCGGTGGCCAATTCTTATAAAAGAACCCTCCATGTCTAAATCCAGCTTTGCAACATATCTATTTTTCGGCTGTAGCTTCTATTATTCCGTCACATGTCCTCATGGATGTGCCTTTCCAACTGGTTCCCGTATCATCTATTTTAAGTCAAAAGGGTATGCAGAATGAATGGACAGAGGCGCACTGAGGTGCAAAATTGAAGATCCATTCCTGTCAAGCTTTTCTTGAAGCACCCAAACTCATGCCATAACTCCTAAGGCAATCCACCTTTGTATCCCTCTTGGCATTTACTAAGCTGTTTCTAAATCCAGCAAGCCTATCAGAGGAACTGAACGTGGTAAAAGGCAAAGGAATTGGTTTCTTTGTGAGTGTTCCTTTACTCG
>CM034056.1:2212307-2293412 GCA_019804595.1 Bruguiera parviflora
TATATATATATATATTGTAGTATTTATGGTAGTACATAATCTTTTACGATAATTTGGAAAGGAAACCAATCATATTTGGCGATACTAAAAGGAAAACGAATGCCACTAGCCACTTTAAATAAAATTTTAAAAAAAAGAAAAAAAGAGGAAGAACAGAAAACAACATTTTTTCGGAAGAGCAATGGTCAATTGTTTATATTGTTACCGGTCATCTTTAGCGAAGCAGAGGTGAAACAGATTAAGTAGGGCTACCCATCATACATATTTTATAAATGCTCGGGATGCCCTCCAGGCTGCAAGCCAAGCTGTTTCTGCTATATTTACTATAGCCTTAGACGCAGTCAAGCTTAAACAGTTAAGCATGTTAAATGTGAGAGCCGCATAATAGAAGATGTTCAGTGCTGTGTTGCCCGAATACCTTGCGTTCCTCCATTAATGCCTCACAAAAGTTGGTAGCTTATAGGTCAAGTGATTGCAACCATCGGACACATGTGGTTTACGAGGAGGAACTTAAATGACATAATGTGCATAAATGCTACATATTCCATGGAATATTGTTTTACACTCACCATTAAGACCTCTTCTGTCTGCAAAGATTCTTTTCAAAAACTTAATTTATATATCCAATAATTCAATAGACTAAATGCATGCGAGCTTCTTTTTTTTTTTTTTTTTGGGTTATTCTTTTGTTTTTTCCTGCAAGCTTCACTAACAAGGCGCACTGTATTTGTAGGCCTCTAGATCAGGTAGTTGGGAAAGCCATCTGCCATTTCTGGTGTAGAAATGAAGTACATTCCATAGGTCTGCATAGCTTCACGTAGCAACTGAATGCACAAAAAATAATTGTCCTGCTCCGTAGTTACAGTGGACATATCAATAGAGAATTTACTTTCCAATGAATAAAAAAAATCAAAGGAGGATTTTTTTTTTTTTAATCTGTTCATTATACCAGCTACAATGTTCATTGGACCGTGAGTAATGAAACTAAAATAAATATTTTCCTTTTCATTAGTAGATTTGTTGTTAGGTGTTGATTACTACCTTTGAATGTTAAGTAATGTTTTGGCTGTCATAATTCAAGAAATTCTAAAACCTTTTCTTTACAATTTGTTCATTAAATTCTCATCCGGAAGAATTGAACTAATTCCGTTTACTTTACCGCATGACTTATTTAATTATCTCGATTGAGAATGTGTACGTAAGATAGTCTATCCTTCAGCACTGGGGCAAAATACAAATAAAATAAGTGGTAATAATCCTGATTAATCATTAATTCATATGCGACAATGAAAATGTTATGAATTGATTAATTTTCTAATATCTTTTTTTTTATTGATCCAGTGAATTTTTAACCCGTCCTGCCCATCAACGCTGAATGCGAGCACGTCACAATAAGCATGAGAAAAACACGACAGAGATGCCTGCTTTCAAGAAAAGGAAAACCATGAAGTAAGTGGAGCGTTTAAGGTCAGTTTAGTTTTAGCTGATAATTACCGGGTAATCTTAGACTACTAACTCAAACTTTATGGCATAATATGAAATGATAGTTTCTAACTATCTATGACCTAAACCTAGACCTGACTCCAGTCTGAAGTTGGTCTGTTTGGCCCCCAATTCTAGTTTCGATCCAGTTTGATTATGATCTCAGTTTAATTATGATCTAGTTTCTGTGCCTAATTTTTGGGGGAGGAGGTGGGGGAGGGGAACTGGAAGATTTCGTTAACGTCATAAAGAAAAGGCGACTTACTAAGAAATACAAACATCTCAAAAATTGCAAAGTTGAGAGAAGAGGGTCATAGAATTTATCAATTAAGTTTCCTTCAAAGGGTCCTTTTCTCAACACCTCGCCAATGCGGCACCCAATGATGTGTTGCCCTCGTACTCACTTGGGTCTCCCGATCGGTGCCGGCTGTGATCATTGTTGCAACTTGCAAAATCAACTAGCGCGTAACCACTATTTATTTAAACCCTCAAAGCATGCACAAAGATAATACATAGCAAACACACTAGTCAACTTATCTTTGATCGATTAGTCGAATTGAGTAGCTATCAAGGATGGTGAAAATAGTATTTGGCAGCTTTGGTGACTCTTCCAGTGTTGGATCTACCAAGACCTATATATCTGAGTTCACTGCCACTCTTCTTTTCGTGTATGCTGGCGTTGGATCGGCTATCGCCTACTCTAAGTGATGGCTTCATTGTTTCTTTGTGACAACGTATCTAAGAAGCCACACTTCATTTTTGTCTTAAATATATTATATGTTTGCATAGTTAGGATGTGCATTCTCTGTTTGCAATAATGAAGCACGTCCAAATGTATAAAACTTTTGTCTTTGTGGGGCACTACGAAGTAGTAGATGTATGCAGTTTTACCTTTATCTTTGCAAAAACTCAAAACGACTACTAAGCCTGTTTCCATTGGCAATAATAAGAGCACAATGTTGCTTTGATGTGTGCAGTCAAGCACAAAACAGATGCAGGCCTCGTTGCGGTGGCTGTGGCCTGTGCATTGGCACTATTTGTTGGGTATCTGCTGCAGCCAATATTTCCAGTGGCCGTCTGAATCCATCTGCCACCTTTGGATTGGCCATTAGAGGAAGCGTCACCATCCTAACTGGCATTTTCTATTGGATTGCCCAGTGCCTTGGCTCCGTTGTAGCCTGCCTCCTCCTCTATTTTGTCACCGGTGGCGAGGTGAGAAACAACACTTTATTAAACCATTAATTGCCTGCATTAAGGGACAAAAGTTAAAAGTTCAAAACGCAATTTAAACACAAATTTGTTTGCAATCATAATTTTAGAGCATTGAACCTTTGATATGTGCTTCAAGTGCTCATCTTATTCTCTTCGTCTAGCGAGCCAACCATGTCAAACTCCAAGGGCTTTCATGCGCTTGATATGAGAGACACCACAGGACAGGATAGTATAAAATAAGTTAGTCTGATCCCATTGTACGTATAATTAGAACACGATGAAATCAGACTAGCAATCTTATGTAATCTTATTGTAACTCATAATGTGCCAAATGTATCCTGCTGCTGTGTTGCCTCTGCAAATGAATTCCCACGCCTATCTTACCCAGATCTAGGAAAAATATGCTTTCATTGGACTCTCGGGCTAATTGCACCCCAGAGGAATAGAGATGAGTTTCATCAACCATACGAACTCAAAATATAGTCCGATAATCTCCACTTTTGCTGCAAAAGACGCATCAGCATGTTTGTGCCAAATGGTGGGATTTTGATTGACAAATTTAAATGAGTGCCTAAATATACAGAGAGCGTATAGCCACCTTCAAAAGCCGTGTATCCTTAACTTTATTCAACATTGATCAAAATACAACAGTTCTGTTATTCTCGTAAGGAAACACACGCAATTCACAGTATGACTTCACAGCTTTCGCAAGGCATTGTTTCTCAAGGTTCTCCGATTTCTGTACAAAACTCCGCAAGTTATCTCTATGGGACACTCTTTCTACCTGTAAAACATACACAAGCAAATTAAATTTTGTAAGTTGGAAGGCTAGCAGTGACAAGTAATCTGCAAAATTCAGGAGATAAATTACAGCCTAAGCACCATACACAACTCTAACAAATTGATTCTGCAGGGAAGCTTCGAAGTACCAGATGCTGATTAAATCATGGAATGGAACATGTGGTCATAACACAAGAAGAATAAGAAAATTGCTTCGAAGTCACAATTACCCCATCTTTTCAACAATTCCGTTCTAAAAGCTACTAAACTGGTCCAATGCATGCAGACCAACCAATTCACATTTCCATGTCAGAGTTAATCACCCCAGTTTTTTGTCAAAGTTATGATCAATCATGAAAATCGTATCTAAATCATCAGTTGCAAGTTGACTTGCATTCCGAAGAGGAGAATTTTCAAGTTATCAACTCAAGCAACTGCAAGCCTAACCTAAGCAATTCTTCTTGCAACATGTCTTTACTTTTCAGCTTGAAGCTGTGATCATCAAAATGATAGGTGCAATGTGCAACTAGTACTGGCCACAGCACACTCATCACACTTGATTTTACGCAAACATGCTGAAATAAAAAATAGAATGTTAACAAGACAGCTAGAATGGTTACCATCTGTTCAATAATAGGCCCTGCATCAAGTTCCTCGGACACAAAGTGACTTGTTGCACCAATTAATTTAACACCTGCTTCAAAAGCCTGCCAATGTTGTCAACAAATTACATAATGCACAGAAGTTGAGGGTACATGGGTGAAATGGCTGAAAAGATAATAAGACAGTAAATTCTATGTCACATAAATAAGCTGGAAAAATAAACCTGCTTTGCTGGACGCCCACCCTTAAATGATGGCAAAAGGCCGTGGTGAATGTTAATTATATCTTTCCCATACTTTTGCAAAAAGCTATCAGATAATATCTGCATTTTAGAGCCAGGAATTTCAAGTTGTAAATGCTGACATCTTTCCCATGGAAAACAAACTTGTGCCTCATCACAGCTTTTGTACAGGTAGCCATGACTTGCAGGGATAAAGAAGCATGTGAAGCCAGTTTCTTTCATCAACAAACCATATAATTTACTACCAACTCTGACTTCATTTAATAATCAAAAGAAATAAATTGCCCCAGAACTTTTACCTCACCCTCAGAATTACCTGCATGTACCTGGCAAGTACTAAAAAATCAGTATGCTGGACCAAGTTCAATATCTCTTCTTCTGTTTTATTCTCTTTGGTTGTATGCAAATAATGATAAGGAATACCGGTCCTTTCAAGAAAGCGAATCACATGAGTGTTTGGCCCTCTATCATGATTACTGTAATGAAATGCAGAAAAAACTATTATAAGCACTTGTAAAACCAATCAAACTCTACCAAGTGTTATCCTAAAAGGTCAACCTTATCACACAAGTTATATCGACTGGAAGTCTTCCATCTTGCCATCCATGTAACAAATCAATCAGGCAATGTCCCTACAGCAAGATGGAAGCAGCCATAAATAATAATAGACAACATCCAAAACACTTGATGTGAAGAATGAAAAATGCACCTGCTTTGAAGCCAGAATAGCAATCTTGAATTTGGGGTCTAGAACAGGCACCCTGACAACAGATCTAGTTGCGTTGAACATATTTGACAGCTTGAGAAAGTCCTCATCAATTTGTGCTCGCGGCCATTTCGCAGGATCAAAAGTAAACTCACTGCTCCATTGCACACAAATCAAACACCATAATTTTGCTCTAAACTCTCAAACTCAGTCAGATATCAGAAACACTATTTATTGAATCCAGAATCCATTAAAAATCTTGAAATATTCAAGGATGATAGCAAATTTTTAGGCAAAAAATGGTTGGTTCCTAGAAAGTGTCAAAAACCAAATAAATCCTGTCACACATTTCATCCCCAGGAATCCAGCTCTATTATTCAATTACAGAGTAACATCAGCGAAAGGCACGGTCTGGCTATGGTCTCAAAAAACTTAGGAACTAGATATCCACCCACCCACGAACGGAGAAAGAGGAAAAAGGAAAAGAAAAGGTATATGCAATGCATATATGCCTGTGCCTCAAATTTCTCAGCGCATATATATGTTGAAGTTAATCCAGATTCGATAATTATAATAGGCTACAAGTCAATGGTCTAGTAGAAATTAGCTAGTCGGTTCCAATTTAATATGTTTTCAATAGATGATTAGAACTGGATGTGTTATATTAATACAAGTACTTTGAGTATCTCACTTGATTTTGTGTCCTGTGAATATGGCTTTAAAACATGCGGCTTTGAGTTGAGTAACATATTGCAAGTAGTCGTACCAGAGTTATTGCTAATTGTTGACTAATAATATGGAAAAAAAGAAATTATATTCTATACGATAAGAAAGTGGTATTTATACCTTCTTGAATAGAAGACATTCTTGTTTTCAGGCACAAAAATATCAGCACCAAGAATGTTGCCACCTCTTGCAGCAATACAATCTGACAGCTTTGCAACAATACCAACAGCATCCTAATCATCCACCCCAAAAAGAAAATTAAAAAATTGAAAAAAAAAAACTAGTATTCCTTTAACCACTCGTTTCGATTTCATTGATCCATCTTCTGTAATACAAATCTCAATGAAAAAACTTACTGGGCACTGGAAAACATGGATGCCATGCGCGAGAAACGGAGAAGCAGAACAATTGAGGGACTCCCCGGGAATTTTGAGGGATGTGAAGGACCTGTTTGTAAATCCAATGACTGGGGGAAGGAGGCTTGAAGACAATCTCCTCTGTACCAGATTCATGTCTCCCTCTTCTCTCTCCTCCCACTTTTTATTATCTCTGTCTCTCTGGACGGTGGGAAGCTCCCCCCACCCCCCACTTGTACCATGCGATGCAGCACAACCAATACGACGCCGTCTAGAACTGCGCGGACAGATTCTGGCGCATGTGAGCTTTTTGCCCGCGCACGGATTATACGAAAAACAAAAAATACTAATCGCCCGGAATTCTGGGGCCAATCATAGCCGTAAGTGGATGCTCAGTCATCCATCCACCAACGCTGTCAGAGTGTCATTGCCAAGGAAAGTTGGTACTTGCTTACCTAAAAAATGCCTAGTTACCTACAAATAAGGCCGAAAAGTTCAACTCAATAAAAGTCCACAGTTCGTTTGAAAACAAACATCTGGCCCCAAGTTGCCCACACCCGCAGACACTGTCATAAGAAGAAGTAAATCTTGAAATATACAAATGTACGTGAGTGCTGTATATTTTAAAAGACTGTTTTTTGGGAGAGAAGGACTGTTTTTTGGAGAGAAGGAGAAAGTAACAACTTATAACAAGTGGTATCAAAATCAATTTCAATTTTCTTTTTTAGGAAAGAGTAATAATCTTGTAACAAGTAGCATTAGAGTCAACTCTAACCTTTTTGTGTGGAAAAAATAGGTAAGAGGAGGTCATACGATTATCGACGAAGACGTTGATGAAGACGTCGATAGATTTAGTGAGAGAGAGTGTGACGAACAGTTGTATATGACCCCTCTCTCGTATCAGATAAGAAGAATAGAATTTTAGAATATATAAATATGGTTACTGTACATTTTAAAAGAGAATAATAACTTTGTGATAATATACACGCACACACACCCATATGTTGAACGAGACCTCTATCCAATAATGTATCGAGAGTAATACAACCCCACGTAAAAGTATACATTCGTATCATAAAATTCACTTTGGGAATGTGCTTTCTTACAATAATGAACCGAACCGAACAAGAAAACAAAGAAGAAAGAGAGATTGACAGTATCAGTGTGTTACTGCGGCTCACTTCAAAATTTCGGGCCATTGGCATAGATCTAAATGAGACGGACGGGTGCATGTCCACCGTCTCTTATATCGGATAAAAAAAAATTAAATTATATAAATATATATATTGAATACATTAATAAAATATTTTTATAACAAGTAATATTAAAATTGATTTCAATTTTAATTTTAGTGTCTCCTCTTTTTATGTGAAAAGAGTAGATAAAAAGAAATTCTAATTTTAATTCGATTTTAATTTTAATATTTTCTTTTTTTTTTAACGGGGAAGGAGTAAATAAAAAGAAATTTCAATTCTTAACGAGGACTGGACGAATGTGACGGACGGCATATATAACCCGAATGTGATGGACGGGCGTATACAACCCGAATGTTATGGATGGGCATATCCATCCCAACTCCCACGTCAGAGGGAGACAGTAATGAACTCACGCAAACATGTTACTTTTCTTTCTAAAGTACTGTCGTCACGACGGGTCCGGATCGTTCACTTTAACCCGAAAACTAAACCGGAGAAAGAAAAGAAAAAAAGAAAAAGAAACTTACAAAGATAATCGGCAGCACCAGACTTCCTGCCTCACAGCAGCTCTAAGCTTCGCCCGATCAGATTCCACCGTGACAAGAAGAAACAGAAAATGCCTGTAAGTGTTTCTAATTGTTAGATTCAGATCTCTATCTCTTTATGCAAACAACGTCTTCTAGATTTCTAAGCATAGCTTTGGGGTGGGGTGGGATGGGGGGGTTGTGATCGGGTGCGGTGTGTGTGCGTGTGTAGTACCGGTGAATCATAGAAGTGGAGCCACCGAGTCCGTTGAGATACGTAATCGGAGCTGCGATAATGATGATCGGAGTTGTGTTACCCGTCGGTTACATGACGTTTCGTAACAAGCGTGTTCCTTCTTCCTCCACTTACTCCAAACAAACGTAGGTTTGCCTTTTCCTGGTCCCCTTTTTCAAGTTTTTTTTTTTTTTCTTTCTTTCTAATACAGCAGAATTAGAAATATATTTTTTTAACGAAAAATGTTGGGTAGACGCGAGTTTTTGATACGCGTGAGATACGCGGACTCAGAAAAAGTACAATTATGTTTGTTGTACATTTGTGGTCTCTCGTGTTTTGTCTAACCGAGGATTTTGGTTTCACCTCTTGCGAATTCGCATCATTGCTGCCTGAAAAAAACAAAAAATTAGTGTTCATGTAATAAATTTCTTTTGATACCATTCGAGCAAAGCTTAATGGGGGTTGGAACGTTTTGTTCTGATCGCAACTGTTTTTGTTGCTGCCTTGTCGAAATCTTAGGGAACAAAGTTTTAATATAGAGAGATTTCAGCTGGAGACATTTGCTTTACAAATGTTAATCTCTTGAATCCCAGATTATCTCATCTTTGTTTTGAGGCAGTACTCTCTTTCAAGCGTGTCTATGCAGAAGGCAAGAGTGTGTTTCATTGAATGCTATATCTATTTGAATGAAGCAGTTTGATCTTTTTGTCAACTTGATTATACTGATACTTATTATAGACTTTCCTTCATTTGCACATCAAAACTTTGTATTCCATTGCTTCTACTGGCATTTCGATTTGATTCTGATTTGCCGTCAATATTGAAAATGTTCTTATATTTGTTAGAATGCCCTTGTGACTAGTGGTTTAGATTCGGTGATTTGGATTACCCACAGTAACTCAGTGGGTGAAAGCACTTTTGAATCAGAGCTCTAACGCCCGGCCGATGGCCCTGGTTTTGAGCAAATTGCTAATTAGTTGTTCGTCGGCCGAAATTTTCTGGTTTGATCCGACAAGCAATTTTGCATTACTGTAAAGTGATTTGTGCGGAGTTTGAACATTGGAAGCAACTAAAAACTTGGTTTGTATCTTGAGAGCTTTTATGGGCTAATTAACCCCCTTATTATAAAAGCCAGAAAATTTGCATTTCAACAGGTTGTGGGACAAAACGTGGGAGCGGGCTGGTGGGGTGCAGTGTAGTAGCGTTGCTAACCTGTGTTGCGGGCTCAAGGCTACACATAAAAATGAATGGAATTTTGAATGTTCAATTATCACTCCCTACCAGTTCTCCTTCACTGTTGGTTTGGCTTGTGGCCAAGACCCTCGGGTTAAGGTTTTGAGGGCTGGTGAGTTTACAAGGGGGAAGAAGCAATGTTGAACTTTGTGATGATTTCCTTCAAGCAAATTCCTTATTGTTGGCACAACATATAGTGCCGTGGCTCTCACCCGAAACACGGAATACATTTAAAGCAATTAACCTGTGACCATATGTCTAATTCATATGATACTGAGTTAACCCTTATGTCGATAGAGAATTTTCAAGGTGAAAATAATATGGGAGGTAAAAGTAGGAGTGAGAACCAGGAGGGAGCATATTTTTGGTTTCATTTCAGGCATTGTGAGACGGGTCTTGGGCAACAATTGGCCAGCAACCAGCCATGGGGGCTGGTCCACTCGATATTGCCAGGTACCCATGGACTCCGCTGATGAATCAGGGCTTCGTAGACACTTTTATTAGTGCTGCCTGAAAAATTCATGGGTAAGTTGCCACAAGGATGATCTTGGCTGTTTGATGCTAAAAGTTCTCTCTAGCTTACGATGCAACAGTGGGAAGGACACTTTTATTATTGCTGCCTTCTGGCATCAATTGTGACTCTTCGGCATCTGACAGCCTGCATTAAAAGCTAGAAGCCAGAAGTCACAATTACACTTGCCTCGGCACACGGAGAGAGAGAGAGGGGTCGCAGAAAACTCAACGAAGAAGATCCACAATATATTAGAAAAGTTAAGCTCAAAGCTAAATATCTATGTTGCCGTGAGAAAGGATTGTTTTCTGCCTTAGATGGTATAAACCAGATCTTTAATGCTAACCTTTAGTTGATGAATTTAATTAACTGGATCAGCTTTTAGCACATACATGTCTCAAGGATGCTTTACCGTTCATGACACCATTGTTCCTACAAATCATCCCACCTGCCCAATGCCTCTCCAACATGTATTCTATCCCCACGTCTAATACTGAACTTGAACTCAGAAGACAATTCCCCATTTTTGTCTGGCCTCAGTGTGGGAGCTTGGAAGACAAGCACAACCGTTGATCCCATGTTGAAAGCACCTAGCTGAGATGATTATAATGTGAAAATATATCAATCATGTCAAAAGCATCACAAATTTGGAAAATTCCAAGAATAAGGTACTAGGCTCACCTGATCTTTTTAGATCAAATATCAACATGAATTAAAAGAAGATCAAGAAGGCAGAGAAAAATGCGATCAAAGAAATTATTGACATGTTGAAAATACAAACTGTGAAATTGTGCTTCTGATTGAAATATATCTCAACGGTTAAGAGTAAATGCCAGAACATAATTGCACCTAAGGCTGTATTTATAATTTCTTTATATGACATTGCAGACATAAATCAAACACAGATTTATGAAGGTAACAATATATATGCATCACTAACCTCATCCCCTTTCTTGAGCACTTTGCCGACACCTTTGGGTTCATAAACACGTTCTTGTGGAGGCTCAGCATTTAAGAGCTTTTTCCTCAGCCGGTTTGTCTTAAGTTCTGGTTCAATGGAAAGCTGCCACATCAACATGCAGCCTGAAGTCAACACAAAGACAAGACAATGGAGAGATACTAGACTTCAACTACGTTAACTCAGCTTTCTACAGTCATCATGTGTCACTGGTCTTCTTATCTATGTGGACTATATCTGTGCACAAAGAGCCTTACTTGTAACCATGAGTTTTAAAAGCATAGTTGCACAACAGTTTTATAAAACCTACAAATTAACACAGCAGAAAGGGAGAACAATTGTGTGCATATGCAGGTGTTTTACCCTTTATTCTTTTTGGTATTAGTCAAGAAAGTTTGTGTGCACATAGGTTCTTTTGCTTTTCTTCCTTTATTGTGAGTGAGAGGTCATTAGTTTCAATAGGAATGCAACAAATGGACCCAAAGAAAAGCAACCTCAATTGACCCAATATTTGTTGCACCAACTGCAGCAATTGCCATAAACCCTTCTTGCCATAGTCCTTCAAGCACAACCTAGTGACAAAAGAAATGGAATTACATCCGCAAAGATAAAGTAACAGTTAAACAAAACACATTTGCAAATCAAGATATTAAATTATCAGCTGTTAGGAATAAAACATGACTTAGAATACCCCAAATCATCAATCAATCTTTTTGTCTTTTCATTTAGCAAGCCACACTGTTATTTGATATGGAAGCGGAGCAAATATATGATTATTCAATCAAGTGAACATACAAAGTCAACATAACTGAGAGGAATAAGCCTGCAGGCAGTGAACTACTAAACTAATCACAATGAACAGCTAATGACATGGATTGCAACATTTTAAAGCAACAAAAATATGCAACCAGAATGCCTATAAAATGCATCATTATATTCTTTTTTATCTAGCCAGTTGTCAAGTAAAGTTTAATATACTCTTGATTACACCAAGTCAAAAAATGCAATAAGCTTATAAATTGCGTGAAAAGAGAAATTCATTGATGGCAATTAGCTTGCTCCCTTTTTCTCTTCCATTTTCTTCTTTCAAATTTTCCTCCGGTTACTTGAAAGAAATTTTCCATCACAATAACAAGAGTAAAAGACCAAAGGGAAAAAAAAAGTTCAAAAAAAGAAAGAGAAAGAAAGAAAAGCTGCTACATTATAAGCATATCTTTCAAATTCAAAAACAAATAGTCTAAATCAGAATTACCCTTTCATTCTCAACATAAAGGTTCGCAATTGTTCGTGTAGCACGTTCATTCACAGGAAACAGGTTCCCTAGATAAACAATATGAAATTAGAAACACAATAAAATCATAACAATGCTTCTCAAATCTGAAGAACATGAAATATGGTGAACCATCACTCATTGTGTTTAAAGTTTTGAGTTCTTTCAGCAGATACAAGGAAAATCAACCTACCTGAAAAATGACGGCGGACAATAAGATTCCAATCAACTGGTGAATGTATGCGATGATAGTCTCCAAGTCTCAAGTAGATTACACAGTAGTAAAGGCCTTTCATAGGACTGCAATTAAGATCATTAAGCACATCTTTGAGTGGTATGGGGTGGGAGCAAAGTACAGCATAATCAAGTAAGCCTATTAGCAGAAACACTTGGGGACTTATGATAACACCTGAGGCACCAAATATTTAAAACTAGGTTGTAATGATTTTATCAACTTCCATACTCCATTGAACCTCTTGAATCCAGCAAGAAACATTCTACCCAAAATAAATTGGATCAAACAAAAAAACAACTATTGTGACATAGGCATAACCCATGAATACAAAGTCATACGAGATCTTTAACAAAAAGTGGTTCCAAGCAAACATTCATATTCCACATTAATGATTTGATCCACTAGGAGATTGAGACAATTATGTAGATGAAGGTTACCGTGCTGACACAGTATCCCTGACTTTAGGAGAAGCCAGTGAAACTCTCCACCAGGACTTCTTAGCTTTGTCCTTAAGATTGATTTGCTGTTCACTACTTTCTTCATTCTTATTTTCTTCAGTGATCATGGGAAGAAAGGAGCCAGCACCGAGAAGTGAAGAAACAGAATAGGAAAGCCCTTTGACCTGTTCAATCCTAGCCCCTGATCCTCCCAACTCTCCAAATCTTAAAACAGTACCATCCACAGGACTCACCTAATGTACAACAACAAAGTATTCAAGTGATTAGCAATACCCCCAGTTAAATGGAGTTGATAAATAAGATGCATAAAAAAGCTTGTTACCAGTTACCAGACAGCGAGGATCAGGATCAACAGGCCTGGAGCCTTCTTTCAAGCTTCGAGCAAAGAATTCCCGTAAAGAAGCATATTCTTCAAGAGGCAGATTGGCCTCCTCTAAATCTGAAATGAAGATAGTTTTGAGATCTTATAACAAAAGGTCAATCAGCAACAATATGGAAGACTAAATCAATCAATAATAAATTAAAGTTACAGTAAAAATGACCATACTTGAATGAAATGCCCGAGCCCATGCTCTATAAACACGTGGACGCAGCCAGACAGGAAGTTCCTGATAACATTTCCTCTAGTAAGTTGTCACAATAAACAAATATGTAAAGAGAGGGATTTAAGGACCTGTTAAGCATCTAACATGACTCACAAGAAGCACACTTACCACACTTGCCAAGGAACCCCAAAACCTAGAAATTGTACGTAAAGGTAGCATCCTCAGAAATTTAGCCTTTTGGAAAGATCACAAAAATAAGCAACATACAAGTAGTTGAAACAGGTTAGTCATTATTTATAAAAGAAGGGGTGGGGTTTTGTTAGTGCTTGAAAAGATAACATCTGAGATATTACAAAAGGTGCATTACTTTCACATCAGGTCGGAACTCAAGTTCAATTCCCTTCTCCCGTGCTTCTTCTAGCTGCCTCACACAAGGATAACAACTACAAGAAGTTAGTGACCAGATTTAATCAGAGTAAGCTACCAAGCAAGAAATACTAAGTGCACTCCCAATCTGAAAAAGGGCATCCCAATACATGAGGCTCCCACACTTTGGGTTATGGGGAAGAGTTAAATGTACAAAGCAGCACATAAAATGCAAACACTAAATATAGTGGTAAATGAGCATGCGCTGCTAAGAAACATTCTGAATGCATCAAACCAAAAAACCAGAAGAGAATGCTCAAATCCTGATCGGTAATGCAACAAGGAAATAGCAGGCATATTATTGGCATATACTTAAAAACAACAAAACAAAGCCATACCTTCTTGTCATCGTAAAGCCGACGAGCATGTAGAACGCCAAGCATAAGTAGAGTGGCTGCAGTTGCACCAGGCACCAGAAAAGTATTACCTGCACAGCTACCGACTTCACATGCTCTTCGAGAAGAAAAGACAACGAAAAGTTTTAACTGCAAACTTTTTACTTAAAATACTAAATTTTCTATGAGTTTTCATTTATAAAATCGCCTAATTCTCCAGAGAGAAATTTCTCAAGAATTGATAGCTGCCAGTCATTTTGGTAATTACACAAGTTAATTAAATCGTTAATGTGCTCCCTGCCGCTCGAAGCGTTTTATGCTGCTAAGCAAACAAAGCCTCAACGCCAACCAGAAAGAACACCGAAAGTTTAAAATTATCAAAATGCTATTTCCTTCAGTATCTACTCAATTTTCTTGGCAACCAAACAGAAAGTTCACTAACCTAGAATTCCAAAAGAGCAAAGTTCCAAATTTCAAATAACTGACCTTCCGAGTTGCTGCCGTTGCCATCGAAAGAAGCGCGCGCCGGCGACGGTGTCTGTACCTTTCTCAGAAACGAAGCGAAGCATCGGTGGTGGTGTTGCTGGTGATGGCTGAGGCGTAAATACTGAGGAAAAACGGGGACTCTATGGGAATATCGGAATTTCATACTTTTGTGCCTTGGGTTGAAATTAACAGTTTTTGGTGAGGGTTTTCTGGGAGGGGCTTCAACTCGATTAAGTTGTGTGAAGGGAGGGGCACAAGATCTAACGACGCCGTTTTGACTCTCGAGACAACACTTGCATCCTTGTTTGGAACACTGCGTTCACCGTTCTTTTTTTTCTTTTTTTTTTTGTTAAATGTCTCACTTGAAGAGCATATTCTTATAAAAGTCCGATGACGTAATCACAAATTGAGTAAATTTAAATAAATATAAAAAATTTTAAAATTATATATAAAATTTTAATATAATATAAAATATTTTATATACAATATAAAAATTATTTGAGTTCAGTTAAACCCATTAATTTTGCCTACTCAAATTTTCCCTTTTCATTTTCATTGTAACTTTAAGGTATGTTCGGCCCATCGAAGATAGAGTTTCGGAGCTTTTCAAACTGCCGAGCAGAAATGTTTTTTTTTTTTTTTTTTTGTCATAATTCTCGTTAGAGATCCATGATCTGGTTAGAATCCAATCCGAAATGTCGTCGGTACGATGTCACTCCAGGTCCCACATCACAAAAAATTAAAATTTTTAATATCTGTCGGCCACTCCAATAAGGAAAATAATCCATTAAAGATGGAGCCCCCCTTTTTTTCTTTTTTTCTTTTTGTTTTCTAAGCATTACTAAATATGAAGCGGATAACTTAGAACGCCGTCGCATACGTGTAGTTCCGTGATGTGTGTCACGGACTTGGCCTTGAACACCCAATGACTCGTGCGACACTAACAATTCGTCTAACTTGAATGCTAGTAATCACGTGGCACGTGACATTTGGTTCGGGGAATTCCAACCCAAGTAAATGACAGGTCAGGCCCATCCGACAAAGGACTAGTCTCAGAGGATGACAATGGAATGACTCATCGGATTACGAAGATTAACTCTGTGCTTCCATCGAGTCAATAGCTTCAAGCTTCATCTCAGACAACCTTGGAGGAAGAACGTGATTGTGAACTCGACGGGCAAGAGGGTTGTCTCCCCCCCCACCACTCCCCCAAAATGAACAAAATTCTTGTGTCCATACGTTTCAATAAAATAATTTTAATTTTAATTGTTGTTATTTTAAGATTACTTATAACTTTCTTAATTCTAACGGTAAGAATTGTTAGAAAAATACTTGAAGTCGATGAGAATGTTTAGATTATTGAGCATATACCCAAAAATTATTATTCTTTTTAAAAAAATAATTATATTATTATTTTAAATTTTATTTATTAAATTATAATTAATAATATATAATTAAATTATTTTATTTAATTCATTAAATTTTTATTTAATTTAAAAATTATTAATTTTTATTATATTTATTTAATTATAATATAATTGATCTTTAACTCAAAATATCTTATAATTTTTTTTAATTTAAAAAAAATTTACATAAAATTAATGTGTTATCTTAATGTATTAATGTATTATTATTTTTATTATTCAATTATTTTTTCATAAGTTCAAACAAATAAAAAAGTGTTTTAAACTATTTATATATCGTCACTTCTTTCTCCCATGAATTATATACGCCGTCATAATCGATAATAATAAAATAAATATGTAATAAATCGTTATACTAATAATAATAATAATAATGTAACCTGATGATAATTAATGATAATGATATAAAGACAACTGCCATTTATGTTCTCGGCATTCACTCGAGTCCAGCTCATTTGCATTGATGCCCGCAGAACGATTGGCCTGGCTGCATTAGGTAACACAGTGGAGAAGGGAAGACCGCGAAAACAATGGCGTCCAATCCAACAATGAACTATGGAGTCATCGGAGTCGGAATGATGGGAAGAGAACACCTCGTCAATCTCTACCATCTTGGCAGCGAAAACGTCGAGGTTGTCTGCATAGCTGATCCTCACGCTCCCTCTCAACAACTTGCCCTTGAATTGGCCCAGTCCTTTGGTCGGTCTCTTACGGTATGCGTGGAGTTTTTGCCCTTTTTGGTTTTTATTTTTGTTTTGTTTTGTTTATCTTTCCTGATTGTTTTGATTGTTCATCGATGAAACTTGGCCTAACCCAGACTCTGCGCTACTGCCTTTATTCATGAAACTGTTTTCATTGTTTTTATTTTCATTATTTTTTTCGTTTTTATTTGGCCTTTAAAGGCTTTATGAGTCTTTTTATTCTTTTAGACTGAGACTTTTGATCTGTCAGAAATTTTAAATTTAAGAACAAAAGCTCCGATGCAAAAATTAGTTTGTTTTTTCTTTTTTTTTCTTTTTTTTTTTATTACAGGGTTGAGAGGTGACGGTCAGTGTAATGGTAAGGTCATTCGATTTGTGATGTAGAGGTTGTTCGATCATAAAGATCCTTTCTATAAAACACAGGGTAAGACTACGAGGATTTGACTGTCTCTCGCATGGTTCATAGTCTGAGATTCTGATGCACTTGCCATGTTAATGGATTGAATTTGGTTACCAGAGTTCACATCTTGCAATGCCTGCAAGTATTGGATTTTGACATTTTAGCATCTTTTAAGGTATTCTCGGGCCACGGGGAGCTACTGGACAGTGGGCTCTGTGATGTGATTGTTGTGTCAAGTCCGAACATGACTCACTATCAAATCCTTATGGACATTATTAACCACCCCAAAACCCATCATGTACTTGTGGAGAAGCCACTCTGCACAACAGTTGCTGATTGCAAGAAGGTATGCCCCTGATAATTGTTGTGATTATTCCTTCTTGTCATTCACATTCAGTATTGATAATTGGTCAGAGCGCAAGTTGATCCGTATAGTTTGGTGATCCTGATTTGATCAGGTTGTAAATGCTGCCAGGAGGAGACCAGATATGATTGTGCAAGTTGGGTTGGAATATAGGTATATGCCACCTGTTGCTAAACTGACAAAAATTGTTAAAGGTGAATCTCTTGGAAAAATCAAAATGGTTGCAATCAGAGAACACCGCTTTCCTTTCCTGGTTAAGGTAAATCGGGCAACTCTATTTATTCTCTTTTAAAAGTTACGCACGTGCCAACCGATGCTTTGTTTTTTTTTTTTTTTGCTTCCTAATACGTGCGATAGGTCAACAATTGGAACCGGTTCAATGCTAATACGGGGGGAACTCTGGTGGAGAAGTGCTGCCATTTCTTTGATCTGATGAGGTTATTTGCAGGTGCAAATCCTGTTCGAGTTATGGCTTCTGGAGCTATGAGTGTTAATCACAAGGATGAAATCTACGGTGGAAAGGCAAGCACCTTTTTTGCAGCCATTGAACAAAAAACTGTTTCATATATTGAAAATCATGGGAATTATATGCACCATGTCAATTCATAGAGAAATAGGATTATGCTTTTTAACTAGCAGATTCAGTGTTGTATGGTTGTGAGGGAGGCTCCTCGACTGTAAGGTTTGGAAAAGTGTTGTACCTCACAATATGATAATCTCATGCGCTTGGAACACCTAATAGTCACAACATTGCTGATGGGAAAACATAAATCTTTGTTGACCGCGTGCCTATAATTTTCATGATCTTCAATGTATGAAACAGGTTCCTGTCCAATGCTTTAGCCGCTGATTAGTGTTACATTAGTACTACGAATTCTTTCGCATTTACCTGACCTTTTTATTCATGTTTTTTCCTTCGTTCTTAGGTACCGGATATTATTGACAATGCATATGTTATAGTTGAATTCGATAATGGTTCCCGTGGGATGCTTGACCTTTGCATGTTTGCTGAAGGGAGTAAAAATGAGCAAGAAATATCTGTTGTTGGTGAATTCGGGAAGGTGAATGTCAATACTATATTGTGAAGATGCCGTAACATTTTGTTGTGGCTTTACAAGGTTACGTGGCAGCCATTAGTTTCCCTGCTCTTTCCACTTTCTTTTACTTCAGCCATGTGATCTTATAACAGGGTGAGGCCTACGTTCCAGAGAGCATTGTGCGGTTTGGTTCTCGAGCAGAAGGAAGAGATGGTGTTGTGACTTTGAAAGCTGAGGACGACAGAATAAAGTGTGTTACTCTTATTCCTTTTCATTGGGCCAGCAATGCACTTTTGGTCTTTTAACGTCATTTCTTAATGTTACCCTGTTTTTTGTGTCTGTCTGTGTCTTCTGTTTGCAGGTATGATGGACTTCATCATGGATCTAGTTATTTGGAACATCTTACCTTCTTGTCTGCAATTCGAGCTGACGGTGAAAAATCTCCTGCGGTGGCATTGCAGGATGGGTTGATCTCAGTTGCGGTTGGAGTAGCGGCACAGCTGTCCATTGAAAAGGGTCGATTTGTGACCATCGATGAAGTTATGGATGATACTGAGGCGAAACCTCTGTGCAAATCCTGATAGGGAATTAAACTGGGGGCTTGCTTTCCAATGTTTGACATATTAGACATTGCTTTCTCGTCATACTTTTTCCTAGCAAAATTGCCTTTTCAGCAATTTTCAGCATTCACTCCTAGTTTGTAGTCGACACCACAACATTCACAAACATACTCACCCCACATCTTTAGCACAAAACAAAAGCGAAAAAAGGAGCAGGAGAGGAAACACCCAATATGTTTTGGATAGATAAATTTCGCCCCAGCAAGAAGGAGAAATATGAGCAGTGCAAAACTAACATTGTGGCATCTACCGTAGGAAGATGGTTCGTTCACGGTAGTCATAAGCCAGAGTACTTAATAGAATCATAAAAACATTCTTTGAAACCACCACACAACACGCTCACATAACACCGCTAGAGGACTACCGCATCACACACTGGAGGCGCACACTTTTGCCCCAGACCTAGTTTGAAACATTAGAAACAATTGCTATTCAAACGATTGATGCAACCAACCGCGCAGCTACAACATCTTTTAACCAAACTTAGTCTCGGGCAGCACATGAGGCTGAAAATAGAGGTGAAGCAAGAGTCTAGCTTTCGTCATTTTGCCCATCACATGGTGTTATACCACATCTAGAGAAACAATCCAGTGGAGAACACTAAACAAAAACACTGTTAAACCAGACAGTTATGCCAGGCAATAACTATCAAAATTGAAACCAATGCAGAGAAGGGCAGGTTCTAAGAAACCTTTGGTCAAATATCGAAGAGAGACATTTTGATAAGAAACACATTGCCATAGTATAACCATAACAGTCAAGAACTCAAAATCTTGAATTACCATGCCTAACATATTGACATAAGATAATCCGAACTGAAACACCAGGTTTAGCTTGGTAAACATTTCAAGGGAGACAGCACAGCACATTTATCTCCATATCAAAAATATCAAACTCAAAATAGCAACTACATCCTTGAAACAAAATTCAGTAATTGATAGAGACAATCTGAACTCAGCGGTAACGACGGAGGGAGAGAGTATTGTTTCTCTTCCAGGTTGCCCTGCGAGAAGGCCGATTCTTGTGGAACAAGTGTCCCTTTCCACGTAGACCTCTGTATTTCTTCCCTGCAGAAGTGAGGCCACGGAGCTCCCTGTGCTTGTGGACAGGATTGCAGAGCCAGTTGATTCTTGGGTCATTCCGGATGGCATTATGAGCCACATCAACCAAGATAACCTCATAGTACTTGTAGGTCGAGTCCTTTGACAGACAAAATCCAGAACATAATTAAGGAGTGTGATATGATACTGAGACAAGTAACAAAAACAGCTTCTGAAACCAGAAAAACAAAAAAAAATTACAGAATGAGTATGTGAAGTTCACCAACCTCATTAATCCAGTATGAATTGAGAACCCTCAGACCTCCCAACTTTCGACCAGCTCGCTCCTCTGCAACTGACCTCTTGCTTCGCTGAAACTTCAGTTGAGTAACACCCTGGTTTGTGGGCTTACCATACACAATACCTTTGGGAACAAGCCTCTTCCTGCCACCACGCCTAACACGGACACGATAAATCACATAACCCTGCACAAATTCAACTAGTCATTATAAGTACAAATATGCTCAGCATAACTACATTACATATACAAAGTGTTCCATTAAGTAAGCATTTACTAATGACTATGTATTGTCCCCACTCATACAACATTCAAAGACAGGCAAGTTGCAGGGGCATGTGTGTTAAAAAATGT
The DNA here is from genome assembly GCA_019804595.1 of Bruguiera parviflora. Taxonomy (NCBI): domain Eukaryota; kingdom Viridiplantae; phylum Streptophyta; class Magnoliopsida; order Malpighiales; family Rhizophoraceae; genus Bruguiera; species Bruguiera parviflora. The sequence continues at coordinate 2,233,064 of CM034056.1, forward strand.
GGCTCAGATAGAATCACCATGCTGATAATGAGGATCAAATCATAAACCGCACTCAGTTGGGAATGCCATGAAGCATGAATCTTGAACATAAATCCTTAGCACCACAGAAATTCAATAACATTGACCATAGTACAGCTGTTAAACAAAAAAAACCCTCAAGTACATGTTGATAATGGAATCAAACATGAATTAATAAGAATGAGAAACACGGTCATGGAATGTATTGAATTGAGACAAAAGTGGGTCCAATACAAAAGAACACACTAGGTCAGATGATCGACTGTTTGTCATGGAATGCTGGTCTCAAGAAGCATTCAATCACTGTACGTAAACTTCTTCCAGAGTGAAAGACAAATATGTATCACAATGCTGCTTAACCGGCAAGAAGCACACACAAAAAGGAGCCTCATAACCCAACAATGTGCTGAAATATTAACACAACAGACACCTAACTTGCAGAGAACAAGATATCATTGGCTAAACAAATGAGCCCATTTAAATTTCCTCGTTCTATCTCCAAATACCCATTCACTTGATGATGCATTTTGATTCTTTCAAACAAGAGAGGACAAATAAAATCATAGGAACAAAATTCAGCACCAATGTAAGGGGTCCTCTTTGGCTAGTGCAACTTTTGTCTCGGGCATATTTCCCTAGAGAGCCTCCTCCCCAAACCCCATAACAAACAACTTAACCAGGTAAATGTAGAATCATCATAATGTGGTCAATAAACAAAGAGAAAACCCACCATAATGTCAAATGCACCTTGCATCTAGACATGCTCAAAATCATCCAAAAAATAAAAAAGCCATATACAAAATGTCAATTATCACTCGAGGTTGAGCCATTTCCGCAAAGAATGAATTATATAAACCACCAAATAGGCTAAATTTCCAGACAAGAAACCTTAGTCTCACCTGCTTGGCCTTGTAACCGAGGCAGCGGGCCTTGTCAGGGCGCGTAGGACGGATCACACGAACAATGGAAGGGTGCTGGCGGTACTCCCAACACCTAACCCTCTGCAAGAACCTCATCACATCGGATTGCTTCTTCCTCCATAGCTCAGAAATGTACTTGTAAGCCCCTGTTTTCGGTTAAAACCCATTAAAACAAAACCGCTAAACTACCCATCAAATGATTTTAAACATCATTAAAACAAAAACCTAAGACAGAACTCAAAAACACACGTTTCTGGTAAGAATGAAATAAAGGAGGCCAACCCATTTCCTTAAATCATCCTCAAAACGCATTGGCTATGTCTGTTTTACCAAAACTCCAAAAATAATATACATGTAAAGGTTGAACAAAGGGAGTGTTTCGTAGCAAAACACAAAAAAAATTATTAACTCAATCGATGGCAAATTCCAAGTAGTCAATTTCAATGATTTCAATGTGCGTGTGTGTGTGTGTGTGTGAGAGAGAGAGAGAGAGAGAGAGAGGGAGAGAGAGTACCCATCGGATCGGAGGGGAGCTAGAGCAGGCTGTAATAAGAAGATAAGCACTTGTTATGCCACTACGACGCACTTGCTTTTATCTATGGAAAAACCCTAGTCTGATGGCCTTCATTTTAAAACCCGGCAACTGAAATCTTGGCCGTTCATTTCATCCAGTGAATGGGCTGGGCTGCGATTCCAACTGGATGACTGAACTGTTTGTGTAATGTCTGTATCCGTCATTTTATTATTATTATTATTTTTTTAATTTTTATGCTATTATTTTGCTAAAACAGATTATGAGTTCGATCACGGCGACTCAAATCTAAGTAAATTTCAATAAACATAAAAGGGTACTTATACTATATTTTTTATATTTTATATACTATAAGAATAAGATGACACCACGAGAGATGGGGCTCCGAAAACACATCCCAAAGCAGGCCTTACCCAGAATTGACAGAGTTAGACTCCGTCAGAAGTGACGGGAAGGGACGGGGGCTCACATGGCAGTAGTCTTTCATATATATATATATATATATATATATAGTGTAAATAAATAAAATATATAACATATATTGTGAAATATATTTTTTGATCACTAGTTGCATATCTATAATATTTTTATGTAAATTCTATCTTATTTATTTTTATATCATATACTCTCTTTTTTTAAACAAAACACTTTAAATTTAGGGAAAAAAACAAGGATTTTTTCTAACGCGTGAATCCCAGCGTCACTTCACCTTCCCTTTCTGTTCGGCCGTCTAGCTTGTTCCCCTAACAAAATAGCAGATTGGCTTGCCAGCCATGGTCTGACGTTGCCTTGGGTATGGATGTCTTGCAGCACCCACCAGTTCAGGCGTGAACTTTCTTCGAGCAGGACAAGATGGAGGTACAGTGACCCTGTTCAATGTCCCTGAAGCCATCTTAGTTTACTCTCGTAGGTATCCCGTGGACAAGAAAAGGAGAGAAAAAAAACACAAAAGAGATGTGACGAAAACTTCGAATGCCTGGAGGATATGAAGTCAGCCCTTTAAATCGTCAGCTTTTAGTCGCTCTTGTCTTTTTCCAGTTATCTTAAAAAGAGCGGAGATTTAAAGATTTGCGCGTCCAAGCTATAAACTTTGAAAATAGCGAAAAAGAATGAAGTAAAATGGAAGAGAGAAAATGTTTTTATTTTATTGATATAAATCTCTCAATATCCAGAAAAGCACAATCACAATATCTTAGGAGGGACAGGAAATATCCCCTTATTCCTCTTACTACAAACAATTTTGCACCCGACTTTTCCGGTTTTGCATTGCTGAGAGACACCTTTTCTAAGCAGCGCAGGCAAAGCAGAGATGAGCTTCTTGCTTCAGCAATGGCCAAGCCTCTACCGGTGCTTGCGGTCCCTGCCCCTTGACACTTTTGAATGCTTCGCATCCTTTTTCCACTCTTCTGGTGGCGGAGGTGATGGCTCGTACCTCGAAGGCTTTCTCTTGAAATGTCTGTCGTCGTCACTGGACGAGTAGTCCAATTCAGCACTGCTAGAACTCTTGAAATGCCTGCCGCCTTGGCCACCTGCAGTCCCAGACGTTACCGCAGCCTTCACAGAAGAAGACCTGTGGTCCTCGTAATAGCCGTTGGCCAACGAAGAAGACTTGTGATGAGTGGCGGATGACAGAGGACTGCTGCCAATGGCAGCTGCTTCATTTGAGGAGGAGGGCTTGCGTTTCCTTGTAGCGGGTTCTTCTTCTGCTGGTAAGCTAATGCGAGAGAACACACTTGCCTTATTCTTGCCATCTGCGGGTGTTGTTATTGTTGTCGTTGTTGAAGTGGGCTTTGCGATTGTCTCCGGTGGAGCTTTTGAAGAAGATTCTGAACGGCTGAGGTGGTGATGATGCTTGTGTCGGTGGTGGTGATCCCTCTTACTCAATTCACGGTCCTGATCAACCTCGTGGAAATCATACTTGCCCCCTCTTCCAGAGTCTTGATCACGGTCGTGGTCACGATATTGGTGCTCGGATTTTCTTCTGTAGAGGGGGCGCGGCGGTGGGTCAAGATCGTGGGCAGCACGCTTGGGGGAGGACCTCTCAGATTGCTGGCGATGGTGGTGGTGGTCGCCGCTTGAGGTTGGTGGCATTGCAGGCTTCTGCGACAAGGTGGGAAGAAAAATGCTTATAGATTCTTCAGTTTTGGGTTAACTTTCAACCCGCAGTATGAGTAAAAGACGTCGTTTTGACCATAATGAAACCACTTTCGTCTTTTTTTTTTTTTTTTGCCTTTATAGTTGCAGCCCACCCCACTCGGGAGCCACTTTTTACCATTATACCCCCCATAGCACAGACAATCCACATTCCGCCACCGCGGAGTCCTACACATTGACTCGTTGACCCTTGCAACCTTTTTCTATTTCTCCAAAGCTGGTTTTTCTTAAGAAAAATTTAAGTGCATTTATATAAATACAAGTAATTTTTATATTATATATTTATCATTTTATATTATATTAATATTTTACATATAATATAGAAATTAATTATTTTCATTTAAACCCATCACTTTTAAATTTACTTAATCAAATCCTTTTCTCTCCCTCCGTTAATTTTTTCCTGATAGGTTAGGCTGCTTTTTCTTTTTCCTCCCCAAGTTTAATTAAATTAATTTGTTCATGTCCTTCTTTTCCCGAGCTTGAAAAAAAAAGAGAAAAAAGAAAAAAGAAATTAAAGCAAATGTCAGCTGCTTAAAAGTCCTCGCATTTTTCTCTCACTATTATTTTTCTTTTTAATATTAGTATTAATAGTTTCGCATTAGCAGTTCCCGATAATTAGGAAGAGACACTAACGGATGTCTGCATAATCGAATTCTAAACGGAAAATGTGAGCCTAACTTCTCTTGCTCCATTTTTAGTCTTAAAAGAGTGAAAAATGAGCTTGTTATATATTTTATAATAAAAAATATATATACAGGTAAAAACAAAAACCACTGTTGTAAGTCCAATTATATATAGGGTGGCCCGCTTCAGTCCATTCAACATGGCATCATACTGCAACCAACTCTTTAAACTTCTGATGTGGCTCGTGCGCGTAGAGGAGCCCAATCGAACAAGCCCTCTAAAGACCTCAAAAGAGACTATAAAAACAAAAAAAAAAAAAAACGAAACAAAAGTTCGAATTTTATTATATATATATATATATATATATACATCTTCATTTTACCATTGGTGGAATTTGTTCTTGTATTATAGGTCGTCGTAGTGCGCGAGTTCTCAGCACTGCACCTATTAACGGGGGCAAGGGCTGTGCAATTCTCACTCCAATCCCACAACAAAGAGAGTAGAAAAGCCAAACTCTGTTTCTAATACCCTTAAATGACTCCGAGATTACTTCTCTTACGAAAATATATGCACGTTAGATGAATAAATAAGTAAAATCTTTTAGAAATGTGGCCAGATTGAAAAATCTTTCAATAGATAACTAAATAGCTCCAAGTTTACTTCTCTCACCAAAACTACGCACACACGTTAATTAGATAAATAAATAAGGAAAATCTTTTAGAAATGTGGCCAGATTAAAAGGCATCCAAGAGTCTGGTAAGAGACTTTGGATTCTCCCTATAACCATAGGAAAAAGAAGAAAATTATTTTGCATTCTTCTTCCGACAAGAAGATAAAGTGTGTTATCTTGCCAAATTGTTGCCTGACACTTTAAAAAGTTACTTGATGCACTACGCATGGAGATCGAAAATAATTGAGGGAAATTCAAATCATAAAAGAGACATACAGATTTCATTGGAGAAACATCTCCACTGCTTCTCACTTCTCTAGCCAAACCGCGATCTGTGGAGAACTCCCTGTTCAAGAGAAAGCTAATTATTCATTCGTAAGTCAACTAAATTTTAGAAATGCCTGCAAAAATGCACAAAGCAAGAAGCAACAGACGCACAAACGGTCTCTGGACAAAATATAATCAATAGTGTTACTTACAATTACAAATAGAAATAGAGAAGTAATCCAGCAATCAAATGACCAAGTCCAAAGAAACAGATGGAAATCCGAGTTGGAAGCCAAAGAACAAACTATAACTAAAACCAGTTGAAGGTAACATACTACATACTTTGAATCAACAAATGCTCCTGTCCAACACTCCAAATTGGTAGGAAATTCAGTAGTTTAAAGGTCAAATGGCAGAAAATCACATTTAAAAGGTCTCAATTGAAAGAATCTGAGACATGAAAAAGGCAACTATAGTCAAGGAGCAGAGAAGAGCTAAGAAATCTGTGCTAAGAAATCTGTTGGATCAGTTGCTCCATTTCTATTCTACTACCGTTCGATCACATCCGTACTTTTCCCCAGAGGGGGACAAACCAAGGAATATGGTCTCTGCACCACAAATTAATAATTTGAGCTGAACAATCATCACACAATATCATATCAAGAAATTTAACCAAGACTTGGTTTTATGCATATATCCTGTGTCAACAAGTGTTAATGATCCAGCAATCTCTTTATCAAACAAAAAACTGTTAATGATGAAAAATGGATTATGCGCCTCAAAGAAATTCAAAAACCTAATTATATAAATCCAACATGGAAAAATTGCGACATAAGTTCCCTAAAATTGCAGTCGCAAGAAAAGCAGATATGTATATCACCTTTCAGCCCTTCTCTCATGTTCACGCCTCCTCCTCACATTAGCTTTCTGAGCCTCAAATTCTTCCCTGCTCATTACAGGAGGTCTAGTCTGCATACCCATTCCAAATTCAGCAAGACCCCTGGAAAAGGTAAGTTATCTAATTAGCTTTGCTAGTTCAGGGAGTAAATGAAAGGCAAGCCTTGAGGGAACTGGCATGGTTGCTCCAGTGTGATATGGAGGTCATAGGTTCAAGTCAAAAAAGCAACCTCTTTGTAAAAAAAAGATAAAACTGTGTACCCTTCCCAATATCCAGAGTGTAGGAGCTTCGTACACTAGGATGTCCTTTCAATTTAGAGATTAAAGCATGAGAAATTGCCCAAAAAAAAATTCATACCTCTGAGGTGGAACAACAGGAGTCATGAAACTTTGTGCACCAAAAGGGTCTGGAGGCAGGATGCCTCCAAGCGGAATATCCACGAGCCCTCCTAGTCCATAACCCATAAAGGGCAAGGGACTGGAATAGGGAGCCATAAATCCATCAATCCCAGGTTGCAAGCCAGTACAGTAAGGATTGTAGGTAGAGGGGCCCATGGGCATCATATAGCTCTCAGCAGCAGGATCCTGTGGGGCTTTCCATAAATCTGCCAAACATTACAACGGTTAGCAATCTTACTGCAATCAAAAAGCGAGTATGAAAACACACAATCACAACGAATGAGAAAAAGGCATATTATAATCAATTTTGGGTAACTAGGGTGACAGACCTATTGCAATTATTGCAATAATAAATTATTACAATTAGTGGAACAAATGAGACTTTTAGCAAATTTCAAGTGACAGCAGAGATCGAAGGACATGAAGAACAGCAATGGATGTACCATTTGGAGGCATGCGGACTTTCTTCTTTTTCTTTTTCTTTCCTGTGAATGCACATATCAGATTAATTAGACCACTTTCACGCATTCCTATGGTAAGATAGTCTCCCCAAATGAATGTATTAATAACAGACAACAATGAATTTGGTAGAGTAGGATCATTGCCTGCATCACAAGCAGCCAGCTTCTGCTGCACTTCTTCCTCGGCCAATGGAGCACTTCCTTGTGATGCAGGCTCCCTCACACCTATTGATTCATGTGTAGCTTCAGACATATTGGCCACTTTAGCACTCCTACCTTTCTCAGGAACTTGCTCTGGAGCAATAACAGGCTTGTCATCATCTACTGCTTCCTTCATTTTTGCATTTGGACTTTCTTTATCAAGAGGGAATGACTTCTCTTCTCCCTTAGATGCAGCAATCTGTGTGGGTGATGGAATCTTAGGCTGCGATAAACAATCAGATTCCATATCTGAAACTCAAAACCAGGAGTAAAATTAATTGTACATCACATCATTTGTTTACATGAAAATTTCATGTGATCTTAAAAAAACAAACCTTGAGAGGTGTTTGCTGCATGTTCAGCACTTCTGTTACCAGACTCTAAAATTCGATTAATCGCATCCCTAAGTGTCTTATTGGGAAGAAGATCATCGGCAAGAATATCAGTCGCCCCACATACACACTTCAATTTTGAGATGATGTGGTCCCTTATACCTATATTAAAAAGTCAAAAAGGTTACAAATTAATTGCTTAGTCAAAGAGATCTTTTCAGATGCATCACAAAATAAAAGTTCATAATTTACAAAATTTAGCAAATCAGGGAGGCAAAAAAAATGATGCCCGTGCCTAAATTTTTAAGATGATGAGCAATTCTTTCATAGCAGTGCAGCTGACAAAATTTCTACAACAAAGAAAAAATAATATTATAGTAAGGGAGTTCAAAATGCAAAAGTACATCAAGTTGGACTAAAAACAAATAGACAGAGAGAGAGAGAGAGAGAGAGACCAAGATGAATTGATATTGTGAGCAGTTCAAATTGCAAAGCAACCATTTGCACTAAGCATATAAACACAACCCAAACAAAAAAAAAAAAAAACCATCAAACTCACACTTGTCACAGAAACTCTTGAAACAACATTTGCTAGTCAAAACAGCATCTTTCATAACTTCCTTGCACAATGGGCAGTGAAGTTCTGGTGGAAGATCCCCAACAGATCGTGTTGAAGGTAGGCCTTCAATTTCTTTCTCGAAAGCAGCCCTACATAGAAGTTTACAATTAATCTTCAACCTGAGAACTCAGATATAGTACCACACAGATGAAGACTGCTTAAAGACGACATAGAGAAGCTTACTCATTTGGCTTCAATACAGCAACTGCACCACTGGGCAATGTGTATGAGCCATCTGGGGTGGCTGTTAACATCGACTTTGGGATACCAGTAGGAGGCTTTACTCTCTTAATATTGTAGTTTGGATCACCATTTGTAGGACAGTGCTGGATAAAATGCCCTGAGTTTAGGAAGTGCATACAGTGAACACTGTCATTAACATTATTTTATGCCTAGTAGAGGCATTTTTCTTTAAGTTTGCAAGGTGAGCAGTGCGTCATAGAACATAGCCATACCTGGTACCTTGCATCTATGACATACATAACCCTGTGGAGGTGTCTTGCGCTCCAGCCCTAATCAAACCCAACAAGAAGATCATTTTTCAGCTTACCACCAAATAAAGGGAGTGCATCAACGCAATAATGGTATGGTCAATGAAGATATATGAATGTGCACCTAAGGGAGAGGGAATTCACAATTACATGAATCCAATAGGTGTTAATTGATGGAGAATGATAGCTGACACTTATTAGGACTTTGTGTAATATATGGCCAAAATCCAATCACTCTCCATCACAATGTCAGGAAATATTAAGAGAAAAAGAATATGAGAATCACCAAAACCACGTCCACCCATTCTTCCTCCTATCCTCCTTCCAAAACCTCTACCAGGACCAAAGCCATCAGCACCTAGACTGCAAATCCCAATGCAGTATAACATGTAAAATGCAGACAAAAATAATTTGCAAAAACAGTGAAGATTAAAAAGTTCAGTCATCTACAACAGCACAGAACGGCAACTCACTGCTGCCAGTCCAAGGCTGGAGTATCTATTAAAGCCTTAATTTTGCTGTCCTCATCAGCCTTATTTGTTGGGGAAGCATCAGGAATTGGTATGCTAGACTGAACTGGCAGTGTCTCAGGAATTGCATATGGATCATTTCCAAACTCATCCCATTCGGTGTCTTCAGTCTATAAAGTTATATTATCCAAAATACATCAATAAAAATAAAACACTGAGTACTCCGATAATAGCCAAAAACATAGTCCAATAAAACAAAAGCAATCAACACAGAAACTTACATCTTTCATTGCAGATGAATCAGGACCAGTAAAGATACTCTTCTCTGGTATGATGTTGTCTGCCTTACTCTCTACCTTTGGCCTACAAAATGCAGCATGCCCAAACTCATCCAAGCACTCAGGATTCAAAAACTAAGAGGCCATAATAAACACAAGAACCGCAGTTATCATCATGGCACCAGAGGATCAAGTCAATGACAGAAGCTTATTCATGATATGTTGAGCAATACAAATAAACTAGACAACCCTTGATAAATCAATGGCACAGTTGAATGCAATCATAATATATCTTCCTAATTCTAAGCAAACACATGCTCCTAAGTCAAGGAAAATCAACAAAGTGATTGAGTACAGAAGTTTGAGATATACTCTTGCTCAGTAACAATGGGCATACGAGGCCATCCTGGAACTCGGCGAATTAACACAGAAGTATTTTTGGGGATTAACATTGCCTCATCAAGATACTCTGAAACCACAAAAAGACAACAAAATCTATAAAAAATACTGCCAGAAAAACAGTTTAAAAACCAAACTTCATTCCCCCCTGCAGAAACTATTATTTTCTGGAAATGGAAAAGTCAGTCTGGCCAGGTAAACCGACATAGACATCTCACAAGTCACAATCATTCATTGATGAAAGTAAGCCAATTCACAGGAGTTCTACTTGAGTAATGCCATGACTGCTAACATCTAAAAACAGATCTCTCAATAATACAAGAACAATATATGATTAAGCTGCAGCTGCACACACGGATTCAACAGCAGCGAAATCCTTGAATGCCAATTTTTCATCAAGCATGTTAGCACGTAAAGCATTCTCCATTGTACAAATCCATTACTCACAACACCATAGTGTCTCTCCCTCAAAAGTTGCTCTATTGACCACACTGACAATATGCTAGCCAACTTGACGGAAAATTATTTTTCTCGTACAGGTAGTGCAAATGTGCTGAAGTGAGTCTCAAGTTCAGAATCTTTTACTGTTTTGTGAAACGCTAAGAGAGGAAACTAAGAGCAAACACCTGCGCACACATGACTAAGGTCAATTTAACCCCTCCCCAAATTAGGAACTCCGAATTAAGGATCAATTAGGCCTACAAGTCAGAGAAAAGAAAACCAACCTTCATTAGTTTGGGCATTAGTGACTACAAGGTCAAAGTCTGTGCCCCTGCCCAAGTGCTTCGATTCAAAAATTTTTTCTTTCAAAGTGCCTACGGATATAAAAGCCCCGTGCATTGGGATTGAATCATAATCTCTTGCACTCTTAAACTTGTAGTACATAGCCATTGCTTTTTTTTTTCTTTTTTTTTAAAGCTAATATAATGGAAATACAATAAAAATGAGCAGCAGAAATAAAAACCCCGGAACAAGGTTATAATAATCAATCAAAGGCCTCTTGATTAACAAAAAAGGGCCTGGTATTCAACACAAGAAAAGAAGAAAAAACAATACAAAAATTGAACCCTCTTATTCTTTTCTTTTCTTTTTATTTTCTCCTTTTCTTTCTCTGCTCTGTTCAAGAACTGAGTAAAGATCAAACCAACTAACGAAGAAACCCTCTTTCGCTTCTTTGCAGTTCTTCTGCGCAAGAGTAGCCCAAATGAATCTTCGAAATGCAGTCAATTCTTCTTTCAGCGAAAGAGATTCAAGAAGACGAACGCCTCAAAACACCAAACCAAAGATTCCTTTCCCGATTATGAGCGAGATGGTCACAAATCGCAGCAAGAACAAAAAGAAAAGCCCTCCCAATGCTTCAATTCAAAGCCAAGAAAATCACACGGTCAGATCAAACATCCAAATCTTCACGACCCGATCTGGTAAGCCGATGCCGCCGGCGAGAAGTCCCAATCTCGATCGAAGAAATCTCCCGGATGGAAAGAGAGAGAGAGAGAGAGAAATCGCGAACTGGATGATCGCCCGGCACGGAAATTACGCCTCGATACCCTAGCAATAAAGTGATCTTCGAGTCCTCATAGAGAGGGCGGCTTCAGGCGACACCTCAATCAATACAAATAATAATCATCGCGTAACGAAGCCAGAATTAGGGTTGGCGCTCGACCGAGCGATAGAACCGCGTGAGGCGGAGATCGATTTTCTGGTTTTTCTCTCTTTATGGATGCTTGGTTGAAGAAATTAAACCGTGCTTTACGAATATAAAGGCATGGGAAACTGCAAACAAATCGATGCGTTCGTTAAAAATGCACTTAATAAAATTTTATTTAAATTTTAATATTAAAATTTGTTTAATGAATAAATATATTTTATTTTAATTCATACATAATTAAACTAAAAATAACTTAAATTTTATTTTGCACTGTTCTTTTACACCATCTCTACTTGCCAGCCTTCTTTCGTTTGGTTGATTTGTGGCAATAAATATAATTGTTATTTTTTGGTACGCGCATTAAATGTTTGGCTTGAGTGCCAAGAATTAGAGGGCTGGACACATCTTCCCATCTTATATTTTAATTTTCCATTTTAAGAAGTTCTTGCTATCATAACCTTATTCCATTTGATGTTCCGGCATTGACGTAGCCGTGATGAATTACCAGCTCAATTTGTAGCAGATCTGGCGAAAATCCAAATTGACGTTCGCCGCTAAACCAATGATCAAGTTTTACCACTCGGTCGGGATGCGTGCAACCAAAGAATTTCCGTATGATTTTATTTTACCACTCGTTTAAGAGCAAGGTGAGGAGCAAGCAAATGCTCAAATTTTAGAATGCACATAACTGCCATCAGAAAGCGTAGGAAATCAGTGACTCGCTTTAAAACTTGAAAAGCGCGAAATTCCTTTAAACAAAAGGGAAAAAGGAAAAGGGTAAACAAATTCAAGAAGACCAACCCAAAACCCTTCCTTTCTTCTGATCAGAATGACAGCAAGCAAATTCTAATGTAGGGTTTATAGAAAGAGAAGAAGAACGGAAGCCTAAATAGGAGCAAATATCATACATCGGTTAAGATTAACGAGGATAAAATCACAACATACGCCAGAAAAAAGAAAATGGCTATTTGGACAAAGAACTTTGGATTTTCTCTCATGTTTGGGGATGTCACAGCCCTGAAAAGATTTAAAAAAAAAAAAAAAAAAAACCAACCAATTAGTTAGACTCTGTCATACCTTTTGATACTCTGATCTGCAATATGGATGAAATGCATGGCAGAAACCTTCAGTCTATACGATGCCACAATTTTATGAGAGAAAAAGCAGATGTGGGAAATGAAAAGACAGAAGACATAAGAGATCGACACACATACTACAGCATTACCCACCTTGCAATGCGCTGAGAAAGTCGTTGAAAAGGTAAACTCTGGATAAATACAATGCCTGGTCCCGTAAGGGTAGCAGTCACTAAATTGTCACCCTACAATCCACAGCCACGGTGAAGTATATTTAAGTTCTTCCAATCAGATGAGAGGCAAATACAGGTACCAAATGTGTCCACCCAAAAGCATAACATGGGATACTAAAATAGGAACAAGGACAACCCCACTAACAATGTCATCAATTGTACTTCTAGAATTTTTGTTCTCCCTCTTACATTCCTCTCTTTCTCTCTCTTTTTTCAAAAATTTTTTTGGTTTGGGGAAGGGGCAATTGGTAGGTGGTTTTCAAGACAAGAGAAGCCAAAAAAAAAAAACAGATGGATTGAGCAGTTGACTAATTGCACTAGGAGGCAGATTCTTAATTGTATGAAGTTTTCACCTTCTTCCAGTCAACCTCGCTTCAGTGTACCAGTACTGTCTTTAGTTGATTGTGCCAAAAATGACAAGTATTATTTCATTACGCAACAAGCTTTAAGCATTTACTATATTAGAAACAAAAGCCAAAGCCAAACAATATGTAGGCAGATAAATAAAGGTTTTCCATTCAAAAACATCTTTTCTTAAACTTTTTTGAACAAAAAAAATTAAAAGAAAACAGAGGATCGCTGGTGGAACATTGGGGGAAAAGGAGTTGACTTACCCCAAAGACTGCCCTCCTCACAGGAACGTTGTATTTGATTTGGACATTAACTGTGGTGTTAAGTGCAATAATACAAGATACATCAACAGCTAGTACCTCTCCCACCTCTAGATTTTTCTGTACAACTAGAAAAAGAGAAAACAACAGCATTCCAATAATTAGTACAAAAATGGAGAGGCTAAAAAGAAAAAAAGTATATGGGGATAAACATATCCAGAACAAAGAATGCATTAGTCAGCAATCAGGCCTGGCCAACAAGATTAAAAATGTCATAGAAGGAGGGGAAAGAACCAAACAATTAGAATTACTGGTCCAGTTTGGTGAGAACAAAAGCAGGGTGAGGGGAAAAGGACACAACAGCAAGAGGTCAAGTGCTGGACTCCATTCTGCCTTGATCAGAAGCAAGTTGGGATTTGATTATATGACTCTTTTTTTCTCCATTTTTCACCACTACAGAATAAATAAGTGGGCCAGTTAAAAAACTCAACATTACAGCACAGAACCTGCCAATTCAGACTAAATAAATAGCCTAAAAACCATCTGTTCCTATAAAGTCTCACATTGATAAAGTACAAAGACCTGACCTAACTAATAATATCTAGACGTTGGAACAGTGGCTTAAGCTTTTATGTAGCTATGAGATTCCATAACATTATGTCTCATGGAATTAGAGTATGGTTCACCTTCCATTGTCTTTGCCTAGTAATTCAGCCCCTACCACATGTTCAGTTTAAATCAGTTCAATCCAGTGTTGGTGGGGTCAAATACATAGGTTCAACTTCCAGTTTTGTTGTGCCACGTGCTAGTCGGGCCTAGCACGTTAAGAGTATAAAAGTCCCTACATTGATAAAGTACAAAGACGTAGCTTATAGGGTCTGGATTTCACAACCTGCTATGAGGTTCCAGGGCATTATTTGATAGAGCTAATAAGAGTTTGAGTGAAAGATGTCAGAAGATGTGTACCAGATCCTCCAGCAAGAATAAATGCAAGCCCCTGTCCAGTAATCTTCTGTCTCAAAAATCCCTATTAAGGCACGAACACCCATCAGAAACATGGTCGTGGATAAATTGAAGAATTTGATAAGAACTACTTGTGAAACCTTTCTTTTTTGAGGGGGAGGGAAGGGATGCAGAATGGGAATCTTATAATCTGCACTATCTCACCTCTGCACTATTCATGACATTCCGTGCCCTTGGATCAACTGTACTACTGACCTTCACATTATTGATAGAGCAAAGAAAAGCATCTGGCTACAAAATATAAGCCACGTATAAAGACTTATAACACTTCAAACAAAAAACAGAATGACAAACGGAATACCCTCATTTATTGAACTGCAAATTCAGAAATAACTAAAAATGGCACACAATTCTTTCTCATCGAACAAAAACAATCAAAGACTGCAAATTAGATGTACCTGGCATAAAATCTCTCCACCAAACATGGCCAAATCAATCTAGAAGTCAATGAAACCAGTCACATAACAAATAAAAAATTAGTTTTGTGAATAATGACCTTGCTATCATGAGCTCATTTATAGCGTATAATTTACAGAATTTGGCATGTGTTGAAGAACAAACCGGGAGAATTCTAGCAAGAGATGGTGCAGCAATTCCAACAAATCCATCAGTTGAACCTGAATTGTGTAGAACTATGCTGGTGACTGTCTTGCCAAAAAGCCAGTGCCACACACCAACTTCGTTTTCAGGGATGAAGGTGTTCTCCATTTCAACAGAACCAGACATGAAGCACATGGAGCCTACAGTTTACTTGCAAGTCAGTTCCATGCTTAACAGTGAAAAAAAGGAAAATTTTCCACAATTTAGACCCATAAGACAAAGCAAAGCATTATACCAATCAGCTGCAAAATGAACATAGGATTGGATAAGCATAATAAATACTAGTTTCAAACAAATTACCTGGTCTTGCAATAACCTTTTCTTGTGGTTTCAACATTATCTGAACATGCAAAAAACCAATAAAAGAAAAGAAATTCAGAGCAGAAAACCAAAAAACACAGTGGTATAGCCTACAGTCAGATCAATTGCATGTACCTGAACAACCTGAGCTTCACCACCCAAAATTTGAAAGGGTGTTAAGACATCTTCCTGACTCTACAGATAAGTATAGCTTGTCAGACCATATTGCATATACAATATTCTCAAATCTCTGGCAAGGGCATACAAATACTTGTGCAACTCATAAAGTAGTAAGCATCAGCAATCCTTAACCAGACTCCATTAATTGAACATGTGACTAAATTAGGACCACTAATTGCCAACAAACAAGCAACTTTTATTCCACATATGACTGTTATCTGAATCAGTTGTGTGCTTCATCTGAACACAGGGTAATACAAAAAAGTCTCCAAATGCAAAAGTTGCTTTTTGTGCACACTATGTTGGGGAATATGGATTTTAGCCACTTTTGTTTGTTACTTCGTCTATTTCAATAATAAATTTTGCAATGCATTATCATTGCTCAAGTAACAACATATATTTGTCAAATTTAGTCTTATGATCACATATCAATGACCTGTCATTTGTAAACCAAGTGATGACCCGGTGGTCACCATTGGATAAGTTTAAAATGACGTAGGACAAGACAAGACTATTTTTATTCACTATACAATTTATGTTGTAATTTTGGTTACTCTTATTCCATAGTTTATTTACTTGTTTTAAGGTACTTTAGCCTAATTATGTGTTTTAGATGAAATATTGTTAGGAGAGTGACTTTATTTCAAATATCTTGTTAATATATTTTCCTTATTAATTAGTCTTTGTTAGGTTTAGAAATTAGTACAAATAGGGCCTTAAACAGTATTGATGTATTCACTTTATTATCAATGAAATATCAATCAAACAAAGTTCTACTCTGAGAGTTATTCTATCTTATCGGGTGAATTACAAAAACCCTTAATTGAGTGTTGGCCTTAATGTTATTTTTTCATGTTTTCTCTTGCATTAGTTAAAGTACCTATCCACCCAAGAGACACATTTCATATTATTTTCCTTTTCTTACCTAATTAATTGTCATTAGATAAAAGGAAATTGGTTAAATAAATCCTCACAATTCAGCTCAATAAATGACTAAGATGCATGAAAATTTCTTTAATCCCCTAATATAACCTGTGAAATTCAGGTGCCAACATTTCCTAACATTCATTTAAGAAACTAATCAATTCGTCCTAATTAAGCAAGATGATGTGGCTTAACAAGATAACAACAAATCAAGATTACGAGAGCAGCAAATATTTAACCTTGTTGTGGCACACATGCAAGCAAAAGGCAAAAAGGGAATCCACGATTATTATTTACTACATATGGATAATAATGATCGCCAAGAAAAGATATCAAATGCATATGCAAACATGAGAATAAAGAGTAGGCTCTTGAAATGTCCAACAAACTCTTGTCTAACAATACATCCATCTAATATGCAGATAAGAACGCAACAGAGTGCCAACAATTTGTGCCTCTGCACTAAGGGGAACAGATTATATATTTCATACAAAATCCATCCAAGCAGGCTCATCACAAGCTGGACACACACACGTGCGTGCAAAGCTGGCTGAGCTTGCTGTTTTTCACCCATATGATATGACATTCCAATGGAACCACAGGATCCATCTTAGACAGTAAAAATCGTGGGCTGCCACAAGGAGCGAGATTAAAACAGCAACTGTCATTTGAATGCAATAAAAAAGCTACAGACACTACACATGGCATCTGCTTTCTGCGTGGCAAATAATTATGTTCAAGCAGGATTCTCCTCATAAAACATGATTGCTCTACATATTCACATGCATTCCAGTCCCAATCAAATTGCCAAATTTTCAGAGCTACCTTCATTCTTTTCCTTAATTACACTGCTTCTACTTCCACCAAAAAGAGTACACCTTGTACCGTACTCTGCATTTGTTTTCGATTTTTACACAAATCTAAACCCAAATTGAAGTTTCATTGCATCATGCAGCACCTTTTTTTGTTTTTTTTTTTTCGCTTTTGGTTCACCAAGCTTATTTACCATATGTGAATTTTTCACCCTTTTATCTTCCGCACTTCCAATCATTCTAGATTCTCCCTGCCTCCAATCATCTTGATCTCACATAGTACAAAGCAATTTCCCACATTCCATCAAAAAAAACGGATACGTCCATCAACTTATTACACTCGTGCAGAATTACAGCCAATCCCTAAAGTCAGTGATAATTAGCATATGGAAAGCCCCTTTCGTCTCCACCAAAATTGAACTGTCCCAGCCCAAAAAAAAAGGAAAAACGCAAACAAGCACAAGATCTCAACCAATGCACAGAAGAAAAAGCGGATCAAGCACTCGAAACAACACTGAAACCCTAAATTCTCATGGACACACAATAATTGAGAGCTGACGAGAGGGAAAAGTATCACAACTCAATCATCTTTACTTCGCTTAGATTTTCCCAGTGTGCAAACGAATTGGAGTCACGAATACAGTCATATATACATTTGCGAGAAAAATACAACCATAGAGAGCACCTGATAAACGTATGGCTGAAACGGAGTGGAGAAAAACGGAGCCGCCATGGCTAAGCTATAACAGAAAGCGATATCGTTGTATGTCAGAGCAGAGAGATCGAGAGACGATTGAAAATCGGTCAATTTCTGAGAATTTCAGCATTAAATTCACATATTTTATATAAATAAAAATAAAAAAATAAAAAAAGCAACCTTGTAAATTGGCCACCGAATCGACAGTTTCGGGATTTGGATTTCGTTCTTGCTTCGGCTAACAAAATCCAAAATTGAATTTTGGAACCCTAAGTTTCCGATAATGCCCTTTCTTAGCGCAAGACAAATTTCCTTCCGTCCCTTTATTTTTTTATTTTTTAAGCACGTGTTGTTGATTGACCGGCTGAAGGGACCACCGGTCGTATTACCGTGTTGTGATTTGTCGGACGAATGACACGTGGAAGATAGTGACGTGGTGCATTTATTGGTTAGAATGCCTTCCTCGACTCGTACTTTTTGTTTTTAGACGGCAAGGCAGCGTTCGCAAAGTCTCGATGGCCGCCTTGTTTCTCATTTGCTGGCTTATGTTAGCCCCCCGGCGTCGCCTTCATACAATGATTACGGCACGTAAATGTATGTGCCCATTACGCGTCATCTTCTTGTCAGATGGTGTTCTCGTGCGAGGCAGAGAAAAAAAGTGAAAAGAGTAATTTCTCAGTTAAAAAGTTAAAATATTTATTTCTTATTCCAAAAAAGGTATTTCACCTTTTGAAAAAATTTTCAAAATTTTGTCTGAGCGCATTTCAAATGTATGTATTTCAATAAAAAATTCGGGTTCAAAATATTTTAAACTAGATGATTTTGATATTGTTTAGTGCGATTTTATCCATTTCATCTTCTTTATAAAACTTTATCAGTCGAGTTTATCAATATATATATATATATATATACACATAGCATTATGAGAAAAGACAAATGCTTGGGGGCCAACGGAATTAAGTAGCTTGTCTCTTATTATTATTGAAAAATTTTTATTTGACACAAATTTTATAAACTTAAAAATAAATATAATAAAATTTTATATTATATATAAAATATTTTATAATAAAAACTTGTGATCACTCCACGTATATACATATGTGTGTGTGGGGGGGGGGTGTAAAAGCAATTGAGAAGTCAAAATATAGCGTGTCCAAGACTTCCTCCAAAACTGACTCTTTGGCTGTACGAACCATTCTATATTTTGAGATTCTTTTATACTTATTGATATACAATGTGGATCATTATACGTGACAAATCAAACGTTTCAATTTGATAGGTCTCTTAAAAGGTTGACTAGTTATAAGTTAATGGCAAAAAATTTAGAGTTTGGAAAGCAATATTATGGTATCTCCATTGACTTGACTTGGGTAGATAAAGACTCTGTGAGGCAAGTTACATGTTACTTCCATTATTTGCTCGAGGAACAACGAATTTAAACGCGGTAGGGGAAAGTAAAACAATGAAGGGGATGTGAGAAATTCCATGGTTCATTGTTTTGTTTGTTGCAATTTGGAAGTAATTTCTGTAAGTTGTGCCATTAAGTTCTTCAAGAAAAACAACCGAACCTTGCAGCCTTCCAGCCTGATAGATAAGCTCGAGGTAAACGATCGACGAGCAATTTCGACTCTGATTTTATATCAAATACCGTAGGCTCCGCGACGCACCAACCAATACTACTTGTAACACATCAACAATATTTTATCGCAATCTTACATGGCGCAGAATTTCCGGACACTCTAAAGCTAAAATTATCCAACGCGTTCAGCTCTTGGCATTTAGCCATGGATCCTGATCATCATCAATTTCAAGGAACTCGTTTAGCAATTCCAATCCAGAGCATCCTTCCCCGGAGAAATCAAAGAAATCATTTACATCGAAGCTGAACTCCGGGCTCTCGGCTGTGTTAGTACCCTCAGGCTCAGCTTTAGCAATGTCCTGGGTCATCTGGGGCAGGATCTGCTGGGGAGTTGAAGACTCTGCCGTCTTCCCCTCCTGATTTATTCTCTTGCCCAAATGAGAATTCCAATAGTTCTTGATTTCATTGTCTGTTCGCCCTGGCAGCCTCCCAGCAATCAATGACCACCTGTCAATAACACGGTGCAACAGTTTGAAAAGATTGCAAATAGCCATAGCAATTCAACA
This sequence comes from Bruguiera parviflora, assembly GCA_019804595.1. Classification (NCBI taxonomy): domain Eukaryota; kingdom Viridiplantae; phylum Streptophyta; class Magnoliopsida; order Malpighiales; family Rhizophoraceae; genus Bruguiera; species Bruguiera parviflora. Next base: position 2,253,048 of record CM034056.1, read on the forward strand.
TCATCTTTTTGTTTCGCTGCGTCAGGAAACCATTGGTTGATGTGGCTCAAGGATGGACCGTATATTAAACTCTAACACGATCCCTCATACAATAGTCTGTTGGATGAGGCCACGAAATGGATCAAATATATTGAACTTTAACACGGTGATTAGCAACTAAATTAACTAACCGGTTGCCTAGTAGTTTATGAAGCCGGAGAATCAAGTCCTCTTCATCCCGTGATATGTTGCCCCTCTTGATGTTGGGTCTTAAATAATTCAACCATCTCAGCCTGCAGCTCTTGCCGCACCGATTCAGACCTGAAAAGAACACTGTAAATATGAAAAATGCAGACGGTTGTTGAAGTTTTAGCTCAGGAACTAGCAAGAATATGAAAGGAAACCTGCTTTCACAGCAATTGTTCTCCATTTCTTTGCACCATGGACTTCAATATACCGAGCTAGTTTTCCATCTTCCTCTGCTGTCCAAGCTTCTTTGTTGATACCCTTTCTAGTAGATGCATCAGTGTTCTTTGGGGCCATGAGATGACAAGAGGGAGGGCGAAAGAGAGAGAAAACTTAAGGAATTATTAAGAATTCGATGGCAGGATACCTTTTTTGGTTCACTACTAGAACTTGCGCGGCTACTAATAGGGAGGCAGTCACAGAGAGAGAGAGAGAGAGAGAGAGAGAGAGAGTGAGCGAGGGAGATGTCAGGATCTAAATGGCGAAAGTAATGCACGTGGGGCTACGTGCATTGAAGGGACAGTGAGGTGAGACTATCTAGCTAACATTCCTGGGGAGGCACCGGGGAGAAACAAAAGCCAACTACCAGTTATAGGCTTTTATGGTATGGAAACTAGAAAACGGTGGCAATGCAAGGTTGTTGATCTCTTTTTTTCTTTTTCCCACTGAATTAACACACTAAGCGAGTTTGCAATATGACCACTCTCTTTTATTTAATTCCTCTCCCTTCTTTCTATGTTCCAATTTGAGATTTTTATATATTAATCATGTAATCTAATAATAAAATTGTCTAAAACCTTTTGTTATGAGTTCAGGATTCAAATTCTACCTTTTACATTAAAAAGATTTTTCTAGATGCTAGAGGGAGAAATTTTTAACTTGGAATTCTGCAACCAGAGTAAAACATCCATACGCTGATCGCGATTCGATTTGTTTACACACGAGAAGCTCGAGAATGATCAATGTTTCGGGACTCTAAGTTAGCTTAAGTTTGAGCTTCTCTCGCCATTCTCTTCGGCATTTTGTCAATTAAGGATTCCTAATCTTTGCACTGGTGACAAAATGATAAAGTACTCATTTCGCACGGCGGGCGCACGTCGCCCAGCTGCACTAATACTATTATAACAGTTACATGAAAATTTGTGACTTCTATAGTAAATTACAATCGTGTGTGAGAGAAAGTACATAAGCCTCTCGTTTCTTGACATTTCGTACTTCCTTGAAATCAAAAATACAAATTTTCGTTAATTTAGTGTAACGACTTAATTTATTTTATAACATGAATTTAGTGTTTTTTTTTTTATAAAATTGTGAAACATTATTTTTAGTTTTTGAACTAAATGACCATAAAAAACAAACAAAAAAAAAAAGACCCTCCTAATCCAAAATAAAAGGAAAAAAAAAAAAGGAACATTCCTTAATCGCATTTTGACCATGATGGACGTGCTTAGACTTACGGGGAATGCGAACTGAAGTACATCATACGGGCATTTGCTGCATTAATGCTCGAAGATCAGGTGAATTTACTCTTCCCGTCTCGGTACCATCATATGGAGATAGCTAACTAATTTCATTGATTTTGCCACTTCTTCGACGACAGGGCTGGATCAGCAATTTTATGAACAGCATTAACAACGTGCAGATGGTGTTTGACCATGCTTACCTGGCCTTTGCCGTGCAAGCCACACATAAAATTTTATTTCTTACTCAAGCACGTACCATCAATATATTTTGGAAAATTAAAAAGATCTCAAAAAGAGTCATCGAATATTTGATTACTGATTTTCTATTAACCTCAGCATGACTTACTCGGTTCAAAAAAAAAAAAAAAGAAAAAAAGAAAAAAGGCTTGAGTAGCATGTAACTTAGCTTTTCGTTTACTTCGGTTAAGCTGAACCTCCTTTTAGGAGATCAGCTCTTAGCTTCATTCTAAACCCGATGTAGTGGCCCCCCTGTGCTTTTAATCCGTTTTTGTTAAAAAAATAATTTATTCATAAAAAATATTTTATATGAACAGACAGAACATAAATTAAAAAGAACTTTTTTTTGTTTCTTTAAACGTTTCAATCTCTCTTTTCTAATGTAAAATTTACACATATTTAATATCTCAATAATTCTTTCTTTAAGTATAACTCACTCTCTTCTGATTTTTTTTTTTGGAAAATTGTAATATTTGTCTTTTTTTCACGAGACGATAAATCTTTTTCACTTATAAATTAATATTCTATTCTCTCATTTTTAATATAAAATTTATATACATTTAATATTCCAATAATTTCTCTTAAGTGAATTTAAGTCTCTTCTACGTTAAAACCCATTACCACTCCCTCTTGGACCTTTTTTGAGGAGTGTAATGCGTCTTTTTTTTTTTTTTCTCTCATGAGAATAATAACCATAAGAAATATTTTTAATACCATATCATAACTCCAAATTCATATTTCTTTTCTTTAATGTTGTGTATAACTAATACTAAAAAAATTTAATAAAATCAAGTAAATAACAAATTCATAAATTTTAATACTATATTTTAATTCAATATTTTAAAATATTAAATTTATGAATTATCTTTACCTATAAATTATTATTTTTCTGTCTTTTGCTAAATTACTGATTTCATTCTGTCTTTTGCAATGTGTAATTTAAACACCTAATATCCCAGCAAGAAAAAAATAAATGTAGGAGAAAAGAGAAAAAGTAAGAGTAGACGACGGGGACTAATCTGAAGTTCGAGGACATTCGAGCCATAAATGATTGGTGGAACCTTTGAAGGTTCTGAATTCCGAGAAATTAACTGATTCAATGTAGCCGATCTAACTCCAAGCAGCGAGGGAGCCGGTTGGGTTGGAACGTTAGGTGACAATTTGGGCTTTTTGTTTTTTTTTGTTTTTTTGTTTTTCTAGAGAAGAATCTAAGCTTTATTCGTTGAAAAACATTTCCTACATCATTGTCAATAAGACCAAACACATGGCTACAGTTACTGACTGGCCCGGCCATTAATTCAAAGGCTCAATGCAATGGTTATCCTCATCAAGCACTGACCATTTTGAGGTCGAGTTAATTGTGTACTGGTATTCCTTGAGTGGGCAGGACGAATAAACCTAATATAATGCCTGTAAGTTGGTTTATAAGTTGTAATATTTATCATCTAACTAAAATATCATTAAAGGAACAATCTGGAGGCTGATCGAAGCAGATTTTTATTGTCCGGTTCAGGGCATAATCTCAATTAAATTTAAGGAGAATGTTAGGTGAACACACATTTTTAATGCAGGAGCGTTACGAACCCACAAAAGATGTAGTTATAATTGTTGGATTGCACATTTATAATTTCATTTTCGTGCAAGTTGCATTTTTTAAGATTTTTTGTGGATCCCCCCCCAAAAAAAAAAAAAAAAAGATGCTGACGGTTGATTAATTGAAACTTGTCGGGCCTCGAGTTCTCAGCATGTGTGGGTATAGCCCCAGAGGCCCATTTCTGCCTTTCACGGCACGATGGATTGGAGTAATACACAAATTTGTGAGTTGGGTGTGCTTTTCCTCGCATCTTCTTGAATTGGAAATCTAGCAGTTGCGCCCTTACTGAAAGCAGGCTCGACTTAGTTGACATGATGCACTCGACATTTGGGCCCAACTCCTATGGCAATACACCGATCAAGTTTTGCACAATTGATACGGTAATGAACCCAAGCCTCCAACATCAATTGTAGGAAAAGGGGGGGAGAGAGAGGGAGAGAGAGAGAGCAACACCTTTGAAACTTAAAAGATTGGTCAATATGCAAACACACACACACACACGCACACAAAAACAGTTTTGCCAATGAACTACTTGAAGAGGTAAATATGGGCTAGTGACATGCATACTCCTATCCCACATGCATCCCTTTCTTCCCCGATGCGACTTCCAGTAAAGTTGGAGGAACACCCATCAAATATGTACTCATTATAGTCGCGGGGAAGACCGCACAGATTTATTCTCACGCTTGAGAGATTTTGAAGATTCTCTTTCTGCTCTTTGTTTTTTCTTTTTTTCTTTTTGGCTTCCTGGAGGCAAGATCATAGATTACACAATAGGAGAATAATCATTTATTTCTCACAATCCTCCTAGTTTGAGACTCGATGGAATTTGCCTTCAATTCTGTGAACCAAGTTAGCTGGTCCAATAAGATGCTAGACCATCTATAGTGCAGAGGATTTTTGGCAGTTTGATGATGGTTATCTACATGCTCTGTAAATGTTATCTAATGATATCAGATATTCTAGCTTCTCTTTCAAGTTTGGCTTTGTGGAGGCGGGATGTTCTTTGTCTTCCTTTGCACTTCGACCCCCTTATTTTATTATATATATATATTTTTAACAGCTTGGATATCTTCCGGGGACGTGATCGCCCGCCGGGGAAGTTAGTGAGCTAGCTCATGGAAATTCAGGCAAAATGCCCGGCCCTTGATTGTGAGAGCTGCTACATCGTGTGGACTCGAGCAGCCATTACAGACACCCATTTGCCCCATTGGCGCATTCTTACTCCACGATAGTTTGGATGCTCTCTCCAGCTTTATTTGCACTGCTAATCTTTAACTTTTTGTTACATTCATCGCCATCTTTCTCCTTAATCTGTTTCAATCACTACCATGAGACAAGGTCGTCCTTACCTTTTTGTTGCAAACTTGAGAAGAGGAGTCTATTCATATAATTTAGGATTCATGTATACGCATGTTGTGCATTTTGTAGAAACTGGGATTGACAGATATTCTCATGGTAGACTTGAACATGCAAACTAAAAGGAGAAGCAATTCTTTTCACGTCTAACTTTCTTGCTTATTTTGAAGAATATCTTCTGATGTATAGAAGAAAATGCTTTAGTACAGACTCGAACCATTTAACCTGGTGCAGAAAGGTTCCAGGTCACTAAGGTTACAATTGCCCAAAAAAAGAATATCGAAACTTTCGGGTCTCATAAGATATGATGACACAGGTTTAAATTTGTACATTCACTAAAATATTGTGATGTTTTGAAGATACCATTTACAATAATTTATAGAGTAATTATCACAATAATCAACATAAAAGCTTGTACCTAAGTTACACGATCTAGCTAATTAGCTTACATGACCTGAAGTTGCTACGTATATGTTACCAAAACAAGTTACAAAATATGAGACCCAAATTGTTAGCAAATTAATTACATTGACACAGTTAATTAAACAATCTTTGATGCAGACTTATTTATTATACCATTATAATTATTAATCATACATATTTAATCTTTTAATATATAATAACATTTAAAATAAAAACCATAAATATACATCTAATTAGTATACGTCAAGTTGAAGATGCTCTCGATTGTTAATTAGCTTTCACTAGGAGTCCAAGATAATAGCGATGGCATCAAAGGCCCATTTTGCGCATAAAAATCATACTTACAAACAATACGACATCAGCAGCCTGAGAAACGTGTGGTAGTGTGTAATGCTTCTGTTCTCTGCCACTGAAAAATCATTTGCTGCGAGTTCCATTGGATGGCTTTGAACAGTATTTTAGTACAACGAAAGATACATGAGCAGTGATAGATATGAGATAGGCTGGCGAGGAGCCCCGTTTCAAGAGGCCCAACATTTAATCAATTTTAAGGCAGCAAGCGAAGATAGGGCCGTCCACACTCCATGGCCTGCTCTGGCTGGACTGGTCCCCTAGCTCCCTGAATTATGAGGATGGCTCGGCTGATCCAAGATGCCTATCTTGGTTAAAAATAATAAAAAATAAGAGGATCACAATAAATTATGTGGGCACACGTTAAACTCTAAATATAACCAAAAAAAAAAAAAAAAATCTTCTTACCACTAGACAACAATATTTAGTGGTGATTTAAAATATGTCTAGCATCTTTAAAAATACTAAGTTTTTGGTCTTTTTGTACTAAAATCTTTGTATGAAATCTAAAGTTCTCTCAACTTTAGAAGCATTACCTTCTTTCAAGTTTCTCAAACTTGAGATTGGGCTAGCAGGTCTCGTGTATTCTCCATCTTCTAAATTAAGCTTCAAATATTAATATTATACCCTGATAGCAGGATAGAAAACCTGTAATAACGTATCAAAAGAAAAATATTTTTCTTTTTCCCCCTTTTTCTTCCCAATTTTGTTGTAGAAATTATTGTTGGAAAACAAATAATGCAGTTTTCACATGTGTTTCTAAAGATTTTTACGAAAATTAAGCCACAATCATATACTACGACAAAAATCAGTATTTATTGATTGAAGATAGGCAATTAGCGAAAGTCTTCAAATAGAGAAACATAAGGGGGGAGATAAACAAAAGAATACATGATTATTCCTAGAATTCTGATCATATCAGCCTTGCCCCATTTATAAGTTGCATACAATTTGCAAATGACCATGTGAAAAGACCATTTTTTTTTTTGTTTTTTTCAACATCAACATAAATGGAGCTAGCATGCATGCCCTAGAAAACTATTAAATAAAAAACGATGGCTAATGAGACAGAAGGTCTTCAATCAACAGAAACATTCCCCTATTAAAGTATAATTTGGATGAAGAAGGAAATTAAATCAGCAACACCTGACACAAGATTTACACTAGACTACCATCCAAAATGGTATTGAGAGTTTCAACTTCTATGATCTTTTAACTTCTCCCTCTTCGTCGAGACATGTAAATTCGAGTCCACAGATGATTACCATTCACCACGAATTTCGCCTTCGATCCCCCATTAAGTATCCTTGGTATCACCGTGGAATCACGGAACACAATCCGTCCAAACAAAGGGTCTCGTCCTGATGGAGTACGTTCAATAAAAACGTCTTGTACTACCGCACCCCATTTCCTGCAAAATGATCTGGAATCAAATAAATGTGTGTATTCAGATATGAAGTGAAACTGTAATCAAAGATTGAAAGCACACATGTTTGCCTACGAGGTAAAGAAATTGACAATCTGTTCGCGGGTTAGCGGATGTCCCTTTGAGAAGGTCAGGAACATTGTCCTGTAGTCCTCAGGAGTTTGCCCAGGATTGGTTCCAATGGCTCCAGGATTCAGGACTAATTGCTGCCTTGATGATTCACTAACTTGGTCATGAGCCCCACTAGAAGACCCTGGAGCATGCGTTTCTTCAAGGGTTTTAACCACTGGTCTTGAACCGGATTCGTCTACCTCTATAGCCCTTGTCTCACTAAATATTTTATCACAGACTGTTTCCATAATGTGCAGGTAGCGCTTTTGCATGAAATCGCGATTATGGTAGAAAAACCTCTGGTTCATTGGCTCTTCAAAGAGGCCTAGAAAGGCCGGAAAATCATCAGAATCCGCTGGTTCTTGAGCTTCTGGTTTTATGCACTCTACGCATCGCAATGCCTCGTATAACAAGGCTTCAATAGTGGTGTTATCATATGAATTTATCGTCCGGACAAGATCATGATGCCCAATTTCCTCAAGCATTAGCCAAAGGGCTATTGCTTTCTTGACATTTTGGGGACTTTTTCCCATTGAGCCTACCATTCTATCGAAAAGAAGTCTCTCAAGTGTGTAGAAGAGCAACAGATCTACGAGACTCCCAGTTCCAGCCATGCTTCAATGCTTGGTTTGCATACTGAATAGCCACAATTTTGAGTAGGGAATTATAGGAATTGCTATAATTTATATTAGTAGATTGAGAGACGCGTCCTGACTCTTGGGAAAATGTCAATGTGTTGGGAAGGCGACGGCATTTAGATGGGGAGTTTCACAAGACTGGAGTATGAACAATTGGTCAAAGACTATTTATGATTGTGCTCATTTTCAACAAGCATTTACGCACTACAGTTGCATTGGAAGATGTTCGAAATTCTTTTGTTTTTGTTTTTGTTTTTCATACTTTCTTTCGTATTGAACAATGCATTGAAATGAGATTGAACTTCTTTAAAATTAAATATTATACACCAATCCAGCTAACTTTATTAATAAGTTCTTATTCATTCAAAACATTGTGTGCACACAAAGCAGGAACAACAGAGCCCACTTGCTCCCCCTCACAGTCTGGCATTACGCAGCTGTTGCTTCAACAAGGGGCGTATGTATTCTTGGTAGCCATCAGGCACAACAGAATCATTCAGAGGATCCTTCCAGGCTTCTTCATAGAGTTTTGGATATACATTTCCATCATAGCAGCCAAGAATTGAACCGAGGAAATGATCGGTGTAATTAAAAGCATCTACAAGTGCAATTGCATTGGGACGCACCTGATTTATGAAACAAAACCAATCAGTTGAGAGATCCAAGCAACAAGAACGTAAAGAGAACTAAACCACCCGAAACTAACCAGGGAATACAAAGATCTCAGCTGATCGTTAGCAAGTGAAGCTTGCTTGGCTGTAATGCAGCCAGTGGCGAGGAAGTCACCCTGATGTTTGTGCAAAAGGTGCAAAGCATAAATGTTGCACAGTATCTGCAACTGTCGCTTTAACCCTTTACCTGGTATATCTTGTTGCAATTTCTCTATGAACCTGGAATAAAGGGTTGGATTATGAATTGGTGTGACATCCAACTTGGACTACAAGAATTGATTGCTAAATTGGAGACGAGAAATTTTGATTACAACCAGATGGAAAAGGGAAAAACTTACTTGGAAACAACAATCAATTGGCAATGAGCAACTGCAGCTTCAACTAGATCAGCCGAGAGTTCCAAAAATCCTGAAGCCAAATAAAGAAGACAAGTAAATGAGTTATCTATGACTATGAGACACACGTTACAAGACCTTTTGACGGTAAAGGATCACAAGAAGCAAAATTTTGGCCTCTGCCGGGTGGGAAGCATACAGGCAATACAATGCAGAAAGTTTCATATCATAAGCAAGTCAGCGTAGCCAAATTTTTGGACATATGTGTCAATAAAGGATTATGACATCTACTTTCCCCTCAGGCCGATTTGAATAATTTTACTGCTCTAACATCTTCAACTGCTTCTCATTATCTTTTGTAATTTTGACAAAACATAAGAGGGAATAAACAGAAGTCTGTAAGTGTCTAGGAAGAGAAGACATACCCTCCTCAGGATTTGTAAACTTGCTAAGGTCTTGAGCACGAGCAACAATCATCCTAGCAGCCCTGGCTTCAAATGCCTCCAGTATTACATTAGGATTTAACCAATCCTCAGCTGCATCAAACAGAACAAATATCATTGACTTCATGCACGTGTAATGCCTCATCAACAGATGCTCTTAGGTCACATCATGAAAGTACGGAATTTTTACCCTTTTGAACATTACAATGACACTCCAGAAGATGCTCTACCCTTCCCAAATAAGCTGTTGTTCCTACAGGTTTCTTTCCAGAAGGCAGCTGAGAAACAGTCTTCACAAGAAACCTTGCAACCTAAAGGAAAATTTGAAAGAAGAAAGTTATAGTTTTAGAAAATAATCTTCCAAATGGGTCAAGTAACCCACCACCATTGACATCATGTAATCTGTAACCAACAGGGCAGTAGATATGGATGTCCCAGTTTAGTATGGTTGAAGCACATCCTAAGACTACTTACACCAAATTACAGTACAAATTAATGGAATATTAACTTCCAATTGGCCCTTTAACCCTACAATCACATTCCAATACTGTTCCTAAGCCCAGTAGTGCCAAGTGCATGCATTTTTGTCATGACAAGAATGTCTAATTTCCATAAGATGCCCAATATTTGCCATGTTAAAACACGTTGATATAAATCATTGCACAACCAAACCAATAAAGTCATAAAGCCAAGCCTGTCTGCTTATGTATTAGACAGGCGCATGTAGATCTGCAGAAGAGGATAATTATTTCACCCGAATAGAGTTCGATCTGTTTCACATACCTGTAAAAGGAGCACAACATTGTCTCCCTCATATGTACAGGATGGGACATAAACAGCAAACAACTCAGGAAGCCCACTGGAACAGAGGTAACCATGGCCACCACACAATTTTCTACATTCTTCAATGGCATCCTGCAGGTAAAGCAAACTTTTCTCAATCAGAAAAGGTGAAATAAAAATATTTTCTAGTTTCATCACAACAGATTGTGATCATCTAAATAGTCAATTCAGCAAACTAATTAGATCAGCAGGCACCGTGCCGGGTTCAGCTTGAAGTTGCTCAAACTCACTATAGAATTTCAGCGCGTAAAATATCTCCCCATGCCAAAATCACAAACAGATACAGATAGAGGGGGGTGAGGAGGGTGAGAGATTCAACCAAGTTTGGAGTAAAGGAAGTAATCATATTGGTAAAAGTCACGTACAGCAGTGGCAGAAGTCGTCATAGACTTCAAACCTGCAGTACATGCATGGGCCTCAGGCAACGTGGAGAAATCCTTGGCTTGCAACTTCTGGACAACATCCGCATAAAGCCATTTCAACCATTCACCAACAAATCTGAAAGCATACGCAGATGCCAACAGGGGGAAGAGTCTACTTTGCTGAGTTTTGTAATCGATCACCTAAAACATGGTAGAAGCTTGGATCATTAAGATACATTTCCCCAGAACTATTGATGTGCTAATATGCATTTGACTGACCAGTTGCAAATGTAATATAAAAATACAATTCTCAAGATGTTCAAAAAAATACATAAAGTATGCCCAAATATAATCATTTCAGCATTAGTTGCCAAACAGTGAACACGGAAAATCTCACACTGCTATCATAAAAGTCCAAATCTGCAAAAGCTTTGTCAGATAAATTTTGCTTCCATAGAATATAGAATTGTTCATTAACCAATATCATCCAGATACTTTTCTCATGCTGAAGAAGACAGTCAGTAAGGGGTTCTTAAAAGCAATCCAATACCCTAAAATTCAGCAACAAAACTGAATGATTTGATCCACATTGATTGAAAATGCATTCATCATACCTGAGCTAGCTATGAAACTATGAATATCACTGCCAAAGAAAGTGGGATTCTGAAGGATACCTGGGTCTCTAAACCACCATTCTGTGAACCAAATTGCCTGCGGATAACACTATACCTTGTAGCAATGCAAACTGCCCTAGACAAAGCACAGGAAGCATCTGCTACAATTGTTTGCCGCACGTACACCATGGTGCCATAAACCAACTGCCTTGGAACATTAGATTGCACGCATTTCCCTTTCCTTGTAACCTGTAAAACCCTGTAATATTTGAAAGAAGAAAAATGACGCTGAATATGACATATCTCGACTAAGCAACATGAAGAACAAGCATTTGAACCCCATTTCTCAACTACTTAATTGTCATTTCTGTATCACGCGATTGAATAGAATACTTCTTAACCAGCACAGACTCAACTAAAGATGACCAACTATGACAACACCAAATGAATAATTTCGAAACAAAAAAGAACATTGTGAAGTAGAGAACCAACCGCTGCAACATTTGGTCCCTTGGGATTCGCACATGATCAAATCTTAATACACCATTGTCCATGCTGTTATATGCACCATTCCCGAACTTCATTCCAATATCACCAATGGTTATGCCAGGAAGAGGCATGTGATCATCCAAGCTCCGAAGCTGGACAATAAAGCCTGAAATTGGATTTAAGCAAAATGAATACTCAATAGATCAATTCAAATATGTAACAGAATTCCAAATAATCGTTTTAATACTTACCATGCACTCCTTGTTCTTTACCATCAGTTATAAGACGCGCATAAACAACAGCATGCGTGGAAGCTTTACCCAGTCCACCTGGCCACCACTACAAAGTTGTGTAGAATGTAGAGTAATGTGAAAACAGGTTAGTACGTCACCATAAATAGTTCTCCCATGCAATACAAAAGATGGGTAACATACACAATCAATGAATTAATAACTTACTTTCGATGCAGTTAATGTTGGACTATGAATAACAAACTCGTCTGTCTCAGGGTCAAATGTTGCAGTGGTTTCAAGCCCTTGAACATTAGAGCCATGACCAAGTTCAGTCTGTGCATAGCAGCCAATTATCTGCATCTTAGAGGCCAAAGGCAACCATTTCTGTTGCTGCTCATCAGTGCCTTGCCCCTTGATAGCTGGTACAAACATTCCCTATCCAACCCACCAAGAGAGAAAACGGGAAAAAAGAGAGAGGTAATCAGTTGGTCGCACGTAGAGACATGCTGAGTCCTTTTCTATGATTGAAAAAAGGGCATCTCAGCTTCCGCACAGTCTAGAAACGGGCCGAATTCATGCAGTCTTAGCCTTGTTTTTATGAAAGGGCAGCGTTTACAACTCAAAATTGTGACTTCCAGGTCACAAGTAACCTTACCATCAAACCAAAACTCAACCTTCTAGTCTTATCTTATAGTGTTATCTACTAGTAATGCGTAAGAAAATCTCTACAGTGCAAAACAGTAGATAGTAATTTACCCAATGAAGATCGGTATATGCGGGTTCGTCCACATAAAACCTTAATCTGCCAGCCTCTTCCTCTGCAACAAAAAAACAACAAATCGCATGTATTTTAGTACTGGTTCAGTACACCAAAAAAATAAAAAAAGAAAAAAAAGAAAAGGAGTGTAATTAAAAAACCAAATGAAAAGGCCTACCTGTCAAGCGAAGCTCAATGATACGTTTCCAAGCATAAGCTGCTTTCCTAAGAGTATTCTTAAACAATTCCTTCCTAGTTACCATAGCTCTGTAGTCCTTCCTAAATGCCTGGAATCAAGACATGAGCAATGAAAAAACAGATATTGCAACAATAAGCATGAAAAGCACAACGAACATTAACAACAATCACTTTAATCAATCACTCTTCTTGCTCCAGCTTGAATAAACCAACAAAAAATTCCAAAAACACAATAAACTAGAATTTCCAATCACTTCTACCCCTCGAGCGATTTTCTCAGGAAACAAACAGAAAGAGCGCGAGAGAGTTCAAGCTCACCGGATCACTAGCGACGAGACGAGCAATGCGATCGCTGACCTCGAAGGCGTGGCGGGATCCGGCCCACACGATCTTCATCTCCTCCACGTCGAACTCCGCCCCGTTCCGCTCATCCGCCAGGTAATCCACTCCTCCCTCCATACTCTCTCAATTCAGTCAAACCAAACCACACCAGACCAAACCAGATCCGCCTTCTTTCTCTCGTTTTTCTTTTGTTTTAAATTTTCTCTTACAGAGATCGAGGTTGTTCTTTTTTCATCTCCCAGGATGTCTTCGTGCAAGAACGACGAGATCAACAGCTCACGATCCAGTTTAAATAGAAAGATTAGGATAGGGGCGTGGACCGGACTTTGTAGTTGTAGCCATCTACAAAAAGTCGTGTTTCGCGAGCGGCCTTTTCAAAACTGGTCGGCTCTCAATTCGTGAGTATATACTATGAATGACTAACGTGGGGCAGGACCGTCGATGCGTGAGTGTATACTATAGATAATACTTTGGTTATTTATTTATTCTTTTTTTTTTCTTTTTTCGGGAATCTTGTTTTGACTCGGATTGGGATTATCTTTCGTGTTTTTAATTTCTCTCGCGTGCTTCCGGACGTACGATAAACATCTGTTCGGAGAAGCGTTGCCACCGACCACTCACTTGCGTTTGTGTTCTGCCAATATTTTTGGCATTTGGTTTGGTATGGATAGGTTTGAAAGATTTAATTAAAGTATGAATATTTAATTTTTTTTATTTGATAATCACTTGATTGGCTGTGATTTTAAATGGTATATTTTTTTATAAAGAAATTAAATAAATAGATCAAACAATACTTTTGATTTTAATTTAATTTTGACATATAAATATAATAATTAATATCTTTAAAAGTATACATTTTTTAATTGGGCTGGCTCTTTTCTTCTTTTTTTTTTTTTTGGGAAGAGAAATTAAATCAAGATGTGAACGAATGGTTTTCTATAACAAATAGTTTTGATAATTTTTTTATTTTTAATTTTAATTTTATGTTTCTAAAAGGAAAAATAAAGTTATTAAAAATTGTGATGGTAAATTTTTTATATAGTTTTTCGTTAAATGGTAATGGTGATTTTAATGGATTTGGTTTGCCATCAGGGGTATAAACTTAATTATTGAATAACTTCTCATCTATAAACACGGTGATTTTGTTAAATCGTACAACAAAGGGGGGTTTTCATGGGGGGTTTCCGAAAACAGGAAATCAGAGAGGAATTAGCTAGCATATTTGCTTTTTATTGGAGAAATTGGCTAGGGTGATGCACGTACACTCATTCTCGTATTAGCGATAATTATGCTTTGTGACAGCTTAGAATCGACGCTTAATTCGATGTTGTCAAAATAGAAGTCATGGAATGGTTTTCCTTCGGTGCTCAGAGATAGCTGACAGCACAGATATACCAGAGAGGAGTCATGTAGGATTTTACTCCGGGGTTGAGAACATAGAACTTCATTTTGATCTTGAATTCTGATATGAAATTCTAGAGATGCATTCGAATAAAAGCAAAACATCAAAGTCATGATCATTCCTTTTCTGCTTCATAGATATATATATATATATATATATATATATATGAAGCATCATTGATCTGTAAAAAAGATAGCATGCGTGTGTACATTTACCTATAATGAGAAAGTGAGTAAACATAAATTAAATGAGCTTTAATTTTTTGGTTCCATCCAAGACATGTGAGCCTATTTTAGACGCTTGGTCTAGGTGTAACAAAGCTCTAAAGCGATGGTTAGCTTAGGAAAAACCTATGCAGTTCAATGAATGGGGGGCAATCACAGGTAAAGCACGAAATCAAATTACAACAAACTAACAACCACTACTTCCGCAACTGCTAATAAATGAGCCTGTAGTCGTCATACGTGGTACCTACTGAAAATTGCATCCACCAAAATCACAGCGGTGGACAAGACTTGCCCCACAAGTGAGCCTATCATATCAATGTACATTTGCCTTTGCATATGAAATGAGAATTGGACAGATTGATTTGTAACTTGAAAAAAACAAATGAAGTTCTTAACTCCAACCGAGGACAAATTAAACAAGTAAGATTTATATTGGTTTGGACATATACAACAGAGATCTAAAAATGTTTACATTAGGGGACTAAATTCAGGCGAACCGTGAAAAGAGAAGGAAAGGAAAGTTTATAATAGAAAGGAATCGAGGAAAAAGATTTATAACACTAACCAAGTAAATTTGAGAGTAAGACTTTATTGTTTTTATTGATTTGTAAACGTATCTAACATAGAAAAATATCCTGTCAAAATATTTAGAAAGTACCTCCTTTTTCTTTCTCTTGATTGACTTTCTCTTGTTTCTTTTGAGCAATGCAAAACTACTTAGGCTTATCTGCAACCTGCACCCAGAGCTGCCGTGCAGCAGGGGACAATGGATCCATCTTGAAATTGGAGGTTGCTTTTTCATTAACAAAAGGGCTCTAATATAGAATGCAGGCTGGATCAATGACAGTCATAGGATAAACAGCATCACCAAAGACTATCAGCCGACCATGCTCTGGGTGAAGCCTTAGGAGTTGAAAGCTCTGAATCATCATGCTTGCAAGGTGGGATAAAATGCAACCCAGATCAGGTATACACCAAGGCTTCAACATGCAACCTCCAACTCCAGGTTACAATGGAGTAACTCGACCTTTATACTAAGGCTATACACCCAATGCTTGAATAACAAATTTCATCTTGCATTTTGTCAAGGACCTGAACATAAACCAAATTTTCTCATAAGCTCTATACTCCCAGCAATGGTAGACCCAGCAGTCCCTACAAACCCAAGTGAAGCGCAACTGCAAACACTTTCTTCTATGTATAAAAGTACATCAGGCAATCTCTTATGGGAACACTGCACCCTCTTGTGAACTTCATTAACACTTCCTGTAACAGGTCCAAATTTTAGGCCATGCCCTGCAGCTACAAGTTTTTTGCCTGTATGTATCACCAAGTCATCTTCCTCACTCAGAAAGTACAACTTAAAATGGTCTGAATCACCAGCCAAGTTCCCCAAGTAGCTTCCAGTCCAATTACCCGGAGGAAGATCAGTCATTAAATATATATGAACAGGTTGAGAACTCTCCTTCACTAATGATTCTAATTTTTGTTTCAAGCCAAGAAATGTAGCCTTCCAGTGGTTCTTAAACTGCCCATCTAACAATCTGAGCTGAGCACAAAGGAAAGGAGCCTTTATGGTCTGCAAGGCAAACTTCTTTCCCGCACTTGTAATTTCAGGGACAAAGGGAAGAAATTCACTCTTCTCAATCAAGGATTGTATCCTCTGATCACGTTGTGCTGCGTGGATATCAATATAAAGCTCAGAACCTTTATATGGGGCAGTAAAAAGGGTTCCAAATGCCAGAACAGTGGCTGACTCAGCTTCAGAACCAGGCCCAAGGGCCTTATAGACATCTCGTCGTCTCCTAACATAAGAAATTTTCTTTTTCATTTTTAGTTGTTCAACTGGTTGGAATGCATCTAGTCCTCCATCCTCTTCACCATTCTTGTAAGTCCAAACTGTTGTTTTACAATCTTCATTTACAGCATATAAGCATGCATCTAAATTACTGTTAAAACCAGATAGTATCAATCCACACTGCCTAAGATCCTCAAACAAAGAGGTCTGTGAATGCAAATCATTTCCACAGGAAAAATCCATATTCACACCACACCATAGGGATATAAAAACCCTGAAATCTATCGCTTGAATGGAAGCAGGGACCACTGACGAAATATCAACAATGTCTGCCATTGACACATACCTGAAATAAAAAGCCAAAAAAAATAAAAAACTTAAACATTTGACAATCTGAAAAGGCACACTGGCATTGATTTCCACAAAACCCAATCATCCCCTTTTCTAAAAACAACAACCAAAGGAACATAAATCATAAACAAAGCTCAAACTCACGATAATTAGCAGCCATTCCCATAGACATCAGTAAATTAACTTGCCTAGCATTCTGGGAGAGATTAAAAAAAAAAAAGAAAAGACAAACATTTTGCTAATCATGAATGAGCAAAAGGAGAGACCTATGGGAATTCGAAATCCAATCAAAGTTCCCAACTTTATGCACACCCAGAGAAACCCAATAAAACCCAGTGACTCATTGGGGAGAAAATAAATAAATTTCTTCAGAATTCAACTTAACAACTAAGATACTTTAAATACATTTCCAGTACGGCTGCCAGAGAGAATTTAAAAATAATAAAAAAAAAACCCACTGACCTCCCAGTCTTAATAAGATCAATAACGTGATCCCAAACAGCAAGTCTAATCTCGTTAGGCTTCGAGACCCTGAATTTAGGACAACTGCCAAGCGCAACCGCATGGTGGTCGAGCACCGGAGGGACTATCAGCGTTCTGTTCAGAATTCCAGCCATTAGTATCCCATTCTTGAACTCTGCCAGCTGGTTGCTGAACCCACTGTGGGGGGCATACCACAGGAACTTCTCTCTCGAGTCAGGGCTCTGAGATCTGCTGCATTGCGAGATTTGGGGTTTTGATGATCTGGGTGCGATGGATTTGGGGGTTTTAGTGAAGGAAATGTAGAGAATAAGGAAGGAGAAGAGGATAAAGAGAGAGATTAGTGTAAAAGAGAGTGGAGATCTAAGAGGAGATGATGCCTTTTGGTTTCTCTTGGACCATGACGATTTGGTCGTGTTTTTGGAGAGATTGAGGATGTTGTTCATGGTTGTTATTCGTGTTTCTTGGTTTTGGCATAAGTGCGGAACATAGGATGGCTTTTGCGGTTTCCCATTCTTTCGCGTCGGAGGAGAAGGTAATTGGAAGTTGGGGCCTTAGAACTTGGGCCTGACCTTTCTAGTTATTATTTCCTTACCCAAAAAAAAAAAATCTTGTGTCAAGTGGCTTTACCGATCTTACTTCCTAATGAGTTACCTGAATTAGACAATTTTACATATTGAATTAGTGTGAGTGTTGCGCATTTTTTGTTTTTCCATGTACGATCGAAGTTAACAAAATAGATCACAAAAGTGCATCCAACAGTTGTAATAATACAATATGAATTTATATCTATAAAATGTCAAGTTGATCACGTTCGCATAATAAAATAATAAGGTGTGATGTGAGTATATCGGAACATTACGTTACATTATGGGATTATTGACTCAATTCGTTGTCTTGTCAGTTACCGTACTAGAAATCCTTGGGGATAAACAAAACAAGGGGTCTGCTCTCAACCCCACAAACGACGATGTCAAATTGTGGAAGTGTGAACCGGGCATCGAGAGTGACATTGCACACTCACGTCACCGCGTTCACACGGAGTCATTTCATTACGAGAGTCGGGATGTAGTTGACCACAGGTGTAGGCTTTCGTGTACCATATCACTTCCAAATTACAAGTCTATTATTATCAGTCGTGGATGATATCAGGGGGCAGTCATGGATGATATCATCCTTGGTCCTAATAACGACGAAATCTTAAATTGTAAAATTTTAATTAAAATTAACTAAATAAATCTCAATTTATAAGTTAATTCAATTTGATAACCTGGAAGACTTGCGGACTCTACTGACCATCAAAAGGGAGCGTTCGAACCTTGGGCTGGTTTTGCGAGAGTGGCCATTAACCAGCAGCACTTAAAAATTGAGCAAGAAGCAACAAACTAATGAGCAATTTAAAATACATAGTCAAAGATTCAAACAATTTTCGACGAGTACCCCTAAGAGCTAAAACAAAATAGAGGTTCAAAAGAAGCTTATTATATTGATCGTTCCCACAAACGAATACGTAATTGAACCCAAACCAGACTGCACATTTCTAGACTTACATAGGGTATAAAGGTTAACCTGCAAACTGCAAAGCTCATCGGCCCTGAGCTAACCTAATATCTCCAGGTCCTCAATGACAGAAAAAGTGCCTTTAAGCCGCCTGGATAGGGCTGCTGCTCGAATTCATCCTTGACGTGTTGGAAGCAGGGTTGGCATGGAAAGCAGACTGTCTAGATGAGCCCTCACGCAACTTTAGCGTAAGGGAAGAAGGGCCAGCATGCCCGATAGATTCGCATAAGCTCAGTTTTGATATTCCAACCAACTCATCAACATTGATTGGGCTTTTTGAGTGTACAGCCGTCGGCTTAAGAATCTCATGCACTTCCTTCTTAGTTGAGTCTATATTAAATCCCGACCAAAATGGAAATGAATATGGTAAAATTGGTGAGAAATAAGCAGGGTATAATACCGGATAACAAGGCTGGGAGCTATCTGGCTGTGGAGGGACAGGTTCTGCTTCATTAGAGTTGGTCGAATCCATTGATTCACATTCTTCATCCAGAGGAGTAGGAGGAGCAGGAGGCAATGGATTATCACTTAGATTTTCAGCTTGGGAAACGTCGACAGATAAGAAATCCTCTGACACCAATGGAGCATCAGCTGGCTGCAAATTCACAATTGTCAATTAAAGAAACCAGATGTCAAATAATTACAGAACTGAAATGAAGAAAATCTGTAAAGTGACTAGGACACAGTTGTGGAGTAAACCAGAGAGAAATGGTCCATTCCCCCCCCTTCCCTCAACATGATTGACAAATCTGTTTTTTTTTTTTAGTCCCTTTTTCCATTCACAGCCCTGATTAAATTTGGGATTAAGACTTTACTGCTGTTGTTGTTGTTTTTTGCATTCACAAGTTGATGAAAATTTGAAATAATCCAGCAAGAAAACGGTGGCATCTTCACTACAACAACAAGAACCATGAAGATGGACCTACTATCTTTATGAAAACAGTCATAACACTTAATATTTTGAGTTATAGCAGAAGATGCAAATATCAACAAAATATTACCTTAGCAAACAACCAGGAAGATTAGTATTACTGTGTGATGCATGCCTATTTTCCATAGCAGTGCATAATTAGGTTTTACATGGTATGAACTGTGAGTACATTTGCATGAGCATGGATGTATGATCGGTCAAATATGAGTGGAAAACTGAAGGCATGATGCTCACCTCATCAGCTACCATATCAAACAGGCTAGAACGTCTTTTCCTCCTAGACACATTGCATTGCCGGATGAAATATTTCTGAGCATGACTAGCCACCTGAGTAGGTGTCCTTGATATAACATAATTGCGTGCAATTCCACGCCAATCACCTTTACCGAGCTTCTGTAAACCAAGTAGAAACATCCTATGCTCCTCTTCAGTCCATGCAACACCTTGCACAACACATTACACGAATACTGTCATTGAGGAGATACAAACCGATATTGCAGGAGAGCAACGCATCATTGAAAGAGAGATGCCTTAAAAAACTCGCAGTGCAAATTCTGAGGGTGAGTGTAACTATAAAACAAACAGAACTTTCTGCTTCAAAATAAATTACATTCTGTACTATCCGAAACAGGCGCATTCATCTCCACATAAATCATCTATAGTGAACTAACACTATCCAAATCAAGTCCCAATTATCAAATTATCAACTTTTCTTCAGAAAAGGGGTTAATATCTCAACTTATATCAAAAGATCATATGCTGACTTGCTTCCCTCTAAATTTCTTGCTAGTCTAGTGCTTCTCTAAACCCAAGTTAAAACAGGCAACGACTATCAATCCAAAGTCCAAGTTCAATCACACAGAAGCATAATTAAGAATCAATATTTCAACATTTCACCTTGAAAATTGTTAAAAAGGGAGAACATCAAATAAGGCAACGGAGACCCCAAAAAAACAAAATAATAATAATAAAGGATTACGAACAAAATACTAACTTTAATAATCCAAAAGACTTTCCAACCTTTCTTTCTCTCGCGGCTGGAGGAGGACCCAGGAACGAAATCCTCAGAAGCATAGCCGTCGGTGGAGGCGGCGGCGGCGGCGGCGGCCCCTCCTTGTTCCGGGGATCCGACAGACGAAGCGTTGGGCCCACTCAAGTTGGGCGATCCAGCGTAGTGGCTCAAGTTGCCCATGCTGGCGCTCTTCCGGATCGACCCGTCGGTTAATCGGACCCCGAAGATCTTGACCCCACGGTTCGGGCAGGTCCGGGAATTGTGCCCGTTGTGGCTGCAATGCGAGCACCGTCTAGCCATTGCCGGTTCCGGTTCGGATCAGACGGATGATGAGTATCAGAAAAAATGTTTTTTTTTTTTTTTTACGCGATTCCGATTTGGTCCGAACTACATGCCCAACAGACAAATTGCCGCCTTTTATCTCTTCGCCCCCCCGCCCGCTCTCCTCTTGGCCAGTGCGGGCAAAGACACAGGAGTTGTAATTGAGGATGGTGGAAGGGCTTGTAATCTTAGTAACAATAACAAAGTGTTACGACACAATATTAAATTGAACGACACAAAAGTCGCTGGCTGATTACATTGTATTTATTCATTCAAAGGTACGAAAACACAAAGCATGACGTATTTACTAAAGACTTTTACTGCACATCGACGTAATAGAAATACAAAATAATAATAATAAAACAAATATATATATATATATATGGGGTCTATTAAATAATTGACGTATCAATTTTTTCATTGATTTAATAATTTTTTAATTAAATTGTAACATCTTTACGTGGGTTTTTAACACTTTTTTTTATTGCATTATCACTGATTTTTTTTTCTATTTATTAAATGGATGTTGGATAATGTTATTTAAACTCCTAAACAAGTTTTCTTTCTCTGTTTTGGAATTAATAAATTCAGCTTAGATAAGATAAGATAGACTGACCAATTTTATTCTTTGATTGTTTCCGAGCAATGATCATTAATCAATCAACCAAAATTTGGAGGAAAACGTGCTATATGGGCATGACATGTTTCTTTTCTTTGGTATCTATAAATCGATAGAAAACTTTTTTTTTTTTTTGTCAAATGATTTTTTTAATTTATAAATTAAGATTATTTCAAGACTATGTTCCCTTAATCTATAAATTAAAAAATATACTTATAAATTTTTTTTAAAAAATTAAAATTAAGATGTTCTTATATTTTTTTTCTTTTTTCTTATAAAGAAAAACAAATTATAAAATTTTAATTTAAAAAAAAAAACCATTTCCAATTTAAATATATACATATTAAATTTTATCTCTTTAAGAATAAAAACATATTTAATTTTTTTAAAATAATACAAGATAATCAAATTTTATTTATAAATATTTTTTAAAAAATTAAATATAAATTTATTTAAATCTTCTTTAATCTATCTTTCTGTTTAATGTATATCTTTTTATCACTATTTATTTCATTATCATTATAAGACAACTACAACACAATAAAAATTTATTTATATAAAAAAATTTATAAGAAAAAGTTTATTTTTTTATCATATGAGAGTTATGTATAAATTATCTTTTAAAAATTAAATGAATTTTATTTAATTTTTTAAATTTATTTCTTTGTTGTTGTTTATTTTTATATAATTGCAATATAAAAGAAAAATAATATTATAATGTAAATACTTTTAAACTTTTAATATTTTTTATAATATGTTTTTTCTCTTTATCTCTCCACATTTAATTTTTTTTTATTAAAATCTAAAAGCGTTTTACTTATGCGTGAGATTAAAGAATTTAAGGAATTAAACATTTTAGTTAGCTTTCTTCTATTATTAAAAAATAGACAATTAAAGAGAAAAAAAATTTCAATTATTTTGCTAATTCAATTTTAATTTAAATCAATTTTTTTATCTTACAATAATGCACTTTTAAATTTTACTTTTAATTTTATTTAACATAACATACATTTTTATTATTTATAGATTTTAATTTGAATCTTTTTTCTAACATTTTACAGGTTATAATTTTAAAATAATAAAAAAATAGTTAAAATATAAATTTTTATTATTTTTAAATTTTGTAATCATTTTTTTAGCATTCAATGCCAAAATTGTTGCGTGGATCTTACTTTTTCATTTAAATTTCAGATAACATAAAAAGTATTTATTATTAACTTCTCTAAAATTATATTTTTATAATTGAATTTTTTATTTATATTAATTCTATTATATTATTTAATATCTATTTGAATATATAGTTAATTTTTCGTAATAATATAATAAATAGAGTTTATTTTGATACTTAATATAACTTATATTAATATTTTTGATATTACTCTTTTTATTTTTATTTTTATTTTCTTAAAAAATTTACTCAATTGATCTATTTTTAAATTAAAAAACCCCATATTATCTTTTTATTTTTCTCTTTTAAATAAAATATAACTAAAAATATCGTTTCATAAGAGCGCGAGTGTATCATATGAATATTGACCTCTTTGTTTGGAAGACCCATCGAAGGGTTCCCATGGATGCAAAATTGATGGAAGGGTACATAGATGCGGCGTTAAAAGTTTCGAGATTGTACACGTGTACGGTTGGGGAGCTTTTTTGGAACGTAATGTAATCTTATTCTAAAGTTTTACGGGTCGCTGAAATATGGAACGGAAATGTGACGGTCGACGAGGATGAGTGCTTTTTTAATCTCTGGGCCTACAAGTTTTGTCATACATTTTCTTCATTACATCTTTTGTGGTTTGGAATGGACAATCTTACCCACCATTTCTTTTTTTTTTCATTTTTTTTTAAATTATAAATTCGATGATATATCAATACGTTTGGGTGTTACTCATTAGTAGGTGAGAAAAAAACTGTTTAAATGTTTTTTTTTTTTTATTAGACGAACATAACAAATAATCTTATTAAATGTGTAGGAATTATTAGGAGAGGAGTGCTAAGTAAGAGGACAGCTTCGATAGCTAAGAACCAAGGGGCTCTTATCCACTTCTTTATCCATAAGCTTGGGCACATGGACAGAAAATTTCCCTTATTCATTAATCGCAAATGATGTACTGTGAAGTTATTTCAATTAAAAAATAATTTTGTTTTTGAAATTTAAATTATTCCTTAAAACTATTTAACCCATAATAAAATTGATTGAATTATTATAAAATTAATAAGATTGTATAATAATTCGTTATGTATTATATTTAATCTGTTGTAATTTTAATTAAATTTATTATATATACAAATTAAATAAAAAATATTATGAATTAAATGTACAATAAAATTGATATAATTATATAATAACATTTTATGCATTAAAATTGATTTGTTACATATTAAATTGTGCTTGTATGTACAAGAAACACTGTTTTGCTCGTGAAAAGCGTATATTTTTTTTATTCGTTTTATAAGATTGAAATTAAATTAAAAGGTTAAATTTGTAATATTATTGATGTTAATTTTTATTTTATTAATAAAAAATTATATAATAAAAATATTTTTTTCATCACTAAAAAATTAAAATTACTAATATTTCTTAAAATTATTATTTTTTGACTCTATTCGCTTAACAATTATTATTTTAAAATTATAAAAACAAAAAAATTATTTTTAAATTTAAGTGAATGTTTAAAATCATTTTATATATAAATTCAGTAATTTTTTATTTTTGTAAAATTTTTATTAAAAAATTTATCATACTATATATGTTAGAGTTATAATTAAAACTGTTTTTATTTTTATAAATTTCATATTTATTTTTTAAAATATATATTTAAAATTTTAAAAATAAAAATTTAAATTTTTAAATAATATATATATATATTACCTTTTCTCTCTCTCTCTCTCTACGCTCAGCTTGGCTCAAGTTCACGTCTCTTCGCATGCTTAACGTGCTTTTCTCAGAATGGCTGTGTAGACTTCGAAGTCGCCCCAGAAGTTGACCCGCGGGTCAATATTGCCGGAAGATGGAGGTGGGAAAAATCCAGGCTATGGAAAGTAGAAAACTGGCAAACTTTGGAGCAATTTGAAGTACTCAAATTGCCAATTTTGAGGCTGTTTTCATTTCTTGAAGTACTCAAATGTAGGAAGAAGATCCCGAATTTAAAATAAATATTAAAATATTAAAATAAATATTAAAAATAATTTATTATTATTATTATTATTATTATTATCTTTCCATAGTATATAATTCTGTTTATCATATTAATATATAATATATAATATCTTGTCCAAAGTACCCAGCACGTTTAATTTAGTATTTTGTGTCGACAGAGTGGGCTTCCACTCCATATATCAATATTGATTAGTTTAGTCTATTGTCGGGTCAACAAATCAGTCCGGCTCTCTCTGACAGATTTATGCGATAGCCTGCCTTGGATGCGTGCCATCAGAGTCTGGTTCTGTGGTCTTATCGCTGCACATAATCCATCTGAGAAATGTTGAAAGAAAGAAAACCACATGCCCTGTCTTGAAAAATAGCTAACATGCTACGAGTTGAAAGACTCTTTACCCTTTTAACAACAACACACCTTAGAATACCATAAAGTGCCATCATCTCGAGCACCCTAGCCAGGGATTAAAAGCAACAACACAGAAAGACGCAAATGAGCAGCATGGATTAATATTTATTAGAACTGAAATTGTTGCGCACCGTGTTCTAAGAGGGAAACCGCGGCGGCATCGTCTGATAAATTTTCACGCCCTTTTGCACTTACGCCATTCCAAACCTCTTCTTCATCTCCAGAACGAAGCCATACATCTTCTCTCTGTCAACTAGAGACTTGGACACAGACTCTTTCTGCAAGCACCTGCTGGCCCATTCCATCAGCTTCGGGCACTCCGCCTCCGTGCTGAAATTGCCCGACCTCTCGTAGACATAAACCCAGGAGTAGAACGGCACGAGTGTGACGTCCACGTAGCCGAAGGTCTCGCCCCCAAAGTAAGGCTTGTCTCCGAGTTCTTTTTCCAGTAACTTAAAGCACTCTATGAGTTCCTTCTTTGCTGCTTCCTGCTCTTCCCCTTTTGTTTGCCACGTCTTCCTTCCAAGCCCAAATATCTACAATATCGTTCCCGTCACCATACAAATCGAGCACCTCAAGTATTTCTGCAGCATAAAATCAAATTTAACCCTTCTTTTCCCTTTCTCAGAGATTGGAAATGGAAAGATCAATAAAGGTGGAAAATAGGCGAGTGGTGTCCGATTGAGGCCAAATTGTTCTGGGTTGTCTTTAATTTCATCAAATTTTAAATTCATTAGATCTCTTCTCAGCTCCGTGTTTTGGGTCATTATGGCTCCAGATGTTTCAACGATGCCTTTCAGTCAATACAGGTTAGATCGAGTCTAAGTTGCAAACAATTTAACGACGTTCGGGTCGGATCAGATTTTACTCCCTCTCCGCCCGACAAGTTGCTTTAGACTAACTGGCCGAGGTTTTTGTCGCACGCACGCACGCACGCACACACACAACAACAACAACAACAACAACAACAACAACAAACGGAGCAACAAAGACAGAGTGAGAAAATGAACAACTGAAGGGAGAACACAGGCGAAAAAGACGCACTGACAAAAACTTCGGTGAAAAAGAACACAGAAAATGGAAATCTACCTTCTTGTCCACAAAATCAGTCCAGAACCTGGCCTGTGCGCGCTGGTAAGGGTCAGAGGGCAACAGAGGAGCCTTGTCCTTCCAAGTCTCATCAACATACTGGACAGCAACAAGCGACTCGCAAACCGGTTTTCCGTTATGGACGAGAACGGGGATCTTCTTGTGAACCGGGTTCATCTGCAGAAGCAAAGGGCTCTTGTTCATCAAGTCCTGCTCATTGTACTCAAACTTTACGCCCTTCTCCTCCAGAGCTATTCTCAGCCTCATCCCGAATGGGCTTGGCCAGAAATCCAGCAGAAGCACCTCGTCCGCCATGGCTTTCTTCCGCTCCAACAGTCTTCGCCGCTGATACACTCGTGCCAAGAGAAATGTTCGTTGTAGAGGATGTGGACGCCTATTTATTTATATAGCATACGCGGTACCTGGCTGTCATGCGGGCCACGTTTACCTCAAATGTTTTATTTATTTTTTAATAAAAAAAAAGATATATGCAACAAATAAGGAAAAGAACTGGCATGATAATAAAAAAGGCAAGAAATTAATTTTACATGTCATATATAAATATCTTTTAATTATATTTATTTTATTTTTAAAAAATACATATAATATATTAATTAGATTTAATTTATATTAAATTTTCTTATTAAATAATAATACGTGATAATTATATAATAAATATAATTTTAAATTATTAAAATTATTAATATAATATTAATTTTAATATTGATTTTATTAAAAATTAAAAAATATATATAATTATATTTATTTTTCTTTTAAATATTTAATATAATTTCTTTAAATATTATTTTAATAAATTATATAATACAATTTAAAATTTTTTATTTTTTTTATTTAGATCGATATTTCAAAATTTTTAATTATTTTTATAAATTATTAATTTTTTTAACATTAATATAGTTAATAATATTTTAAAAAATTATCTTATACAAAATTTTTGTTAACTATATATATATAAAATATTTTATTTTTTATTTTTAAAAATTAACATTTATATTATGTTAATATTTTAAATGACGTAATAAAGTGATAATATAAAATTTTATTTATAATTTAATAATAATTAATAATATTTTAAATATTAATTAAATTTAATTTATAAAATTAATATATTAAATAAATTTTTTTAAAAATAAAATAATTATAATTATAAAAATACGTAAAATTAATATTTTTATTTACTAATATATATATATATATATATATATATATAACAAATGATTCTGGTCGAAATAGGAAATATTTCAATTCATTTGTCGACGGCTTTATTCTCGGTTTATTCCTTTTCGGATCCCTCGTCCCAATCTTCTAGTTTGTTGTAGTTTCTTCCAGTCCGAATCCCGAAGTTCAAATTAAACGGCTCTTTCCCTTTATATATTTTTTTAAGGCCTCGGCCGGCCCATTGTATTGTACGACTAATTGATCTCAGTTCTAGGCTCGATTGTTTGAGTCCCGCCGGCCATCCGCTCTTAGACCGAAGTGCGGAGGCAAAGGTTCGAATCCCGCTTTCTTCTTCCCCCTCCTCTACACGGGCTAAGACCCCCCCCCCTCCCCAAAAAAAAAAAAGGACCGCTTTTATCCGCTACTCTATCACAGATGATTGTCACGTTATTTTAATCATTTTTTCGAAAATTTAAATTTTTATTCACTTTATTTTATGTGTAATAAAATTAATTAAATGTATTACAAAATTAATAAAATTGTATAATAATTTGTTGTATATTATATTTAATTTATTGTAATTTTAATTGAATTTATTATATACTTACATGAAATAAGAAATTGGATGAATTGAATGTACAATAACATTGATATGGTTATATAATAACATTTTACGCATTAAAATCGATTTGTTACCTATTGAATCGGACTTATCGTATAATCGGTACTATTGAACGTACAAGAAACGTTGTCTTGCTCGCGTATATTTTCCTTTCTTTTTTTTTTTTTCTTTATTCGTTTTATATGACCGAAATCGAATAAAAGGTTGAAATTACAACCTGCTGATGTTTATCTTTATTTTATTAATAACGAATTATATAATAAAAATAGAATCTTCACCGATAAAAAGTTAAAATTTTTGATATTTTTTAATTTTTTTTTAACTTTATAAAGCACAACGACTATTATTTTAGATTTATAAAAACAAAAAAAATATATTTTTATGTGATACATCAATATTGATTAGTTTACTTTATTGTCAGATCAACAAGTCAGTTCGGCTCTCTCTCTCGACAGATTTATGCGATAGCCTGACTTTGGATGCCATCAGATTCTGGTTCTGTGGCCTTTATTGTACATCAATCCACAACCCATCTGAGAAATGTTGAAAGAAAACCACATGCCATGTCTTAAAAGATAGCTCGACTTTTGAATAACAACAGCCAGAATACAACACCCAGAATACCACAACAACACTCAAAAGACAATAGTTCACTCTCAGAACATCATTGCAATGCCATAAAGTACCATGATTTTAAGCATCCTACCCAACACGATTAAAAGCAACAACACAGAAAGACACGAATGAGCAGCGTGGATTAGTATTCGCCAGAACTGAAATTGTAGCTGCATGCTCTAAGAGGAAACCACGGTGGCATTGCCTGATAAATTTTCACGCCCTTCTGCACTTACTCAATTCCAAACCTCTTCTTCAGCTCCAGAACGAAGCCATACACCTTTTCTCTGTCAACTAGAGACTTGGAAACAGACTCTTTCTGCAAGCACCTGTTAGCCCATTCCATCAGCTTCGGGCACTCTGCCTCCACGCTGAAATTGCCCAACTTCTCATAGGCATAAAACCAGGAGTAGAACGGCACGAGTGTAACATCCACGTAGCCGAAGGTCTCGCCCCCAAAGTAGGGCTTGTCTCCGAGTTCTTTTTCCAGTAACTTAAGGCACTCTATGAGTTCCTTCTTTGGTGCTTCCTGCTCTTCCCCTTTTGTTTGCCATGTCTTCCTTCCAAGCTCATATATCTACAATATCGGTTCCGCCACCATATAAAAAGTTAAATCAATTATCTAGCACATCGAGCATTTCTGCAACATAAAATCAAATTTAACCCCTTCGTTTCCCTTTGTCAAAGATTGGAAAATGCAGAAATTGTAAGGGTAGAAAATGGGCGAGTGGCGTCCGATTGAGGCCAAGTTGTTCTGGGTTGTCTTTAATTTGATCAAACTTTAAATTCATCAGATCTCATCTCAGCTCCGTGTTTTGGGTCACTATGGCTCGAGATGTTTCAACAATGCTTTTCAGTCAATACAGGTTAGATCGAGTCCAAGTTGCAAACAATCTTACGACGGTTCGGGTCGGATCAGATTCTACTCCCTCTCCGCCAACAAGTTGCTTTGGACTAACCGGCCGAGGTTTTTGTCGCACGCACGCACACGCACACACACACAACAACAACATCAACAACAACAACAACAACAACAAACGAAGCTACAAAGACAAAGTGAGAAAATGAACAACCGAAGGGAGAACAAAGTAAATGGAAATCCACCTTCTTGTCGACAAAATCAGCCCAGAACCTGGCCTGTGCGCGCTGATAAGGGTCAGAGGGCAACAGAGGAGCCTTGTCCTTCCAAGTCTCATCAACATACTGAACAGCAATAAGCGACTCGCAAACCGGTTTTCCGTTATGGATGAGAACCGGGATCTTCTTGTGAACCGGGTTCATCTGCAGAAGCAGAGGGCTCTTGTTCATCAAGTCCTCTTCTCTGTACTCGAACTTTACGCCCTTCTCCTCCAGAGCTATTCTCACCCTCATCCCGAATGGGCTTGCCCAGAAATCCAGCAGAATCACCTCGTCCGCCATGGCCTTCTTCCACTCCCACAATCTTTGCCTATGATACCCCGCTGCAAAGGGAAATGTTTGACTTTAGAGGATATGGAAACCTGTTTATTTATGGCACACGCGGTGCCATCTGTCGGGCGTGTCACCTTCCACTCAAGTTTTTTATTAAAAAAAATAAAATAAAATAAATATATATAAAACATTTCTACCTACTGAAATAGAAATGTAACGAATGATTCTGTCATACCGGACAAGGCTCGACATTTTAATTCATTTTGTCTACGGCTTTATTCTCGGTTTAACCCTTTTTCGGTTCCCCCGTCGCAATCTTCTAGCATCTTCTAGTCGAATCCTTCTAGGCCGGCCCATTGTGTTGCACGATCAATTAATCTCCGTTCTAAGACTCGGTTGGTTGGGTTCGGCCGGTCGTCGGCTCTTTGGGCCCGGTGAGGAGGCAGGGTTCGAATCCCGCTTTCTTCACATCCCCACCGCAAAGAAAAAACCGAAAACCAGATTGGCTTGAAGTCGTTCATCCACTCGAAATTTTCGACAGTTTAAATAAGAGTGTGAATTCAATTCCCTCCTCAAAAGCCGCCCCCGCCGGGGGGGGGGGGAGGAGGGTGGGCCGCAAAAGGACACAAAAAGTTTCAAACACAAGGACCTCGTGTACATCCGTAAACATGGGGGAGCCGAAGAGTCATCGTGACGGCTAGATCCGCATCCGATAATGAATGACAATCATTCCTCTGAGCAATCAAAACATTGCAGAGCGCGACCCATAATGAATCTCCCACCATATATCTACATGGCTTTTCCTGTTACGAGCCATACGTAAGCCTGAAACGCTCTTTCAGGTAGTCGCCGCTGCGGATAGGAGGAAATCTGCAGACACAGGCCGTGAAAAGCAAACATGAGCACCGCGCAGATTTGGAATCCAATCAAATCCATGGGATGAGGCAAGGCATTAAAAAGCACCGAGTCATTGGGGGGGGGCAGGCAAAAATGCAAAGCAACTGATAAGACGAAAAAGGAAATTTGGGTGAAGTATTTTAAACAGGCCTTGGGGGACATGATTCGCTGCAACAGCTTTCCAAACATTGCACCGTGCAGTCCGGACTGGGATCTAGGAAGAATGCCATCTGCAGCATTACGAGTGACAAATCTGTCAATAATTCAGTATTCAGTCCATTGACGTAAAGAGAGTGAATTTAGAAGCTAAAAAGCAGCTAATAATAGGCCTTCATCCTCACGATATAATAGATACGAATAGCAGATCCTCTAACGTGATAATGTCCTAACATAGATATTCTACCCAGGTTACATTCACTAAAGACCGACACTACTGCACCGTACTTTTCTGCTCGTAAGCCGTAATACCCGAGTGGGGTACTTTCGTCG
This sequence comes from Bruguiera parviflora, assembly GCA_019804595.1. NCBI lineage: Eukaryota > Viridiplantae > Streptophyta > Magnoliopsida > Malpighiales > Rhizophoraceae > Bruguiera > Bruguiera parviflora. Next base: position 2,284,733 of record CM034056.1, read on the forward strand.
CTGATACGTGGATCGAACAGAATAGTTTTGAGAGTTAAGTAGCTGAGTCCAAATTATTTGAAGCCAAACGGAGCAAAGAAGATCAAAATGTTCACAGATTCACAGATAAGTAGCTAGATTATTACAGAAAAACGTTCTTGTCCTGCCGGCATTACTCGGTGCAGTGTGGACCTGCAAATGAATGAAACAACTCAAAAGGTACAAATAAAAAGGAAAAACACCCAAACCAAATTCTGGCGTATGCCTATATGTGGATATATAAGATATTTTTTTTGGGGGGGGGGGGAGAGGGGGGTGTTAGGGGGGACAGGGTGTGTGGGAGGGGTGCGGTGAAGTATGGATCATCCTCCCAGTTAGCAGTCGAGTAAAGTTACCTGAACAAACCATTAGTCCACCTCTCCATCATGTCTCCGATGTTAACTATGAAGGCCCTGGAGAGAGAGACAAGGGGAAGATAAAGCAACATCATCATTCTCACGAACTAATTTAGATTGGATTCTGGCATTAGGTATACTAAAGTAAAAACTTATACGTCTGACTGACGACTGTAGATCAAAAGAATAATTTATAACATGCAGTACTTTGGAATGTGTCACCCACAACATAATTCATTATGGCAAATCCCACATGATAGAATTTTCAATTTTGTTGGACAAACCATTATTCCTGAATGACCACCATCAAATGAAACTCATCTTTTCCTGTATGACTGTAAAGAAGAATTCAAATGCACATTATAGTGTTATTCAGATTAGTTTTAAACTTTCAAGACACTGAAAAGGAAGTCCTTCTCCTTATGCCAATCTTCTTCCATATTTATGTTCAAGGTTGCAACAAATGACTCACCCTTTCACATGCAACACACCTTCCCAGGACTGTGGTTGCTTGAACTTTTCTCTGCAGACCTGTTTACGGATAGGACCAGAATAACATGGTGAAGGATTAAACATTGTAAGCTAAAAAGTTTGTGACTAGCATTTGTACATCATGATGATCACTGAAACTTTACCGATGGGGAATAAAAAAATAAAAATAATGCTGAAATATCCTAGAAGAAGAGGGATACATTTCACTAAAAGAATACCTGAAGTCCTGGAACACCATCAGTTGCCAAAAGAGTAATTGCTCCATAATCTGAATGTGCAGAGGCGCCATATACTTCATCACCAGAACACCTGAGGTCACCTGAGATAGAAATGGGGGGACTATTATAAAGAGTATATGTGAGTATTTCCTCAATGACTAAATGTCCCTGACTCTGTAATCTTTAAAGAAACTGGATATATCTGTTTGTATGCATGTGCATATAAATAAATAAATATATATATATATATATATATATAACATCCTTGACTCTTTAGTTTTTTTTTTTTTGTTTGAGAGACCTGACTGACTCTAATATTTGAAGAAACTAGATGTGTGTGTGTGGGATTTGCTAAGGTTGTTACATTAGCATTGTGCTTACTAAGTGGAAAAAAATTACCCAAACCATTCGATTAAAAATAAATCAAGGGACAAAAACAAAATTTTTATATTTCTTTATTTCTCTGCTGACATGGACTGCTATAGCTGCCAGTGAATAAAGAGATTATGTCTGTGGAAGGAAGCACAAGTAGACAACTTGGAAACCAGTTTGACCGTAGGCATGCTGGTTTCAACTCCTCACCATTCACTTGTCAGCTTTATCAACAAATTCGATGGGAAGCCAAGGGAAAGTTTTGGATGTCCTCTTTTCGACCAATGGCTTTTCCACCCCCTAGTCATGTGGCTCCCCAATCCACCATGGCTTGCCCATCCTCCATCTAATTCTTTACATAACAGGCAAGTCACCACAGATTGCTGGCTCATTGCCACTAATTGCCAGTTTCAGAAAAGAAGTTTCATAATATTATAGATCATCTTAAATGGCTTTTTCTACCATTATTGACTTTAAGAATGGTTATTGGACTAAGGCCATTTCTTGTCCAATCAAAACCGACTACATTGCTAACCCTATACATAGGATGAATTCAGTGACTGATTTTGGCCGTCACACCGAAAAAGGTCTGGTTCAGATCAGGATCCTGAAATTTTAATTGGAAAGATTCGAAATATTGTGCATCTTGGAATCCAAACAAATTGTTTGAATTCCAGTACCTTAGCAGGATTAAACAGAGAATCAATTGCTTAGATCGTAAGTTCTCATTGTAATGAAAACATATGGAGACAACCCATTTAAGAAAAACAAAAGGCAACAGCCGGGTTGGGAATATTTTTCTTTGTTTCTCAATCATATCATGCATCTACTTTTCCCATGCAAACACAGAGAACACACTGCATTATATTGTTGCAGAACAACTGTTGGTTAATCTGTAAAGCCAAATCAAGTCATCATACCTGGATAATGTAAGAGGCGAAGAAAGCCTTCTGGTTTATCCAAGGCTCCTACTTTGCTAAAGTAATCTTCTTCCACTTCCAAAGCCAAAGCAATTAAAGATATCAATCTTTTCCCAGCAGATCTGAGCCAGTAAATACCCACGCATAAGAAACTTGAATGTAAAGACACTGTATATAACTGAAATTGTCAAGGGACAAATGAATGTGGATCAAGATTTCCAATAAAATATATTCTATTCAGGCCTAGTTGTGCATGGAGAAGCAGAGGGCCACTTTGTACAGGTTTCCTTCAGAAAATGTGGAAAAAGCATAAGTTTCTAAATTGAACTTCAGAAACAAAGATCACATTTCGCTGGTAAAGAGATAATGCCATCAGTAGCATTGGCATCTTCTTCGTACTAATAGTTTCAAATTATGGTGAATTAATTAGAGAAGAAAGAAAGAACAAAGAACACCAAAATTTATGTGCTCTTTGGCAATGCGCCTATGTCCACAAGTCAACTAACTGCATATTCTTTCACCACGATAAAAGCTGGGAGAATTACAAGCTGTATATTTTAGTGTTCTGGACATTATATACCTAGGATACAGTAAACCCTGAAAACCCCAATATACCCCTCATAATAAAATTTACACTCATGACTGTACTGCACCACAACCTCCTCCTTTTCAACAGCTTCAGTGTACAGCACCCTGTTTAAAAATGAGCCGTCTTTCATAACTAAATGTGTAGGAAAAGCACTACTTAAGTGAATGGACATATGCTTTCAAAACCAACTAATTTGGCTTCCAAAACCAATGGCTAGAATGAAATTTCTCTGAACCTACTATCAACATCATAAGCAATAGCTTTTGGAGTCAACTCTACATGTAGAACTAGAATAAACGTCGAAGTTAACAGCATGAGGGACTGGAACTTACAATACTCTGTCATAATAAGTTTCCATTGTGTCTCTCCATGACGGAAGAAATTCTGAAATTGCTTAGCCAAAAGAAAAGTAAAGCGCAATGAATCCTGCATTTCATTGTACATATAACGTGTTGAAATTGAAGTGTACCAATGATAGAAAGAAACAGTACCTTGTGCGGGCCATTGATTCAAGTTACTATTACTTGAATCCAACGGACCAATATAGAAGCTTTCCTTTGAATCACCTGATTCCAAATTTAACGAAATACGAAAGTGCAGGAATCGGAATATAAACCGGAATCACAAACTAATTCTCCAACAAAATGACAAAGTAAACTCTTCTTCCATCATCCAGTGACACATTACATAGGGACAACTAAAACAAGAAGCCCTTTTTGCGTTTTTCAAAACTGCAGTATCAAAATTCAGCATCCCCAATCCCATTCCATAAAACCCAGAAGAGAAAATGAAAGAAAGATGAACAATTAGAAAGTGGGAAAACCAAATATAAGCGAACAAACCATTAGAAGTTGAAGAAGTATCGAGCTTCTCGGCATACAAGGGAGTGTAACCCCTGTGCTCCTTGCGACTCAATTTCAATTTCTCGTCCAGAGGGAGGGAGAAAAATTTCCTGCTCGCCTCAAAAACTCTTTCACACAACTCTTCATCAACCCCATGATTCACAAGGTAAAAGAATCCGTATTCCACACAAGCCTTAAAAATTACAAAATCCAATCATCAAAAAATTAAAAAAAAAAAAAACAAGAAAAAGTACATGCCCCCTTTTTGTTTACTGTTCAACTTCATCTTTAAGCTCAACAAATTCGGAAAAACACAAAGAAAGTCGGCCTAAAAGGCTTAAACCTCCCTCAACCCCTTTAATCAGCATAATCAGAGATCAGAGGTTCAGAATTAGAACCTGACGGATTAATTTGGCCGTGGAGAGGCGTTCAGGCGCCGACAGGTCCACGATTGGAAGCCTTGCAAATTTTGCCATTCTGTGTCCTGACCCTTTTCTTTTTAATTTTTTTTATAAAAAAATTTCAGTTTAACTTTAAATGCTTTTTGGCTGCGGATTCTTCGGACACAACAGAGTTAATGCGCAAAGCGTTGGGATACGATACCTTTTCTTTTATCCTTTGTTTCTATTTAAAATCTTAACATGCTATAAAGGTTATTGGGTGATTACAGACGAACACATGTTAGCTAGTACAAGCCGGCGAGCTGTACGTTCGAGAAACGCTGCTTGTAACAATTTTCTTGCAAGGCTCACGTGTCTAAATTAGGCTCCTGTGTCCAAACGCAGGAACAATGGGGTTGCTTTGCTTCCAATTGTAACCCTACACCAAGAGAAGCTGCCACATGGCACTGTAAAACGGGTGTTCTCTGGCGTTATCACAGTATTCGGACCTGAAAAGTTTTCAAAATAGTATCCTCTTCACTACATAAAATGCGAGTGCTAGGAGGAACTCGACCTTTCTAATGTTAGGTACAGCCCAAGAGTTCTAAAGAGCTTTCACTCGTTATGAACAGCTCGATCTTTGCTTTAGTGTCGAGCTAATTGAAGGGGATCGAGACGGTTTACCCGGAAGTGGTGACTTGGGAAATGCTTTTAGGAGTTCTTTGACTCCCCAAATATTAGAGGCACTCATCTGTATTCAGGATTGGCTTTGATCAGCTTCGAAAATGCGCGTAGAAAGGGATCTAGAAGACCTGATAGAACTCGCCCTCCATCGTTGTCTAGTAATTAGTATCCTTGTTTCTCAATACCTTGCGTTTATGCAGTTTGAGACGAGTACTCCTTTGGAAAAGGTTCGAATATGTTAGATTAGTAAAATTAATACTGTATTTTAATTGATCATGTTTTTATTTTTAATATAATGTTTTTTAATTATACAATTTACACTTCACTATATTTTAAATTATGATATAAGAATACGAGTAATATGAATATATAATGGTCTCAAAATTGGGCCCAAGAAGAAGCCGAGTGGCGAAATACACACATCTTAAAAACAATGATTTATGCCATAAAGGTGTCCAGAGAGCTTGGAGAAAGCAGAGGAAAAATGCCATCCGATGAGGGCTCAAAGAAAAGCAGTTCCTGGTGAAATAAAGAAATTCAGCGTAGGCAAAGGACAATTAGTCTTGCTTCACATAATATGCCACCTAAATTACATTTAATAACAAGTCCCAGTGGTAAAACAAATTGAACCAATTTGGATGTTTTAACACATCTATAATTGAACTCCAACCAAAGACCTGAACCATACACCAGAAATGAAGAAAAGGAGAATTGTCCCCGCATTGAAATAGAAAGCTAAGAACGGGAAAATGGACTTTACTCATCACTGAAAATCATAAGACAGGACTTTATTCACCGTACTCTCTAATTTTGAGTGTGTCGAGAGAGAATCCTACTCGGATTGAAGTTACGCCGATATCCAACAGGTTCAATTAATAAGAACAGTTTTCAGGAGGGGTTACGAATTTTTGTTGCCTGGATATTTTCTGGACACCATGTGCTTGCAATCCTTCAGTGAATGGAACCAAACAGCACGAGAATCGCTTGTTAAGTGAGACAACTGTGAAATGAGTGAATCTGGCGACATGCTTAGTCCTGAGATGCCCGAAATCACCGCATTTTTGGCAAATTGGATGTTTTGGCTATCACTTGAGCAACCGAAGACTATTCCATCAATAAATTTTAACTCAGTTTTGCTCGCAGAAAGCTTGAATGTTTCCAACGATGCAACACCCTTGTTGATCCTCCTCCTCCGTAGCCAGTGCCATAGGTGCATTCGTCTTTGACACATTTGTAGAAGGGGGCGATCACCCGAACAAAACGGGTGATCACAGTGAGCTTGCATTGCTTCCATTTGTAACCTGTACCAATTAGAAAAAGTTGTCACGTAGCCTTGTAAAACGGATGTTCTCAGGCTCTATCATATTTATTTGGACCTGATAATTTTTCCAAATAATACCCTGATATAATCAATCTTTCAGTTCTTTTAAAGTTAGGTGAGATTTTCAGGATACGAAAGAGAATTAGGAGTCTCTAGATATAATTTTTATGCTAAACTCAATAAGTTTGAACACAGTAAAATAAAATTGAGAAAGTGTTGCAAGGCAAAAATAAAGAACAGCTAATGGCATAACTTGTATTTTGACCGTGCTTATAGTTTATGAACAATGTTACTGCAAACAACAGGAAGCAACGCCCTCTTAAAGGAAACGATGTATCTCCTTTTTTTGACCAAACCCATATGGTTGATTTTGAATGGTTATCTTACCATTCAAGGTTGCATCTCATGACCTCATCCTTAGAGATGATGAACAGTATCACCGCAATGTGTTGTTTAGCCTAAAAAAGAAAATATTGTAACTCCTACACATTTATATAATCTCGTTAGTGAATAGCAGTAACATTATTTCCTTTTTTAGAATCCTGTGGTGCACTAACACCGCTATTTATACTCATAATCGTCTATTAGTTGATCGAACCAATCTTCTAAAATCAATTCACTATCACAATCAGTGGATATTTGTCAATCTTAAAGATGCTCGAACAGATCCCTTCCCTAGCATAACAATTAATGTGAATTTAACCAGAAAGATTGCACTCTTTTCAAATTAGAATTACAATATTTACATAATATCAGGAGGACCCTCTCAACGGAAACAATATATACCAAACCCGTGTAGCCAATTTTTGAAACCTAATTGGTCACCTTCATTTTCATGTTTGGATCTCAACACCTCTGGCCATCCTTAGAGATGATGAACAATGATATTGTGATTTCAATTTAGTTGCATAACCTATTACAGTAACATTGTTCATCATTTTTAAGAATGGCCAAAATGCAAGCTTTGCTATCATTTGATCTTTGTTTTTACTCTGTAATACTACGCCATTTCTATTTCAATTACACTGTCCACACTTACTGGTTTTAGCCTGAAAATTGTTTGTGGGGACTTCCCTGACTCTCCATTGTCGATCAGTCCATTGTATCGTGAGAACCTTACTCAGCTTGAAAGAATTGAAAGGTTGATTTCGTTCTTTGAAAACAGAAGCTATAATCCGGAAAAATTTTTCAGGCCCACATGCTATGCTAGAGCTGGAGAACATCCATTTTACAACGCTACGTGACAACTTCTTCCACACGGTGCATGCTACATTTGGAAGCAGGGCCGCCCCATTGCTCCTATTGCTCCTGGCTCTGGAAGCAGGTATGGACTCAATGTGAGCCTCGCAAGAATTGTTACAAGCAGCGTTCAATGTCACACTATCACACGAGCGAGAAGCCAACAACTACTGTAGAGGTAAACGTGCACATCTCACACTTTGCCTGCCCATAACCGGACTATTTTCAAGGCACTCCTCTAACCCACTCTCCATGAACCGACTCTCCTCGCCACCCATGAATTCTATCACACCTTTTGAAGTCCAAGACCGAGAGTCTTGTAAGAGTTAGAGCTCGTCACGCGTTTTACTGAACCGTCGGACACGTATTTTAACAATTTTTTAATTTGACCCATTTTTCACGTGAGTCGAATTATTATAAGGGAAAATTTTTTAAAAAATGGAGTAGAATTTAGTTAAAATAAAATTAATAAATTAAATTCATTTTATATAAATATATGTGTGTGATATACTCACAAAAGACAAGAGGGTATAATAAATATTGACATTATAATATTATGATCGAGAAATTAGGTGAATATTTGTAGTATGTATTAAAAAATTAAAATGGTAACCAATTAAAGCAATGTGTGCGCGCTTGATGCACCCCCCTTTATATTTTGAAGTCCAAAACTGAAATTGTGGTGGAATTAATCCAACTCATTCAACATATAAAAAAATTTTAAATTTTAGTGACAATTTGTTTTTTTTTTTTTTAATCTTCTCCTCTTCAAGTTATAGTTTCACCACTTATCAGAATTTGAGTAGTCCTCTGATCCAATAATTCAACAACTAAATTAATATGTTACATATATATATTATTTAAATATCTCTGTAATTTTAAATTTTTGCGTTTCAAAAAATAGAAACATGGCAAAAATTAAATGGTAAGAATAAGAAGGCTTAAGAAAAGAATTTTCTATACAATTATTGCTATGTAATTTTGATGAAACATGGGATGGATTATGCTCACTCGTCGTTGAACCAATAAATAAATGAGGTTTTTGTAGGTAGCACGTAACCCTTTTTTTTTTTTTTTTCTTTGTGTTCTCATGCAGTGTATCGTTTCACGGACACGGACTATCGTTGTATAGGGGCCTTTTATATTCGCGGTGGTGTCGCGGTATTCCAGCACACCACATTTGCCTATGAAGATTTTGCTTGACCGTCCAACATCACGTGTGCAGATACGCTTCCTTTCGGAAACAAAG